>VZTY01006499.1:444990-477447 GCA_013400935.1 Turnix velox | reverse complement strand
TGTATCCAAAAAGTAAAGCAGAATTTAAGAGGAGGGAAAAAAAAGGGGGGGGGGGACCGGGGGGGAAGAAACGCCATCAAACCCTTCTTAAAAGGCCCAGGTTTTGATTCAGCTTTAAATTGTCAAGACTTTAGCATCGCTGGTTTGTATCGCTAGAGACAGAAGTGTCAGGAATAGATTAAAGAGCCCGGGCAGAGCTTGTGCAACACCCACATTCCGGCGGGCACCCATCGCTGGGAGCCTTGTGCCTTCAAACCGGGGTGAAGCTCCCTTCCCTCTGAGATCACAGGTGCAGAAACTTTATTTAAAATGCCCTTTAAGCTACTTATTTCTTTTTTTGCAAAAAAATTTTTTGGAAACTTGGAAAAAAAAATCGAATTTCCAGCTGAAAAGGGAAGGGAATGAAGCCCTGGGAGTTTGCAGTTGTATAAAAACATAGCTGTAATATTTTGGAGTATGAGATGGAGACCAAATAGCAGCATGGCTAATGACCTCTCCTCCACATGGTACCCTCATCAGAGCCGGGGAGAGAATCCTGCTGCATTATCCAAAACCCGTCTATAGGAAACACACATGCACAGGCAGAGAGATGACATTGTCAAGGGGAGATATCTCTATAAAGCCAGCTTAGGGAGAGCAGCGGCTTTTGCTTTTCTTGGGTTTTTCTGTTGTTCTTTAAGATGGGAGGAAAGCTTCCCATTTGACGTGGGGGTGGTGGGGGGTAGTCCCAGCCTTCTGATGTTGAAAGGAGCTATCTCCTAACATTTGCTCAGAATACATCTTTATAAATGTCAGCGAGCAGCGAAACTTTCCAGACTTAAAAGAGGGATTTGAGACGCGGGGGGAAAAAGACTCCTGTGCAAGCTCGGGAGCCGGGGCTGAGGGGGGAGCGGGTTTAGCAGCTCCTGAAAATCATTTAAAGCTCGGGAGCAGCAGCATCGGGTCTGTAGGGGATGGGCGCAGCTGCGGCTCCGGGGCTAACGGGTTGGTGTGACGGGGATGGGGACAACCCCGCTGCCAGCACCGAGCAGTCGGCCGCGGATGAGGCGTGTGTTTGTACCCTTGGGTTTTTATGCTACTAAATACTGTCTGGGGCACGATTTTCTAATAATTCTTATAGCTCTGCCTTCTCTGGTGACTTTGTATTTAAAGACTCCAATAAGTAGAGTGTTTAGGAAGAAATAAAAAGCCTGGGACCCAGAGAAAAGGGAGCTGCTGAAACTGATGGTGTAGTGGTTTGGGGTGCACATATTCAGGGCAGCCAGAGCAGTAGCATGCTCCTGCAGAGGTGACAGAGATGTGGGGCAAAAGTGTCAACCCCGTGGGGCAACCCAGTACCATCCTGCATGACTCCCCCAGTCTCCCTACAGCACCTCAACTCGATGCCCATCTCAGGTTCTCCAGTGTTGAGTCCTGGTGAGACCTCTGAAGTCACCGAGCCCTGTCACACTCCCAAGTCACCTGTATCTCTCTGCTTAGGGCGTGTTTGGAGAAGGCACAGCTCTGTAAAGAGCTCTGCTTGCTGTGTCCTGGAGCTTAATGCTCCTTCTCCTGGGGAGGCTTTGCTGTTGCAGGAGGTATCACTGATGGCTCCATGCCTCCTCTGGCTGGAGGCCGGCGATCTCTGCTCAGCCCATTTGCTCCTCTGAGGAGTAGAGATTATAATGGTGTGTCGTATATTTTTTAATTTTCTAAAGGTAACTGTTCAGTCCCCACCTAATTTTACACAGCATGTGAGGGAGCAGAGCCTGGTGACAGATCAGCTCAGTCGGCGGCTCGTCCGTACCTACCAGCTGTACAGCCGGACCAGTGGGAAACATGTGCAGATCTTGGACAACAAGAAAATCAATGCCATGGCAGAGGATGGGGATGTGCACGGTAAGGATGCATGATGGGGGTGGGTGGGGTTGGGGAGAGTGAGAGGGGAC
The DNA here is from genome assembly GCA_013400935.1 of Turnix velox. NCBI lineage: Eukaryota > Metazoa > Chordata > Aves > Charadriiformes > Turnicidae > Turnix > Turnix velox. Next base: position 475,519 of record VZTY01006499.1, on the reverse strand, counting down.
AGGGAGGTGTTTACAGCCCATCGTCGTGGCGATTGATGATTTCCGTCCTGTTTGTTAGACAGAAATCATTAAAATCATTCAGCTTGTGCAGGCTTGTAAAGGGAGAACACGGGGGTCAGTGATGAGTGGCTGTGATTCAGTGTGAGGGTGGGTTCCCTGTGTGAGGATAGGATGGGTGCTTGCAGAGTGTGCTTTGCTCCTTTCTTTTTCATTTTTGCTTTGCACCTGACTGAGAAGACTTGGCCAAGCAGCATCAGTCATTTTGGCCCAGCCCTTTGTAGGGCTGGGAATTTCTGAGGCTTCCTTTTTGGAAAAGGAATAGAAAGGAAAGTTAAAAAAGAAAAGGAGGAGGGAAGGGGGAACAGCATCTTTGGAAGCCTTCCCTAAGCTAGAACTGTCCAAAGTGGCGTTTTCCCTCCCTCCTCAAAACTAATCCCAAGCAGAGGCAATTGGCTATGGCAGAGTGAGCATGAGAGTCTATGCTTTGCTGCAGCCCCTCTACCATTGCCCCAGCCATAGCATCACTTCACCAAAACTTTCCTCCTTCAGGCAGGGGGACCTCTGCTAGAGACAACCAAGGCTCAGATAATTCGATTGTGTGTGGTAATGTTACATCCTGACAGTCAAACACCACACAGCGGTCAGTCGGGCCAGGCAGGGAGCCCCGGCACTACTGTGGGGCCAGATCCTGCACCTGGGTCAGGGAACTGCCCGTATTCCTGTGTATCCTATATTGGAATCACAACTGTTTTTCTTTGGTATTAGCCACAGTTCCCCTTTCTTGGTCAGGGAGATTAGTAGAAACCCTTTTTTTCCTTCCCCTTTTTAATTTTTCTTTTCTTCCTTTTGTTTTGGCTGTGAATTTCATTCTGGATTTTAGCAGTTCCATCACAGTGCAGATTCCATCTATAAGGTATTCCATACATCCAGCATTAATCTTCCAAATGAATTATTCCCACCCTAGAGCAGGTCTGGCTTGAAAGCTAATTTCCTAAGCATAAGGAAAAAATCCCCCTCTTGTTTTAGTCCTATAATGCCTGGATTTTAAAAAGTAGTTAGTGCATATTTAAATAACGACCAGGTTTAAATAAGGCCAGAAGGAGGGGACTGGTGGTGGCTCAAAAAACTCTATTAAAACATAATAAAAGAAGGTTAAGCATTTGAAGAACTAAGGAGGAAAATGAAGACTGATCTAAACCAGAAAGAGAACAAGCAGTTTTTCAGATGTAAAGTTTTAAAAGAGTTGCAAGTCTGTAAATGTTAAAATAGAGGTTCAGGATTGTTCTATATGAATCTCTAGGGAGGCCCCCATGTCTGGAAGAACTATTAAAACGCTTCTTACTTTCACCTTTTTTAACATTTCCTGAATACTTTCTCCTCTTCGCAGTCCAGTTGGGGGATCAAGTGTGTCTCACTGCATTTTTTCAGCATTTACGTAGCCGCTTTCCCTTCAAAGTTTGAGCATGAAACATAATTTTACTGGGATAAATCTGTCACTTAAGTGAAAGAATAGAGTTGAAAACGTCAAGCTCCTCCTTCCTCCCCCCCAACCCCCCAAAAAAAGGGGAAAAAAAGAAATTACTCCCCCAAAATGTGATTTAGAAAGCCACTTTTAAAGAAAAGAACTCTCCTCCCTGAGCCCTTCCTCCTGCCTCTTTCTTTTTTTTTTTTTTTTTTTTTTTTGTCTCATTTTTGGGGGTGGGCGTGTAAAAGGGGTTGATTTATTTTTGCAGATGACCCCTTTCCCTATGCTGACATTTTTACAGCCGACTTAACATCGACTCTGGCATTTTCAGTTATCTGTCTTAATTGTCAATATTTGATTGGCTTTTTTTTTTTCTTTTTTTAATTCTAAGGGATGGCTGGTGGCCAGTGTAGCCACCCTTGTCCCTCCTTGCCACCCAGCAAACTGCTGCTAGCTTCAGCCTGGACTAAATCATCCCAGTGGCCAGGGATGCTGCTGTAACTTCCTCCCCACTTGCTGATTTCATCCATGCCTAAGATTGTCTGATGGTTGGGAGCAGGGTTTGGAAGGTTCATGGGTCACCCATATGGGTCTAGGACCCTCTGTGGACCGGTTGTTCCCATTCTTTGCTGCTGGTGGGGCTGTAGCTGTGTGCTGACTAGGCTTGTGCAGGGTGGTGAACATGGCTGGTGGCTGTAAATCACAGTGGGGGAAGAAAAAAAAAAGGCCAGAAGGAAAGCTATGTGCATCTTGCATCTTTAAAGCGGGGTTTTGTGCTCGCTGGGGCTGAGGCCTCCTGGCTCCTTCCTTCCCTTCCTCCTCCATCTATCCCTCCCTCCTTACTCTTCCTATCTCTGGGAGAGAAAAATCAATTCTCCTCAAACCTTTTACTGCCTCAGAGATCAATTCCCCCTCCTTTCCCCAATATAGATAAATAGGTTGTCCCTGTCTCAGCACTTCATTTGCAGAGCACCATGGCTGTTTTTTGGGGATGCTGGGTCTGTGTCAGGTAGGGTAGGTGAAGTGGGCTATTCCCAAATTTCTCAGCTCTAAGTTCAGCCTGTGCTTGGCTGAGGGTGGAAGGCTGGCAATTTCAGGATGAGACATGCCATGGGGGCATGTCATTGGTAAGAGGGAGTGTAGGGAGGGAGTACCTGCATGCATATTGAGCCTGGTTTGCCTGGCAGCACTAAATCAGTTGGTCCCAGCAAATTTTGGAATGCCCTTTCTAACGCTGAACTTGGCTGCTGCCAGCACTACTTGCTCACTGTCCCCCATCATCTGTGCTATAGACCTCATCAGTGCCCATGATGCAAAGGATGCAGGATCAGAATGTCGCAGATACAGAGGGGCAGCAGCTTGCTCCTAGTCCAGAGTGTGATTTAGGCTCACTTTAGTTTATGCACGTGCCCACAGCCTGCTCCTGCCATTCAAAGCATCCTTCTGAAAAGTCACCAGCTCCAGAGCCACATTGCTGCTTCTGCTGGTGCTTCTGTGGCTGAGCATCCTAGAGTAAAGATATGCAAGCTGGAATGGATCACAGTTGCAAGAAACTAAGCAGTCCTTTTGCAGAGATCAGAGAGGAGAAATAAGGCATCAGCTTATTCCCATAGCAAGGCTACAGACTTGGAAGCCTTGGGGTCTTCCCTCTAATTACCTTGCCCAGTTGTGCTTGTGGTACTAGGGGCTGATGCTGAGCAAGAGGAGATTGTGATGAGATGGGCCAGCCCCAGCTGACTTTTTAGTGCCGTGGAGAAATCTTTGGTGCTTTGCACAGCACAGAGCTTTAGAGGTGCAAACAGGTAGCCACCATCCCCATCCGGGCTTGCCCTGGGAAGGAGAGCCGGCTCTATGGACAGCAGCTGCAGGGCTGGGCAGAAGGATGTCCTGTCCCCATCCTCCCCCTTCCCTGGGGATGGATGGGCTCCGTGGCTCGAGTTCCCAGGGCGGAGGCAGGGAGGGAAGGTGACAGGTCTATTTATAGGCGGCCAATCGACCCGGCGATTTGCATAGCTCCTTCGGAAGTCGATCGATGCCTCCATTAAAAAACTGAGACCAAATCAATACGCCCTCTCGACTCGTGCAAAGGTGAAAGGCATTAAGAGGATGGCCGTACCCTTCACGCCTCCCCTGCCAGCTGCAAAGTCACTGCTCCTCCTGCAGTCCTGGCCCGTCAGAGAGGCTCGAAGCAGTGTCCCCTGGGCTGGGGACAGCTGGCAGCACTCTCTGTGCTTTCAGAGGGTGCCTGCCTGCAGGCTTGTCCGGACCTGCCTTGATTTTTTAGGGCAGCCTACTCTTCACCAGCCAGCACGTATCCTGCTCTCCAGCCTGTCTTCCTTTGCGGATCTCTCTATGACTCCTGAACCCCTGAGACCATTGGGGCTGAGGAAGGCAGGGCTACTCCCTCTTCAGCACAGCAGTAAAGCAACATGGCCAAGGGCACAGTGGCAAGGGAGCAGGGGCAAAGCTGGCTCTTAGCCTTGTGCCTTCATTTTAGGGCCCTCTCTCTTCCACCTCCAGGCTGGACAAGGCACTGAGCAGTCTGACCTAGAGGGAGGTGTCCCTGCCTATGGCAGGGGAGTTGGAACTAAATGATCTTGAAGGTTCCTTTCAGCCTGAACTAGATCATAGAGTCATAGAATGGTTTGGATTGGAAGGGACCTTCAACATCTAGATCCAACCCCCATGCCATGGGCAGGGACACCTCCCATTATACCAGGTCTGGCCTTAAACACCTCCATGGAGGGACATCCACAACCCCTCTGGGCAGCCTGTTCCTGTGTCTCACCACCCTCACAGTAGAGAATTTTTCTTATCTCTAGCCTAAATCTCCCCTCTTCTTTAAGGTCCCTTCCAACCTGAACTAGATGATCTTTAAGGTCTCTTCCAACCCAAACTATTCTATGATTCTATGCCCAATGTGTGCCCAACATCAGGCTGGGAACTCCATCCCTGTGTCTGCGCAATCCTGGAGCCACTCTGACCTCCCTCTGTTTTTTCTCCTTCCCACTGCTCTCCCCAGCCAAGCTCATTGTGGAGACGGACACCTTTGGGAGCCGCGTGCGCATCAAGGGGGCAGCCACTGGTTTTTATATCTGCATGAACAAGAAGGGGAAGCTTATCGGCAAGGTAGGCACAGGAGTGGCAGGGGTGGGCTGTGGCTGCTGAGTAGAGCTTGCTGGGAGAGGAGCTCTCACCTGACATGAAACCCATCCATGGGGACTTCTTTGGAGGGCAGGAGGTTGAGCCACCCTGCAGCCTTGGGTGGTGGGAGGGAATGAGGGGAGAAATGAAGGTGGGCAAGTGCTGTGTGGGGCACATTCCTTGTATCTCCCCGAACAAATAGGCGGATTGCTGAGCTATTCTCCTCAATTACATGGTACAAGTGCTAGGAATGTTAAGATGCTCCATGGGGCTGGGCCCAAGGCTGGGCCCCACAGCAGGCTGGTTAGTCACGCTCCCTCCAAGCCTCCACGCTCCCTCTCTGGAGGCAGAGGAGGCTGGATGTGCAAATTCCTGCTGGAACAGCATTTGTCTAAAAGGATTTTTCTTCCTCGGGGCTGGCCAATGTGGTTCTTCTCCCTAGTCCTGCTGCTGCCTGTAATGTGTGGGATCTTGCTTTGTATCTGTCTCTCTGCTCCCTACCACCACGGTCCACAGAGCCCTTCCTGCCCCTCTTGTATTAAGTACCCCAGTGGGGATAAGATGGGTGGGTCAAATGCCACTGCAATGAAGAGTTTGCTTGTGATCCTGCTGCTGGGGAATCCAGCTCCTGGTGCAGCTGAGGGCAGGATGGGAGCAGGCAAAAATCGCCTTATGAGTGCAATGGGAATGATGGTTGGGACAAGCTGCACTGGGACTTGCAACCTGGAGTTTGCATCAAGCAGAGGATGCAAGCTACAGTGAGCAGTATTTATCTATGATGCAGAGCTTGTGCCCTGTAGCATTCTAAGGGAAAGTAGATTTTTGAGCAACTCTGATCTGTAGGAGAAGAGATAGAAAAATCAAGCCCTTGGCTGCCCACAGCAACACCTGCTGTCCCACCACTTGCTCCAGCTTGGGGTAGCAAGGAAAATCCCTCCGATCAAGTGCCTGTTGGTTAATTCCCCTCTTCTGTCCCCTTCTCAGAGCAATGGCAAAGGCAAGGACTGTGTCTTCACGGAGATCGTCCTGGAGAACAACTACACGGCGCTGCAGAATGCCAAGTACGAGGGCTGGTACATGGCTTTCACCCGCAAGGGCCGTCCACGCAAGGGCTCCAAGACCCGGCAGCACCAACGGGAGGTGCATTTCATGAAGAGGCTTCCCAAGGGCCACCAAACCACGGAGCCCCATAGACGCTTTGAGTTCCTCAACTACCCCTTCAACCGAAGAAGTAAAAGGACTAGAAACTCCAGCGCCAGGGTGGGCGCTTGACTTGCTCACCTTTGCCCACTCTGCCTGCACCTCTCCAGGAGGACCCTCCTTCCTCTGAGCTTGGTGGACTATACGTAGAGACTTTTCCCATGTGGGTATTAAACATAAAAGTATGGGAGGGGGGGAGGATAAAAAAAAAACTTACTTGCTCTAGTTGTTGATAATTTTGGGAGGGTTGTTTGGTTTTTACAAAAACCCAACAAAACAAAACAAAAAAAAGGACAAAAAAAAAGACAGAGGCTCTATTTTTGTACTCCAACTTTAAAAGAAATGGAACATTCAAAGACTGGTGAAGGGAGAAGGACCCTTTGCTTAGAAATATTCTAGTCTGTTTGGGGTTGCATTTTTTTTTAATAGTTTTTTTTTTTTTTTGTAGCTCTAGGGGTAAAAAAAAATCACAATTTAAAACAAACAAGAAAAAAAATAGAAATCCAAATCTGGGAATGATGTGCTACTTAAATGAACTGAATTAACACTTACTGGAGAAGATGTAAGGGTCCTCAAAGCATTAAGGGAAGGGGATTTCTTTCAGAGGTTGGCTGAGGTCTACTGGGTGGGTTTTGCAGCTTGGGTGATGTGTGTGCCCTGTCTGTGGGGGCTGGCTGCAACACCCAGGGTGAGGAGAGCTGGAGGTTTTCCTTCTTTGGATACGCTGCCTTCTTTGGCTGAGTGAGGAGTTGCTGAAAGCTACTTGCATCCTTCCAGAAACACTGCTGGCTTCACAACTCCCAGGTTATTCTCTTCTCAGGAGGGGACAGGGGTGATGGACACCCCAAAGAAAGTCCTGAACTGACTTGGTACCTCTTACCTATGAGAGGATCTCTGGCATTTGGCTTGTCTTAAGCTACCATGGTGAGACAGTGGGCAACAGCTGTCCTGGAGCAGGCTGGTAACTGAAGGGTTTTTGTTAGGTTTGGTTTTGGGGTTATTTTTTTTCCCCATGTGAAAAATGTGAACTTCTCATTAAAAACTGACAGGTTTTTTCTGTTTATATTTTTTTTAACCAGATGGAATTTTTAATCCGTAAAATTAAAGAGTTTATAAATCACTGTGGAGCCATTTCATGCTAGTTTTGTCCTAATATTCCATTTGTGGTTGGCACTTCCATTGTCAACTGTCTCTTGCAAGCTTGGTCTTTGATGAGAAATACCACTGAGATACCACTGTCCTCGCCCTCCTAGAAAAGGAAAGATTTTTCTTTCCGCACTTCTGTGTTGATGGAAGCCAAATCTTCTATTTAGAAAAATAAAATAACAATCCCAAAGGAAACATTAAATCTCTTGAATGAGTATCCCCAGCCAGCCCCGATCTGCACATGCTGCCCTGGGACTGTGACTCTCTCTGAAGCGTTAATGCAATTATTCTTCACAGGGAGGGCAAACAAAGACACTGGATAGGTGCCACAACCAGGGGTGACTTTTCATCCAACTACTTTTTTGATTGTTTGGGTTTTTTGGTTTCCTTGAGGATTTTTTGTTGTTGTTGTTTTGGTTGTGTACAAATTGAATATGAAATGATTGAAATATTTATTTAATATGTGCATTAAAAATTTGTATTAGTCTAACTGAGCCTGTTACTTTCCTGGTGCTGGAGGGGGAGATTGGAGAAGGCAGAGAGGGATGGTAAGGCACAGGGTAGGGCTGAAGGTGCCACTAGTATCTGCCCTTTCTCAAGGGAGAAGATGTGGTATGCAGAAATATGCCTCAAGATCTTGATCTTTGATGAGACCTGTGGAAATCATAGATTTCATTGCAGCAAGTCCCAGGTTTAATGGGCAGATGCCACCCCACCTCTTTGCCCAGTGAAATCAGACTCATTGAAGGCTGGATGGGGACATTCCACAGTAGTGCCTTGACCCAGTGGGTTTTAAGCATTGGATGAGGGTTTCCAAGGCAGAAAGCCAATATCTGTTTGTCTCTGGTCTAGATGAGATCAGTGAAGGCTATAGACTGGGTGCTCAACCTTCAGCAAGGTTTTTCCCCTATCCTTGCTATCTCAGGGTGCAACCAAGGGCTGGAGCAGGGGACACACCCAGTTACCCTGGGGTTTGAGCAGGTGAAGGACCTCCCCATGTCTTTGCACAGCTCAATAACACCCACCATCCCAAACTGCTGTCTGCTGTGCCACAACCTGCCTTTGTGAAAGGCTGGGTCCTGGAAGGAGATCCCCTACTTTCCCAGCTCAGCTAGTCCGTGCTTAATTATCCTTTTTTTATCAAAGAACTTTTGGGTGATGGTGCTGTTTAAGAGCACTTTAACTTGGGGCTTTGTCGCTTGAATTTGTCCAGCTTTGGCTTCTAGACAGCAAATGTTATTTTGCCTTTGCTTGGAAGATTAAAGAGCCCACTGCTAGCTAGTCAATGAGTAACTGAATAAATTAATGGCTCCTCATACCCTGTCTTTGCACTGATATTTCTTAGTTCCTGGAAATGCTGGATTGGCTCATGTTCTTTCCAGTGATTCCTGCTGGTCAGTTTGTGGTCCTCCAGGGCTTATAGCTCCCACCACTTATCTAGAGAAGAAAGGACAGTCCTTGGAACTACAGTTGCAGAAACCCTGGCTACTGGTCAAATGGGTGGGATCAATCATCAGGGCCCGAGTATGGGATTTTTACAATTTCCATCATCAGTGGTTATGTGGACCAAGCTTGAGAATCAGAATCACAACCACTCAAAGGTCTCAGGGACTGCAGGACACTGAACCAGGGCTGGACCTAGGAGACTCTTGAGGACAGGAGGAGGCTTTAGAGGCTGGTGTTTCCTTCCATCAGCTCATGCTGTTACCACAGGTCTTTTGGGCACAAAACTCTGCTCCAAGTTAGCAAATCCCTGTGATGGAGATGTGCTTGTTCACCATCACTCCCTGCAGTTACTTTATTGCCACCAGCTGGCTGGAGGGAGGTGGCAGAGGAAGCAGGAGAGAATGCCCTGTCTGTTGGGGCAGGGATGGCTACCTATCCTGCGCTTCAAGCAGTGATACAGGCTAGTCTCTGCTCAAACACGAGTTTGCTGTACCATTCTGCCAGGACACAGCAACAAGACTGGAGCTTAGTGGTGTTTGAGGGAGTCCATCTTGTGAGGTAAGATAGGGAAGTGTGGCTGGTCCAGTTGACCAACCTAGGATAAGAAGAAAACATGGAGTGAACGCATCAGGGCAATGAAGGCAATGCCACTCAGGGAGAAGATTTGGGGTTTGGCTAAGTGTGAGTATGGAAGGGAAACAGTAGACAAGCAGGAAAAAAATCAAAGTGGCAAGAAAAAGAGTCTGTGCTGTCTGAGCAGGGGCTGCACCCAAACCTTTTTCACACTCACAGCCTCCACTCTCATCTTCTCTTGTGCACTGCACAAACACTGCAGAGCCAACCCAAGAGAATGTTACAACATGCTCTGCTCAGGGAAAGATGCCCACTGAGAGGGGTGGTCTGTGGCATACTGTAGCAGAGATGGAGGGCCACTTTGGAAGAAGGACTGGGGTGTTTGTTTATTGCATCAGGCTCAGCTTTCAAACATCTCCCTGCCATCCCCATCCCCCTCCTTTAATTAATTCTGGGTAAGAAGTCCTGGCTTTATTGTGCCACCGAGCTGAGGGCTCCCTGTGGGAAAAGTCACACCTTCTGAACAGCTTCTGATACCATGCAAATGAAGGACAAGTCCAGGAAACGCTTTCATCTCAGACCAGTCCAGCCCCCTGCCCATTAATTACACACATTTCATTTGTGTGAGAGCAATTCTTCTTGGGGAAGGGGTGGGGGATGGCCGAGTCTTGTGGATCATCTCATCCCTGCTCTCTAAAGAATCCCCCTTGGAAGGGGGTTTATAGCCAGAAACAGGGATGCTCAGGGGCACAGTGGGAGATCCCATATTTCTGCTCTCACACGGATGCTCCAAATATATTGGCTCATTGGCAGGATGCATCCTGCCAGCAGAGAGGGCCCTGCTAGGTGCCAGCACACCCTGGCTGTGGTCCCAGGTGCTGTGGGAGCATCCTGGAGGGAGGTGCAGGATGAAGCAGAAATTAACTCAGTGATGTGCCAAGGGAGTGATTCTCCAGGGACAGGAGCTCAAGAGATGTTGATAACTTTGGACAGGATGACAACATTAATCTCACAAAGAGAAACAGCTTTCCACACTACTACTGAGAAGAGCGTGTCAATCTGTTCATGCTATGGCAAGGTTCAAACCCTTCTTGGCCACTGTTGGACCAGTCACAACTCTCCAGAGGAGCTTTGTTCTCTCAGTTCTCCTCACCTTTCCACGTAGCCCCTTTGACTCATCCTGGCATATCTGCAGCCAAAAGAACCTCCAGACTGGCTCCAGAGAGAGACAGATTACTCTAGATCCTGAAGAGTTGGCTCCAGATCCTAAAGAAGTGGGAGAGAGAGGGGATATGAAGCATGGTGGGTTTTCACTTCCCATTTCCTCGCCATGATAATAACACTTAGCACTTCAGTAACACCTGGGATGCTCCAAGCACCTATACATTTGTTCCTCATTACCACTTTGACTCCCATCTGCAGGGTCTCTGTCCCCTCCCCATGTGCTCCTACAGCAATAACAGCTCTCCCCTAGAAATGGAGCCACCTCCCAGCTTTTCTTCCAGAAATCTTCAGGGCAGGGTTGCAGAGAGATGTGGTCCCATTCTGCTTTGAGGCTGGGGCTGCTCCTCAGGATGTGGGTAAGCAGCATGGGGTGGCTGCTTTGGGTTGCTGCATGAGACCTCTGATTGCCAAGTTTGCTGTTTGCCTTTCTCCTGGACTAAGCAGGCACAGTCTGTGTTCTGTGGTGTCATGACTCATGGACCTGGGAACCTGTGGCATCTGTGGCTTGATGGACCAGAGGAGCTCTTGGGCAATGTTTTAAGGTTGTTTGGGATAAGGTTAATGGGAACCTGCAGGGTTTTTTTATCAGAGTCAGAATGAAAACAGTGCTGAGCTCTAGTAAGACTACTTGTCTACCCACTGGTTCTGCACCACATCACCCAGAGGATGAGGGACATTCCATGTGAGGATGGGTTTAAGATTACCTGGTTAATGGTCCTGTTTACTTTGCAATGAGACCCACTGTAGATGTGCTGTGCTGGGAGCAGAAGGGATATTCTTGGGCTTCATTAACAGCATTTCTCCTGTGTCTACAGTTCCTGCAGCAGCAGAAAGTCCCTCCAGGCTGCCAGATGTGATGACCAAGATGCAAAGTCTTTGCTCAGAGGCTGTGGAGGAGCCTTGGCTATATTGGGAAGAACCACTCCGGCTGTGCACAGGTATTACCACTTCGCCAAGCTCATGCTGTCAATGACTGTAGAGTGGAAATGGGATGGAGAGGGTTGTCAGAACCTCCCCAGTTCAGTGTGTGACTGATCTGTGCCCCTGCTCCCATCCAAGTCCCCCATTCAGCAAAGGAGTAATTCTCTTCAGCCATGATCCCAAGGGTCCCTTCTCTCCTACCAATATGGTCTTTTAAAGTATCTTTTTTTGTCTCTAGAAGGCTTTACAGCAGGAATAGAAGGCCTAACTCGACCTCACTCTTGCTGTGGTTATTTTGCTGGTCCTTTTTGCTGTAGCAGCATATCTTGGTGGCTTCAGTCTCTTCCTTCATGGGTTGCTCACAGAGCAAATGGCATCCCCTTGCCCCAGAGATGTGTTTTTCCATACAATTGGCTGTAGCAGATGCCATAAGCTGGAAAGACAGACCTAACCATAGGTCTAGTTCTACCCCAGAAAAATAGTCCTGGGAAGGGATTTGAAGGATGGCTGGAAGGTGTCCCTGTGGAAGTTCATAGCAAACATGAGAAAAGCTCCATTCCAACAACCATAAAAAATAATTAAAATAAAACCCATCCCTGCTGGAGTAGCTGAAGTTGAGGAAGTGAGACACAGGCTGTGTACATCAATAGGAAAATTTTGGCTACTGGGATGCAAAATGGCACCTAGAGTGCTGGCTGTACTTGCCTGCTCAGGCCCCAGGACATGGCCCCCGTGAGAAGCAGATGCCCAGCTGGGAGCAGCCCCTTTGGTAATGGCCTGTGAATTTCCCTTGGCTCTGTTAATTGCTGCCTGGCTGCCAGTTACAACTGCGAGTCAATTGCTGGGAGTGTTGGGTCCTGCAAAACAACCCCTTGAAATCGGTTGTTAGCCCAATTAACAACCAGTTTGGCTTTGGTTCAGGCTGTTAACCATCAAACAGCTAACTGCTGGTAATGATTGATTTCTCAGCAGTTGGGGCTGTCGTGGAGGAGCCAACCTGTTTCACAAAATGCCATTAAAGTCAAGACTTTGTGAAGGCATCTGGCTCAGACAAACATTCAAGCTGTCCCACACCAGGAGAGCAGGCAAGGTGATGGCTGGGATTTCTATCAAGTTTGATTAAAGCATGGGTTGTTGGGTTGTGTTAGGATGGACCAGCATGCTCCAGGTAGCCAGCCACCTGTTTATAGAGCAACCACGCCTATGTGTGGAGCATCATGGCTTTTAAAGCCCCTCTGTAGGGGAACTGCCCAGTGTTCAGCTCTTTTCCATGGTTTGTGTTTGAGCCAGCAAACCTGTCAAGATTAGCTAGTCCAGTTTAGATGTTGTAGTGTTTCCACTTATCACCTGGGCCATTTCCTTCTGCATAACCAGCTGGAAGCTTGCAAAGTGAGAGCAGTTTCCATCCATGTAGGCAACGCTGGGGATGCCTCTGAGATCTCTGGGATGGATGCTGGCCTGTGTCTACTGGTGGGCTATGAGGACTGTTCCACAGATGTGAGAGTGTACCTCCATGAATGGTATAAAATACTTTTTGAGTCTCAGGTAAGACCAAAGACTCAGAATTCAGATGGTTTTGTTTAAGGTTACCGGTCAAGTCTCCATCCACTTCCCTCTGCAGGATCTGGTTCTCCATGGTGGATCCTTCTAATAGGTTGCTGGCACAACTCAAGGTCTTTTCTAATTGGGATGTTTTTCCCCTGACCAAAGTGGCCAATGCAAGCCATAGCATGCAAGGAGGAGGGGGAGGCAGCTTCCTGTGAGACTTAGCAAATGCACAGAACGCATTGCTGAGATGTACACCCTGACGGTGCTGGGTTGCAGAGTGGTGTGGGGAGAGGAGTCAGTGCCTTGATGCTTTTGAGACCATCTGGTATACAACACCATGGTCCTCATGTTTTTGAGAACACCTGGGATCTGTGGTCCTGCCAGGGCTTTGATGCTGCAGCCTGAGCTCTGTTTCTAAAGCTGGGTCCCCCTGACTTTCAACAGGGTATGAGCATTCAAGACCTATGTAGATGTTTCAGTGATGTTCCTATAAGGTTCCTGCAAGTGCAGATCTGCTTCCCTCTGATGCTGTGCTTTTGCCATCTTTTCCCTGGAGGTACCATTGTCCCAGACTGCCACCAGTGTGCACCACAGCACGGTGCGTATTTGCTGTACTAATGTGTTAGGTATTCCTTGTCCAAACAGGAAGACATTGCTTATTTAATCAAACACCTACTTGAAGCAGTTCTGCTTTTGTCCAGATTGCAATTATCCTACCACCCTTACTGGGGATGCTGAGCTGTGGCTGGGACTCCTCTTGTGCTGGGCACCACATGTGCAGTGTGTCCTGCATCCCAGTGGTCTGTCAGGATTTTTCCCTCTGGTTCGCAAAAGGTGAATCTGATTCTCATGAAGGGAAAAATGAGAAATACGGGGTAAGGAGACCTGACAACCCAGTTTTCCCCACTTCTGGCCTGAGAGTAAACATTTTATTTGCAGCTTGTGTATTTGGCTGTTTGGGGTGCACACAGCTGTCCTGGTCTGGGCATCTCTTGAGTGTGTCATTTGCCCCAAAGCCGATGCATTCATCCTTCTTGGAGATGGTGGTGAGTGTCTCTCACCTGCTGGAGCCAGCTGAGCTCTGGCTGCTTAGATTTTTCCTGTATAACTGAGAATGTCAGTTATAAACAGAAATGGCTGGTTTTGCTGGGGGCTTTTTTTAGGCGTCAAAAATGCTCCATCATCATCGAGGTGGCTTAGCTTTCAGCAGCCAATGCAAATGGTGCCAAATCCTTAGCAGAAAATGCAGCAAGAGAAGCTGCTCAGACTTTGCAGGGCTTTTGTCATCGGAGTCTTGCATCTTCACTCCTTTTTTTCCTTATTTTGCAGTGGTGGATGCAGATCTGGATGCTGTGCAGACATAGGTTGAGGGTTGAGCCCTGAGAAGATCCCAGCTGAATCTGAAAGCAAGTGACATAGTACCATTTTAGAGAAGAATTGGGGATCATCAGTGGACAGAAAGATTAAGACCTGAAAGAAGTCCTGGCAGAGCTTTGAATCAGCTGAATTAATCTGCAAGAGGAAAAGAAAAGGTATGGAAGTGACCCCTGTGGGGGAAGCAACATACATATGCAATAATCTGAGCTATAAATGAAGTATAAAACCACATGCCTGATTTACTTTTTTTTTTTTTTTTTTTTTTAAACCTCATGCCCTGGCTGTGACTAAAGATTGGACTCTGTCCCAACCATAAGGAAACTGCTCTTGTACGGATTTCAAGGATATGAGGATTACTATGGACTGGAGGTCCCAATCTTCTTCAGTACTCAGTCAAGAAGATCCCACTCGCTGCATTCTGAGTGAAAGCTGTAGTCCTTGTTTTAGGAAAAGGAAGGAAGGAAGCATATCCTTCAGGGACTCAAAATTTCAGCATTATTTGGTATTTTTGGTTTAAAATAGCCCAACTTCAACTCACAGCACCAGATCTTGAAGTCTTCCAACATTGACAACTGACCTGACCAAGATCTTGCAGGCAAGTGGGTTTTCCAGGTCTCTCCAAGCTCATGTAAGGATTTTTTTTTAAGCTGATTTCCATCTGTCAACATCTCTTGTGAAGTGCAGCCAAGTGTTTTGGCTGCAGCATCTGGCAGTGGAGTCCAGCATTGGCTTGGTTGTGTCCAAGCTCTTGGGAGAAGTGATTCAGTGACCACCCACTGGAGTGATCTCCCTCTGCTCAGGGCTGGTATTTTCCAAGGTTCTTGCAGACTTTCAGTGCTATTGAAGCCAGCTGTGGAGCTATAACCCTCATTTTGACAGGACTGCCGTAACTCTAGCCTGTCTTGAAGAAGAGTGGCATGGAAGGTCCCCACAGGATGTGCAGCTAAGGCATAGTTACAGTCTTCTGTTCCTTATTTTCTGTTGCAAAGGCTATAGCACATCTCTAAAAGTAGAATTTATTTTATAATGAATCCTAAAATGCTGAATCTCAGGCATGCTCAGGAGGGCTCCATCTCTGGTCATTCAAATATTCATTTTTGCTCTCAGTTGGGATGTTCTCAGTTCTTCCTCTGACTTCAACCGAATAGCTCTAGATTAGTTTAGCTGTGAGTAGAGGTTGGTTTGACCTAATTATCCTCAATGCCTGTATCTGCAATTCTCCTGCATGAAGCAGCACAGTGACAGTAGGAAGCCAGGAACTTTTTGTATGTTCAAAGGTTTTGACAGAATCTGTGTGTAAAGAGCTGGTTGCTTTCTCCAGATGCTGCACCACCACATTTGCTGAGGTGTGACAAAAAGATAGAGGGAGCATGACTGAACAGGGAGAGGAAAGGTGTGTTGGAAACTCCAAATGTCCAAGCCGTGGCTTCAGCTTATGGCAGTATATGCAACATCTGCTGCATTGACCCAAATCCTGCCACTGTAGTGACCTGGTTAATCATAGGAAAGGTTCATTCCTATGAATTGCTGCTGGCTGGTGAAGGAGCATCTCCAGCTCCTAAAGGGCTGGGAGAACTGAGAGGGGAGAGTGGTGGTTGCTGACATACACTGAGCCCTTGTGGCCTCTGTCATGGGGCCCAGAGAAGTGTCTACACTTCACTCCCTCTCAGAGAAATCATTGTGAGAAGCTGAGGGTTTCACCACCTCCCCCTGCAGAGCCAAGGGTTTGCTGTGCACTTGACACCAGTACAGAGGGACGACTTGCACTTGACAACTGTCTCAGACTGTTGCAGCAGTCTGTTCTCCTCCAATGCTCCCCTCTGACTACCTTAAGAGAAGATCTTGCTCTCACTCCTGGAGCAAGACTGGACACCAGTGTGGTGCAGTGCAATGTGGAGGAGTCTCTCCACCAGCCATACTACCAGTTGGTGTGCTGGGATGTGACAGCCCCCTGTCCCCTACAATGTCTTTGGCATCACTGAGGATGAGAAACTTCTAGAGGGAAGAGAAAATAACACCTGAAGTTCTTGCCCTGATGGCAAGGATCCTTGAGATGGGATTGTGGACAGACCCTCAGGGCTGTGGTGCAGCATCACATTACACATGGTGAGGAGCTGGCATTTACTTTTGTATTTGCTGCCTACAGTATGGGAGCCCTCCTGGTGATGTGAGGGAGGGGACAAAGCCTGCAGAAGCAGTGTGGGTAAATCCCAGCAGGAAAGGCAGAAGGGAGCATCGAAGGTCTTCCTGGAAAGCGGCTGGGATCAGCTGCAGAGAGGGAAAGGAATGTGAATCCCACCTTGTGGTCCCTAAAGTATATTCCCTGAGACTGAATGTTCGAGGGGGGGAGAGGGAAGTTAGAGCCAAATAGTCAGTTAAGCACGTTGGCTTTTAGTCCTCCTGTCACCATGAGTGAGCCCTTCTGCTGTTAAGACCAAATGAATCTGTGATGTGCTGCTTAGAAGGACCCTCACTTTGGGAAATGACAGCAAGCCAAAACCCCAGTGACATGGCAGCTAGTTTGTGGCTGTTTTGCTGGGTAGCATCCACTACTTGCTGCTTCTCCACACTTCTGGGGTGTCCGCTCCATCCCAGAAATGGCTGCACCTCGTGGCGTGTTGAGCTGGGCTGACCTGGTTGTACTGTGTCCTGCTACATGGTTTGGAGGAGCTCTGCTGCTTAATTCTAAGGGAAGATGTTGAGCATTAAGATCAGACTCCGCTCTGCTCTTTGAAGAGTGGGCAAAATGTACCAAACCACTGGTACCTGGGTATCTGTCCTTCCTGGT
Organism: Turnix velox; assembly: GCA_013400935.1. NCBI lineage: Eukaryota > Metazoa > Chordata > Aves > Charadriiformes > Turnicidae > Turnix > Turnix velox. Next base: position 458,687 of record VZTY01006499.1, on the reverse strand, counting down.
TGATCTCTGTTCAGGAGAGCTTTCTGTGTGCTGACTTAGGGCTAGCTTGTTTTTATACATGGGATACACACTGCCATTGCTGTTGTCTGAGACAGGTTTGGAGCTTCTGCTTGAAGCAGGCCATCTGGTAGATGGCCATGATGCATAAGGCCCCGTGAAGCTCAGAGTCTGGTCAGCCAGGCAAAAGGTAGGGTGGTGCTGGCAGGACATAAACTGCTCAGGGCAGGGAAGAGGAGAGTTGGTGAAGTAGTTTGGAGCCCTCATCCTAAGAAACCTTCCTGTGCTTCTGCTTCCTCTGATTTAAACCTATAGCTGGTCCCTACAAGTGTAGGAGCTCCAAAGTTACTTACTGTTATGTTTTTTAGGGGACACACATTGTGGGGAAGCAAATCATTCTCCTTCAGTACAGAAAAACTATACCTCTGCCAAAGACTTATGCAGAGAAAGCTCAGTTCTAGGTAAGACCAGAAGCAGCAGAGTGGACAACAGGATGCTGCAGAACACTGTTCTGAACTTGGCTGCAAGCTGAGTGCCTGAATCACTCACAAGAGATATTGGTGCTGCTACAGAAGGCAACAGGTCTCCTTGAATTATTTGGCCACTATTGAGCTGCTTGGAAAATATCTGACCTTCCTTGAAACTAGAGCATCTAGCCCAGCCTGCTTACCCTCAGCAGTGATGTCTAGGCAGGAAGCTCAGACGTGAGCGATGAAGGCAGCAGCTTTGCTGAGGAAACGCATTTAATTTGATCTGCACTGCAGTTTTTGTGGGGAAAAAATGTTGATGCAGTAACATTCTGCACAGCAACTAAGTGTGGATTAAAGGTCATAGAGATCATGTAGCATGCTGAACTCATAGGCAGCAGATGGGCAGACTCCTAGACCCACTGGGAAATTTTCTCTGAAGTATGTTCTCTGCAGTTTTATCCATTTTACTCGAGGACTGTGTTTGCTTTCCTCTCCTAGCAGATTTCACTCTTGCCTGGACCTTTTGCCTGAGATTTAATTCACATTCTCCTTTCCTTGATCCACCCACCCTATTAGTCCCAGTTAATGGGGCTCTACACCATTGTGAAGGGATGGTACACCCGTGCACTTTGGGAACGGCTGGCCAGCAGCTTTTCACTGGAGTCTTTCCCCTGTGCGTGGAGTCATGGAGTGGCAGCTTAGCATGGCGTGGGTGGAGCAGAGATGGCTGTGCACTTCCTCCCTCTAAGAAGCACCTTTTGCTCACACAATTTGATCTTGCTTGCTCCTGGGCAAGGGCAGGAGAAGGTTTCTCCAGTCTGCTGCAGCTTTTGTGGTCATTTGAGGCTGATGGGGGAAAAAAATCTCTTGTGGTAGAGAACATGTCTGTGGCAGAAGAGTTCTCAGAGTGGTTAAATCCAGCACAGTGGTGTAGGAATACATGTGTCTCAGTGGACAGAGAAGAGTGCCACAGATTTCAGCTCATAACTTTGGGCAACAGGTTGACTGCCTGAACTCCTCCTGCCCATGTGAAACAGAGAAGGTGCCAAATCACTTCACAGGTCACATGAAGTTTAGTGCAAGTTTTCCAGAGGTTTTGGAGCATGTATTGAAGGACAGTGCAGTGCAAAGCATTGCTGTTTGTTCCATCGTAATCACCCAGTGGAGAAACATTCCGGATTCATTGTGGCAGCTACTACTGAAATGTCACAGGGAAAAAAAGTCCAAAGGCCCAGCGGCGAAGTAACCCTGCCCTACAGATGGACACCCACCCCCTCAGTATTTTGTGCTCTGTCCCAGCAGAGGGAGCCCGAGTTTATTAACAAATCCCGATCGCGGAGACGGCCGCTATCAAGGTGGTACCAAAGCCCGGGCGGGACGCGATAACGGTGGAAGAGGGCTACAGAAGGGAAGAGGGTCTAACGGTGATACTGAAAGCAGGGTTATGTTTCCAGATAGGGAAGCAAGCTAATGATTCTCCAGCCATGCGTGTAACTCTGTTTCTGGAACACTGCAACCGTGTCAAGAGATGGGTGGTCTGCAAGGTGGACCTGTTCATTGCACGGGGGAAAAAAAATCACTGAAAGATAGAGGGCTAAGATGGATGAACTGAGTTTAATTAACTTCTGAGACTTCCTCGAGGTGCTGTCAGCAACCCGTGTACCCGCATTTATACAGAAATGGCTGATTTTAATCCCATTATCTGGACAGTTTTCCTAATAGTGTTCAAAATCCTCCATCACTGCAGTGGTAAATCCATAACTCTTTGCTGCCTCATGCCTGAGTCTTAACCACTCTATAACCACTCCATGTTCAGAACTCTGGGCCCATTTCACAGCTTCTTAAACGTAATGGGAGCCTTTGTACTGATTTCCTTGGGTTTTGGATGCTCTGTGTTAGTGCATGGAGGGCTCTACTCAAAAAGCAGGAATAGTTTTAGTGAATAACTTTCGTGGAGCTTGTGGGAATGCTCAAAGTTTTCTCTGCTGATAAAGTGGGATGAGATATCTCCTAGAGAGACAGGTGATCTTGGCAACGTGTTCTTTCTCAGAGCCAGTAGTTGTGCTGATGCCATGGATGCACAAATGAGTACAAAATTATTTGGGGTGGTTCTGGAATTGGGATGCAAGAGGGTCAAAGATCATTTTAAATCAGATCCAAAGACCATTTCAGTCGATGCAAAGTCCCTCATTAGCTTGAGTGAGCCCAGAGTTACTTGTTTTAGAAGCTGAGTACCAAATTGGAACGTTTCAGAGCACAGAGTGGAAAGGCAAACAACTGTCTGCACAGATACTTTCCAAGGCAACTTCTGAAAGGAAGGTTAAATTTCTCCAAGATAAGGAGAGCTCCAGCAAGCTGGAATGCACCACGACCCCCACCACCCCAGCTCATCTTATGATAACAGCTGTTGTGTTGGAAACCTAATGCTGATGAAAGAGTTAAAGGCTGGTTGATGGGCAATATCGGTGACACACCTCTGAATTGAGCGTACTCCTGGAGTGAGACTGCGGACTGGTGTTACTCAATGAATAGAGGCCACTCCAAGGGAGTTTTTCCTTGAATAGAATGGGGTCAGGGAGCCGCTTTGGGGAACAATGGTTGCCACCGGCTAGCTGAATTTCTTACAATCACACACCATACCCCCTGATCAAATAGCTCCTTTGTCAGTCTGATATAAAAACATGTCATACAATGATGATCTGGAAGAATGACAAGAGCTGGCCTTTCAAAGAGATCAGAAGGACTTGTTTTGCACAGAAAGAGCCCCCATCAGAGTCAAGACAGAAAAAAAAATTAAGAATAAAAAGAGGTGAATGGAAACAAACAGCAATAACAACAACAACAGAAAAGGGGGCATGTTGGAAACTCGAGTCTGGCTCCTTTCACAGCATCCCATGGCCACAGCAGCACAGCTTGGTTGAGTTGAATCTCTTTCCGTGTGGTAGTGGATGTCGGATTGTGTTGCCATTGGGTTCCCATTGTCATTCTGCAGTGGGACAGAAGAAATTGCTGGATGGGAAAAGGTCACTTGGCCCAACGAATCATCCTCCCCCCCCCACCTCCCGAAAATGTCTCAACACCATCTCTCTGCTTTCTCACTGTAGTTCTCTCCTCTGCCTTTAAAATACAATAATCGTTTGCTGCCTTTATGCTCCTGTACAAAGTTCAGATTGCTCAGGAGGCTATTCTTGTCCATCTGTTCATGTAAGTGAGAAAAATGCCTTTAATCTTTCCCATTTCCTTGTTAACTTTCATATTTTTTGTTTCTTGGAGCATGTACTCTGTTTTCAACCCTATTCCCAGGATTTTCAGGGACCTAATTGAAAGTCAGAAAGAAGAGAGTTTTCCCCCAGAGAATGTTTTAAGATGTGCAGTACTTTGAGGGGAACTGCATTCCTACAGTATCTATTGCAGGAGTCCCAAGAGATGGCATTTACACACAATCATTACAATTATTTGCAAGCTGGAAAAGTTCAGCAGTTCTAGAAGTAGGCAACTAGAGCTGCCAGGTACTTTCAGCAACTACAAATGCTTGAAAAAGCTAAAATTCAGATTTTAATCCTGCATTGTATAAAGTAAGGAGCCAGAAGAGACACAACAAATCATAGCATGTGAGAGACTAGAGCTCTTGGGAAACAGCTCCTGGAAACACAGCCATAGCAAAGACACGATGCTGAAGCTTTTCCCCATAGTTTTTTAATCTTTTGTTCCTTTTTGTCACAGCATTGTTTTTCTCCAAGAAAAAAAGAAAAGGAAAAATACAGTGCTAAATCTTCCAGGAGGCTGTTAGGTTCGTATGATTAAGCATGCTAATCAGGAGGTACCTTGCCATAGAGATAACTAGCTCTAGCTGCTTTCATTTGTGCTCTAAGGCAAATGCCTATCATCAACCAGGATTTCCTCATGGTGCAGTATTTGTACAAAATCTTTCATGCTGCATGCTATTTGCATATATTCATTTATTTATTATTATGGCTAAACTGTATTTATTAAATGCAAAGAATATTTATAAGCATACACACACAATACTGAAAATATAAACCAAATGAAATTGTTACTGACCTGAAAGGCAGGGCTTCTCAATTCCTTTACTCAAAAGCTTGTGTTGTGCAAAATTAGGGTCATAATTAATCATCTCTTCTTCTGAAACATAGCTCTGAAAAGCCATACAGCTGTCTGAAAATAATTAGGCCACATTCTGGGTGCTGCCAAAATAAAGACACAAAGGACATACTGGTTACAAATCTCAAACTGTTTTAGTAGCAAGGTGATTACCTGGCACCATCAATGTTATTTGAGATAGTGGAGGAAGAAAAGCTCACATTGTGTTGAGCATAAATTATTTGGGAAATAATTTGGAATTGTTAAATGAAAGCTCATACCACAGCAAAGGAGTGCAAACGGCAGGTGAGTGCAGTGTTAAGAAGTTAGGAATTGAAAACAGTAATTAGGTACTAAACGAAATGACATTTTGACTGGTGTTGAGCACCCATTGTTTCTACTTGACTTCCACAGATACTCAGCAGGCAGTGACAGACAGATTTGGGTTTGTCAGTCTGGAAGTCAGGTTTAGTGCAACAGCTTCTTTTTATGATTGCCACAGCCTCCAGCTGGAAAATGTAGGCAGTACAGAAGGTGACAATTCAGTTCTTAAATGGGATGTAACCATCCTGGCACTGAATGATGACCTGACTTGAACTGAACCGAATGCCTTGTTTGCAGTGAGGTTCCTGTAGTGCTGGTTTTGATTTCAGTTCATTAAACCATATTAGGACCACACTATTTTGTGGTCAGCTGGGGCCAAGTGAGAAGAAGCTCGTCATGCCATTATCTGCTGACTGGACTTTGCAAGTTGAGTTTGATTGGGAGAATGTTACGTTTCTCAAAGCAAGCTGTAATAAAATCTCCCTGAGATTCAGGTCTATGGGTGTTGGTGGTAACCTGCAACTTTACGGCACCTTTCTTAGATTGTTTTGCAGTGATGGTGTTTGACTTTCATTAGACACTTCAGTTTCATGATTACTCTTGGTCACTAGGCTTTTTTATTATGGAGGTTCTGGTGGATAATCTTTGTGTGACACTCTGTTTTGATGTAAAGCAGCATAATTCTGTTAAATGCAGAGAAATGATTGATTTACAGCAGCCTTGCATCTGGCCCTGAGACCCTGGAACACCCAGGGAAAGAAAAAAAATATGGTAGGGAAGGACTAACTGTGTAATTAACTATTGCAAAGCTTGGAAGGCATAAAAGTCAGGTTGCATGCACATCTTAATTCTGTCCCTTTGTCAACAGGTGGTACCCTCAAAATTTAAGTGACTCTCCTGCCTTTTCAGGGCTGCTGGCTCTGCTGTGCTGAATCTCGCCTGTTCAAATTTCCAGTGAACCCTCTTGCATTCTCCTCTGGTTCTTACCCTGCAGTTATAAACTCAGTATTGGGAGCAAGCCTGGAAAATTTCAGAATGAAAACCGAAACCTTCCAAAAGGTAGGAGCAAATAAAAATCAGAGGATATTAATATAGCCACAGCTGGACTTCAGCTTTAATAACGTATAGTGTTTTTGAACACATAGTGATTCAGATCAGACACAGGTATTTCTGCCTGTGTCTGTTAAATCAGGCCTTTTGCCATGACACTATGACAGGCTGGTACACTCAATTAAAATATTAATTACCAAGCCCTTTTCTTTTGGTGGATCTACTAAAGATTCATCAAATGGATATGTGAGAATTGATCAAAGATTTTGCAGGTTGTTGCCACTGCTCACTGGGCATTTAAAACCAGAAAAGAACCCGACTCCCATGAAAAAGATACTGTGTTTTTACATGCAATAAAAAAACCTGCTGGTCACTTGATTGCTATGGGGATGGGTATAACTGAACTGGGCTTTCTTAGGCAGAGAGCATGATCTAAGAGAAACAAAAAAAGACATGGAAGAGGGAGGGAAAGAGGGAGTGAGAGAGAGCTGAATTGATTTCAGTCTGTTCAGGTCTAGCTGGAAAACACAATGCAGCGAAATGGTCCCTTAGTCAGCAAGCCTCTTTTCCAAGGTTTTTCCCATGGTTTGAAGTGGAGAGGGAGGGATAGTGTTAGAAAAAAGTATGTATGTGTGAGAGAAAGAGAAGGCTGTAGGGAAGGCAGGGAGATGAGAGACATCATTTGGAAGAGTGCAAAATAGTCCCTTCCTTCTGGGGAGTGGAAAACTTTGATGTCCGTGTCTCTGGTTTTAAAGTGGCAGTGTCAGGTTCAGGCTGAAATGCCCTGGTATTCAAATGTCCATGCTTGCACTCAGGACTTTGCCTGTGCACACACCTGCACAGCCAAACACCTGCCAGGGCACCCCCACAACAAATGGACCCTGCACTTCAGAGCAGATGGCAGAAAATAAGCAAGTAGAAGGCTTCCCTGATTCCTTGTACAGAGGTACATAATGTAATATAAAGCACATTTGTATGTTTGTGTGTGTGGAAAGAGAGATGATCAACAGGAAAAAGTGCTGTGTGCTTTATCTCTTTTAGAAAGCTATTCTCTTCCTGGCATTACTGATGGAATTATAAGATTTGGAGTGTGTTACAAGACTGACATCATCCAAACAGATCAAAAAGCACAGTTACAGGTAAGCAGAAGAATCTATGAGAAGCATTGTGATTTATCCATCACCACATACTAGTAAATTCAGTTTTGAGAGTCACAATTGACATCCGTAAGTCAGAAAACCTTTATTCTCTGTGGGCTCATGGGCATCTTGCACAATCTGGCTGCTAAGTCCTATGAGATGCATTTCAGTATAATGCTGCCAGTAATTCAGACACTCTAACAGTGAGAAGTTCACAGCAATTCTGGAGGAAAAAAGGAAGAATAGGACTGAACTTACAATTCGTGGCACTCAAGTGAACTCTACTTAGTTGATCCAGAGTGCAAAAGGCTCTTTCTGCTCTCCTCCCTCCCAAGAGTAGGAAGCTGCACTCCTGGTGGAGCAGGGAGGGCTTGTGCTCTGCTAAACTCACTGGAATCTGCACCTAAAAGATGCACTAACAGGCTGCAAAAGCAGAAAAGATATTTGAGTATTATGCAGAGTCCCAGATCAAGCCAATGACTGATGTAAATGTTACTGTGATGGTCTTGGGCTGTGAGGTCCTGATTCCTAGCAAGAATAGAAGTGTATGTGCATGGGATAGCTTGTGGGTCCTGATGGGAGACACACAATGGATCAACTTATGTTCAGTTGACAGACCTCCTTTACTAGAGGGGGAGATTTTGACTTGAATCCCTGGAATGTCAGCATTTTCCTCCCCAATACTCATTTGCAGTTTAAATAGATAGAGTGAAAGCCTATTTTCATGGCAGGTGGGCTAGGGAAGGGAGGTTTTAATGACTCTTTATTATTGGATTTATAATCTGACACGCTGTACTCACATGTGTTCGTCACAAAACTGTGTGAGGTGCCCACCACCCATCCATGCATTGTCCAGCAGATGTTAAAGCCATCAAGTGTGTTTGCTTCCAGTTCCAAAAGAAAACATTCTCTATTTTGGGATGTGGGGTTTTCTTTTTTTTTTAACCGATCTAAACAAACAAAAATTGTCCTAGAGATGTAGGGCTTACATGATCATAAGAAACCTGTGTAAATGAGGATCTAAGGCTTGTTCCCTGACCCATAAACTAGGTTAGTAATTAGTTGTTCCTGCAGTTTGTTGTCACAAAACCTGAGGTTAGGCTGAGGACTATTTAAAAAAAGTGTGCATTAGCAATAAGGGATACCTAAGCATACCCTTGCAGCAGTAAGGAACAGTAGTTGCTCCTTATAATAATACCTGAGAGCCTGCAGTCACAGCAGAGGTCATGCCATGAAAAGCTTTCCCCAAGGGGTTACAGCCAAAGGCCTCAAACCTCCAGCTGAAGCTGGGATCTTGCACTCACATGGTGCTCCACTGCAGGGTTAGGAACAACCATGGATCAATGGGAATACCATTTTTTAAATTTATGCATGTGCTTCATTAATAAGAAAATCAAGGGTAAAATTTGCCTTGTGGCTTGGCATAAGCTGAACTGAAGAGAAATGAAGGCTGTTTGCAGCACTAACTGCATTCCTGCTGCTGCACTATAAATCTTTTCATCTAAGATTGGTGAATACTCTGTGTCAGTGATGAGATAAACAGAATTAACCAGGGATAAATAAAAAAATGGCAGCCTCCTGACTGAGAAATCCTACTGTGTGAGAAAGGACTGCTCTGGTGAACTGTTGCCTCTGGCTGTAGAGGCAGAGAAAAGGAAGCTTAGAACTCCAGTAATTCAGCAGATTTGTAATTGTTGCAGGTAATTAGGCTCTGTCTTGGTTGCCTGGTTGAGGCAGACCCAAAACTTCTTGTAGGATTAGGTTTGCTCACTTTCCTTGAGCAAATTATTACCTTGTAAGTGACATGTCAATGGAACATCCTCCAAGAGCAAGGGACCCTGCTGTGCCTGTGGGCACAGGAGGAGTTGTGACACTTCAGATGTGCTCATGGACAGGGTGGGAACCACATGAAGTAGCCATGTAGGTGGAAAGCAGACACAGGGCAAAACAGTATTGTAGCCACTGCTACACTGAGGATGCTTTTTTGTTGCTTTAGAAGCACTCCAAGAAGTTTTGGAACTGACTGGAATTAATGAAAAGTGAGATGAAAACGTCTAGAAACAACTTTGTAAGGCTTGATCTTAGTCTGAAAGAAGCCAGTGGGTATTTGAATGTTTAGTTCCTCAGGCTCTAACTATGAAAGCAAAAAAGCCCCGAATATATCTTCATAGGTAGCCCTTATAAAAGCACAAGATTCAAAAGCATTCCTTCAGGAGATCAAGGACGGTCCAGCCTTTGAAGCTGGGAGGATTGGGAAATTTAAAGATCTTTGTGGCAATCATATTGTGCCATTAGAAATCTACCATTTGGAATTGTAAAGCGTTTAAAAGGAATGATTCCAAATTCCACAGCTGTCTGGTGAGTGACAACTTGATGTGGCCTGGGGGGGAGGAAGAAGGTCATTGTTGGGAAAACAGTTAAAATGAACATTTTCCGAACAGATGCTTTAGATAATGCTTTGATAAATGAGGTTAAAAACAAATAAAATATTCTGAGTGACTTCCAGAAAATAAGAGATTAGTAAAACAAACAAACAAACCTCAAAAAGCAAAGACAAAAAACAGGTATAATGCTGGTATTTAGCAAATAATACAGATTGCTCGAAAGAAAAGAGAGTCTGAACCAGCACGATGAGAGAACTGTGCTGGCTATGGGAGGTGCCACATTTTTTATTGCACTACAGTTTTGCCAAGCAAGAGAGCTTCTGGAAAGCTTTGAGAATATTTGAGAATCCATTTTTATTGCCTTTTTTCCCAAGCTGTTCAAGCAGCTCAGGCTGCTGAACAAAATTCAAAAGCATTGCATGTACCTAGCCAGTGGATAATGAAAGCAATCCCTTCAGTTTAATACCTTTTGTCAGCAGAGTGTAGGGAGAAAAGTAAACAAACAGCATCACTGATGACAAACTGATTTATGGCATTTTTTGTTTTCATATTCTTTTAGAATAATCATGACTAAAATCCTGATCCTATGGCTTCTGACAACCTTGTAGGGATGCCTCCTAGCTGGGTGCCCTTAATAGTCATTAAAAGCCTTGTCTGTGTGGTTTGGTAGCAGACAGAACAGGGTCTGCTGGGATTATTTTTAAGAGAAGTTTTTTTCTCTGACTTTACCAGAACCTGTGCCATATAGCTTCTAATCCTGATTTCTTCTGGCAGACCTTTTCTAGGTAAAAGCAAATAAATATGTATAATTTGTGATAAAAAGAAGAAAATTCACCCTCAAATTCAGCATAACCTTTTCATTTTATCCTCTTTAATCCTCTGATAATTTTTGTGCTTCTCCTGCAGAAAAGCAATTTTGCTAATCACCTTTGTGCGAATCCCTGCATTCCTGACAATAGCGTGAACAGCTTCCATCAAAGTCTTTGATGTGGGAAAGACACACACACATATAATCTGAAAACAATTCAGCTCCTTGGTTCTCAATGGCAGGCACTCTGCTTTAATAGAGTGCAAGTTCCGTGGAGGTTTCTAATCCTTTCTGCCAAACAGAAGAGACACAGTCAGGTAGCACACCTTATTCAGAAGTTAAAATAACATGTTACTTGCTCTCAGAGAAAATCAAAACAACTCAAGATCAAAAACAGATTCCGCCAACCCTAACGGGATAGACTTTCTACTCAGATAACTCTTGATCTAAGTGTGTAACAAGTAACCTGCTTTAATCCCTCAAAGCGATGGTGTTACAGATAAGTACTGTAGTAGCAGAGGAGGTGTCTTAAGTTTCAGAAATACACAAAAGCATTGGTTAGAAGGAAAAAACAAAACAAAGAGCTGTCCACATGATTGTGTCTTTAGCTGGAAAGGTGTACTTGAGGGCACAGCAAGGAAAAAAAACCCTTAAGACAGGAGAGAAAAAAAAAAATTGACAGGCAGGTATTGAAACAGTGTTTATTCCCAGATGGATTTCATTGGCTTACACCGTTAAAACACAGGCTTTACAGGTATAAACCCCCAAATTTTAGCTTGCAAACCCTTAAGCCATGATGCTGGAATGGTTGAATACTTCAGCACAGAACTCTACCCCACTTTCTAGAGGTTCAGAGGATATATTATTGACTTTACAACTATGCTACACTGAGACCTTTATTAGAGTACAAATGATGTAATGGAAATTATGTACATGCTACATGTAGAGTTTTAGTAATGGTTCGGCATCATCCTTGGTTTTTGCTCCTGCAGACACCTACGCATTCACTCACTGGCATTGCTGGGAAGACTGGTGCCACTGGGTTCTTAGCCTGTGATGCACAGCTTTGGCAGCTCCACAGCAGTCACAGTGCCTGAGAATGAGTGTCCACAATTGCAGGTCCACTTCACTTGAAAGACCCCAAAAATAATGGACGATATACGTATTTCAGGCAAAGAACAATTATTCTTACTATATTTTAAGACAGTTACCCATTCTAGAAAACAATGCTACATTTAAGAACAACATAGTCTTAATTTTTTCTTCATATTACTCTATTTTTGTCCTGTCTGGAACATGTCTGACCCTCTCAATGATTACTACATGCAAACATGTGTTTGACCTTAGCCAAACATTTCATAGTTGTGTCAGTCATTGTGGTCCAGCCAAGCTCTCTCTCAAAGGAAAGAAACTCACCTGATAGTGTTTCTTAAAAAATTTAGCAAGGGTGAATCTACCATAAATCTTGATAAGCTATTTCAACAGTTAATTTTCTTCACTACAAAAGCCCACTTTATTTATGAATTTGTTTCCCACCAGCTTCTGTCAAGTGATCTTATCTCTTTGTCTGCTAAACTGAAGATCCTGGGATTACCAGGTTTTTCTTCCTGTTTCAGTGCTCATAATGTATGATCGCCTCACACCTTAACCTTCTATTTAGAAACCCAAACAGACCAAGCACTTTGGGTCTCACTATAAAACAAAGTTTGACAGTCCTGTAATCATTCTTGCTACTCTTCTTTGAAGCCTCCCTTGTTTTTCAATGTCCTTCTTGAAATGTAGGCTCAACAAATTATTTCCAAAACAGTCACAAGAGTCAAAAACAGAAGTAAAAGAACCTCCCGGCTCTTGTTTGTTCCCCGGGCCAGCACTAGCTCTTTGGTCACAGCACTGCAGAAGGAGCTCACGTTCATCTGATTATTCATCTTAATTAAGTTGCAGCTTTTCAGGATAGAGTTACCTCCTTTCAGTGTGACCTATATTCTTTGTTCCTGGATGCAAGACTACATTTGTCTTGACTGAAACACATACAATTTGATTATACCTAAACTCAACAAAGGGTTATGCAGCCATAAACTCCCTTTGACTTTTACCCAATGGTTATTGTCTTCTACAAAGCTTTACTAATACTGATTTCAGAATTTTTTTTGGGTTGCTGGTAAATAATGTAGGGTTTGTAAGCTGTCTCTGTGATGTCCTACAAGAAAAAGACCAACTTGATAAAAATTCTGTCTTCACAATAACAATTTGAGGCAGAGAAATCATTCAGCTTTTAATAATTTAATGTTTCAGACACTGACAAAGCCTATTACAAAAGATGCAAGTTTAATGTAATCAAAACTATATGAAGTTGATATAAAACTGCATTCACATAGTTTCCACAATCTCACGTTGAGTAAAATTTATTACCTCCATTTCAACTGGCTACTTCATCTCCATACTAATGTGCTGTTTTTCACCTGAAACCAAACTTAAACTGAGAAAATTTTTAAATATTTGAACTATCTGACTGACTTGTTATAATGCTGATAAAACATTTGCTGCCTTCTGGAACTTCCCTGACTTGTAGTTCCTCAGCCAGTAGTCTTGAACCTCTCACAGGCTTCCAGAGTTCATAATTTACTCTTATGAATGTTTGAGTGCTCAAGATTACACAGACAAGATGAACTTTTGGAACAGGATGAGGACTCGGTGCTATTTAACATCTTGGTGACATGGACAGCAGGATTGAGTGATCCCTCCACAAGTTTGTGGATGACACTAAGCTGTGTGGTGCAGCTGACACACCAGAGGGAAGGGATGCCATCCAGAGGGACCTTGACAGGCTTGAAAGGTGGATCCATGCCAACCTCATGAAGTTCAGTAAGGCCAAGTGCAAGGTCCCACACCTGCGTTGGGGCAGCCCCAAGCACAGATACAGGATGAGTGGAGAGGGGCTAGAGTGCAGCCCTGAAGAGAAGGATTTGGAGGTGTCAGTGGATGGCAAACTCACCATGAGACAGCAGTGTGCACTTCAATCCTAGAAGGCCAACCAAATCCTGGGCTGCATCAAAAGAAGTGTGGCCAACAGGACAAGGGAGGTGATTCTTGCCCCTCTAGTTGGCTCTAGTGAGACTCCAACTGAGTATTGTGTCCAGTTATGGAGCCCTCAACATAAAGACATTGAGCTGTTGGAGTGGGTCCAGAGGAGGGCCATGAAGATTATCAGAGGGCTGGAGCATCTCCTTTATGAGGGGCAGGAGCTGGGGTCACTCAGCCTGGAGAAGGCCCAGGGGGGATCTCATTATAACTTATCAATACCTGAAGAGGGCTATAGAAAGGCTGGAATAGGACTTTTTAATAGGGTACATGATGGCAGCACTTGGAGTAGTGGATGCAAATTGGAAGAGGGGAGATTCAGGCTGGATGTAAGAAAGATGTTCTT
>VZTY01006499.1:109871-444954 GCA_013400935.1 Turnix velox | reverse complement strand
AGGCATTGAGCAACCTGGTCTAGGGGGAGGTGTCTCTGCCCATGGCAGGGGGGGGTGGAACTAGATGATCTTTAAGGTCCCTTCCAACCGAAACCAATCTATGATCCTACTGTCTCAAGGCCTGTATTCTATGGTAACCTCATTATATGGCTGAAATTCATCCTCCTGCAGCACAAAAGGAGATGTAGACTATTGCTGGTAAGTGATACCTGTTGAAAACACTCTAGGCAGACAATGAACTTCTTATAATTTATGTAATTTTTAATTTTAAAGAGAAAATTTTCTCAAGTATTTCAGTCTTATGTAGAGCGGAAAATATTATAAGAAAGAATAATAAAACACTAGACTTATATTTCACTGCTCCACTGTCCGTGTAGGGCTACTTAACCGTTTTGGACCAGAATTCTCCTCTGCTGTCAGTACTCCAGGCTCCTGTGGATGGCAACAATGACTCAGTTATTATGAACTGATCTTTAGTGGCTGTGTACTGGTACATATATACAAACACATATGAAGTGTGAGAACTTTTCATCTCCCTTAATTCCATTTTGGTAGGGCCTGCTCTTTCACGGAGAAGATTCTTTCTTTTACTTGGCCGAGGAACCTGGGAATGTTGAAAACTGCTGTGCAGCTCCAGATGACCCTGCTGCCACTTCATGAGTGACAGGTGCTCCTGACCCTGCTCAAGGATAATTAATGAGCATTAATAACCTTGCCGTTCACCTTCCTTCTCAGGGGTGGGGTGTCCAGCTGAGCTTGCTCCAGGTGGTGATGCAGATGCTTTAGTTAGCTGGGATCACCATCCTCACCATTAATTATTTGCGTTATTAATGAGAAGGTGGATCAGCTGACATTGCTTATCCTAGTTTGGGAGAATACCAACCTTTAAGCCAGGCCGCTGAACTGTGCGTATGGGAACAACCGCTCAGGAAGAGCCCTAGAGGCTACCATTAATGAATTAAATCACTAACGAGGGTGGGCTCGGCGGTTCCGTGCCCCCTCCCGTCCCGGTAGCCGCCTCCTCCGCCGGAGGGGGAGAGTGACAGGCAGCGGCTCCTGCCCCATGTGACTGGGGAGCGGCTGCCCCCGTCCATGGCTTGGCCTCCCCCGGGCAGCAGCAGCTCCGGCTCCAGGGGAGGAGGGGCAGGAGCTGCTGCTCCATGGGGAGGAAGGGCAGCCCCCGATCCCCCCAAGCGGAGGGGGGATCCCGGGCCGCCTCCCCCCCTCCCTCTACCCCCCCTTCCTCCCCGCTGTGGGCCTTACCCGAGGAGCTGCTTCTCCTCATCTGCTCCTACCTGGACGTGCAGGCCTTGGGCCGCCTGGGCCAGGTCTGCCGCCGCCTGCGCTTCCTCAGTAGCCGCGATCTCCTCTGGAGGCGCATAGCCCGCGGCTGCCTCAACTCCGGCTTCACCCAGCTCGGCACCGACCTGTAAGCGCGGCCCTGTCGGCGGAAGGGTGGGGGGGGAAGCGGCCGCGGCGGCTGGAAAAGGCCGGGGATGCTGCGGCCTAGCTGGTTGCTAAGGGGCGTTCTGCGCTCCTGGCGTAGTCGCCAAGGGGGGGCTTCCCTTTGCCGTGAGGGGGCGGAGGGAAGGGGGGGTGGTATTCTCGAAGAGGGTTGCGCCGTTTTTAGCCTGAGCCAAGACGGACGGTGAGGGCGGGGAACGGCCGCGGCATCCCTCGCGGTGGGGCCGCCCCTGTTGGTGGGAGGGTAGTGGGAGAGACCACATGTGGCGGGCCCGGGGCGGTGGGGCCTGAGCGGGGTTTAGCCATGATGGCTGAGGGCGTTTGTGGGAAGGCGTTTCCCGTAGGTGAGCTGGTGGGGCCTTCTCGGGCTCCCTCAGCGACAGGCTTCATCAGACGGTGGGGCCTGAGGCCCGCTCTAGTTTAGTTCCCCCGAACTATCCCAGCAAAACACGTAGGGTTAGGAGACTTCGAGCCTAGAGGAAGTGGGAGCGCGGGGACATGAATGGAGCCTCAAGGGTGCAGCTGGTGTGGTTGTGCCCACACTCCGTCTCTGCTTCTGATCCCCGCCGTGGTCTTGAAGAAGGCTCAAAGCAGCAATGTTTGGGCTGGTGTTCTGGAGAAAGGCCTGACAGTAGGCGTTTGTACGTTATTAGACACAAAATCCCTTGTGACAGGGGCAGTCTGTTGCTTGCAGACCAGCTTGGTGACATGACTGGTGAATGTTATCAAAGTTCTGTGTATGGGGATTGTTTTTCTTTTCTGTTCCTAAAAAAATTCCCACTTTTTACCCCTAGTTTAATAGTACATCATAGGTTAGGAATAGGTGTAAGCCCTCTTGGCTTTACTGTGTGTGACACCAGAATTTTTCTAGATTAAGTACTTGTGGGACTTGGGCCTTGGCAGTGATTGTTAAGAAGCCAAAGATTGCCTTTCCTCTCTTAAGCCAATGTACAAAATGCCACTCAAAGGTAGGCTCACAGCCTGAGCTTTTCTTACTACTTTAGGGATCACAAGAGGAAGTTTATGTTCTTAGGGTCTGTGAATCCCTTCCTTATAGCTTCACATTAGCTGCCAGCCTAGAATCTTGTTAGTAATTTAGAAACTTAAAGTATTGTTTCCATAAACTTAGTGTTGATGTAAATCAGAAGGGATGTCAGTTTTTGAGGCCTATTTTCTTGTCTCATATTGTCATCTCATGTATAGCATAGACTTTAAGGAAACTATTAGGGTTCCTGCTGGCAGAACTTTTATGACGCTGAACCTCCTTGTATTGGGTTTTCAGACCAGTACTTCAACCCCTTCTGTCTTCACAGCTTGAAAGTTAAACAGAATTCCCTTGGAAGTCAGCAGAAATAAGTGCTGCAGACGGCTTTGTGCTGGATTCTGTCTGCTGTGATATATGATTTTGTCTCCTGAGGAAATGAAGTTCTGTATTTTTCATTAAGAATAAGGTGATAGTACACTCCTTCAGTTGCAGGAGGGATCAGGTGTACGGCAGAGCAGGTGCAGTGTATGTAAGGACCACCACTTCCCTCTGCAGAGGAATGCAGGTCTATAAACAGCTACAGAAGAGGTTTGTTAGGTCAGAGTTTAAGTGAAGGGAAAGCTGCTTGAGTATCATAAGCTTCCAGGCATTTCAGTGCTGTTAGGTTTACTATGAACAGGGTTTTTTAGTAATTCTAGGATGTGTTTTTGTGCTGAGTCCTATTTTCAAGTTTTCTTAAAAAAACTCCAAAGCTGCTTTTAGCATTGATCAGCACTGCCCTGCTCCTAGGGAGTTCAATCATGAGTAACACAGCAAGTGACAGTACAAGCTGGTTTATGCGGGGACCTTGAGATATATCTGGAGGATGAATCCCTTAATTAGTTTTAATGGAAGGCTCAGACAATCTTCAATTCTTTGAAACTGTGTAGTAGAGCTTATAGAGAGTATCTGAAAGCCAGCTGCTTTTTTTTTGTTGTTTTTTTGTTTGTTTGTTTTTTGTTTGGGGTTTTTTTTTTTTTTTTTGTTTACCCGTGTGGAGATCCAGCATCTGGGGACAGTTGAAGGAGTTTTGCTCCAGTAGGGTAGAAGTCAGGAGGGTGTACCACAGTACCACATGGTCTGGGTTATCTGTATGTCTCCAGGGGAAATATCATTAGCACCTGTATTGAGTTGTGATACTGATGTAAAATTTGTACTTTGCTGAAAAAGAGTTCAATAAAAGAGTTCAATAACATCAGTGTCAGCTTGAGGGTTTTAAATAGCCATATCTCACCCATACTACTTAGTCTTCATGCTCTCCAAGACTGCTGCTCTTTCAGTTGAAGGAGTGAAATTCGTGGAGAGGTTATATTTTACTTCACTACTGATACAAGCTGGGGTAAGCTTCTAAGTATGCAGTCCTCCTTCCTGGTAGTAGTCCTAAGTAGGAACCTGATGGGTATTGAAGTTAAAATATCACTGGATAAATAGAATGGTGATGAAGATGATGGATAGCTGACCCTTCTTGATAACTGTGCTTTCTTAGTGATAGAGAGTAAATCTTGAGTTTATCAAGCTTTGCTCTGACAAACTTGAGAGCTGAAGCTTTTATTGTGCATTCTGGATAATGTTGCAAGAGGTGGACACTGGTTTCTGCTTTTATGAGGCTTTTGTGCAATATTGTCTGCAACTGAGAAAACAAAGGCAGGAACCGTTCATGCTAAATGTACTTAATGAAATAATGTGCATCGTTCTATCATTAGATCTTGGACTGGTGGTACCTAAGAGGCTGGTATAAGTTTAAAACTGGTCTAGTGATTATTTACTGTTTAGAGCAAAAGAAAAAAATCTCATAATAGTTTGATAATTTCTGCTGTTAAATTGCTTTTGATAAGTCATCTGTTAATGCCTTGTAAATAGAGATAAATTTTAGCTTAGAGTGTAAGGTAGCTGTGAAACTTACACCCTGTTCCCACTTCCCTGCTTTTTCAAAAGGCTGAGGGCTTGAAAATGACTATTTCATTAAAATATTATTTCTGTTAGGTATATCTTCAGGTAATTGTAACATGACCATCAGAGGAACAGACTTCAGGTTGTATGTGAAACAACTGTTTGCACTGTCAGTTTACTTATAAAATGTCTTTAGACTGAAACAGGGAGAAGAAAAAATATAGAAGAAACTGGTTGCAAAACCCTACCTGTTGGCTGCATAGAAAATGAGAAATTGTGGTACACCTGAAACTATTTGATTTACTTTTTAGAGCTTTCTTACTTCTCATCCTGTCTACCTTTTAAAAATTGCCAGCTATGGTTAATTTGGCTGAAACAATGTCAGATTGATTTGCTGATGACCAAGGAAGATGTAGACTTAATCCCAGATGCTAACTGTTATGCTGAAAGGGATGTTCACAGTATTGACAGTCTCTCCTATTTGCCCTTTCTGGTAGATTCAGTTGTAACCAGGAGCTGTGAATATGATTGATGCCAAGTATTTAAAGTATTGATTTAATCACCGACTCACAGAAAAGGAAAGAAGTTTGCCTTGAGCAGTGATTCTGTACACTTCATTCCGTAGGTGGGGGGGAATCACTAGGTTCACATCAGTGTGAATTACTGTATATTAGGGAGAGCAGGTCCTTGGAGTTTTTCAAGTACATTCTTAGTGTTAAAAATGTGCCCTTTCTTCATTGAATCAGCATTAAGTAAATGCTTGACAGAATATTGTGTCACTGTGGTATAAATAAAAGGGGATGTGGCAGTGGACCTTCTGGCTTTGAAAAAAGCTGGAGCTTAATCCCAATTTCAGGAGCCTGGTTCACTCTTCTCCATCATTATTACTTCACGTCACTGCAGAGGTTCAAGACCAGGTTACATAGGGCTTTGAGCAAACGGATCTGCTGCGGGTGTCTCTACCCATTGTAGCGGGGGGGCTGGGACCAGATGATCTTTGAGGTCCCTTCCAACACAAACCATTCTGTGATTATGAAAGTATGAAGTGGCTTTAGAAGGATGTGGTTCTTGGCACCTGGCCTACAAGTCTCTAAGTCAGGCTGCCAGTTGTTCTGCATAGTAGTGTTAATTTTATATATAGACCTGTACTGCAAGAAGATCTTGTGATGGGGATGGTAAAAAGATAGTCCCTATGCTGAAGACTTCTGCTTTGCTCGCAGGAGCAGCTGAAGCAGGAGCTGAGCCCTGTCTCCATGATGTAAGGCAAATGGAGCGTTATGTTCCAAAGATGCATGACAGAAAAGTTAGGGCTTAAGAACACTTTCTGCAGCTGAACTGTAGCTCAGCAGTAGCACAAAGCCTTGTGCTTTGGGGGTTTTGGTGAGTACAGTGATATTACAGTTGTGACTGGTGGCCTGTGTCTGTTTTGCCAGCTGTTGTACAGGTCCAGCAAGACCAGTCTCTGCCCTGCCCAGCTTGCTGCCTAAATAGCCAAGGAAAACAAGGGCTGGGAGGGGAGGCAGAAGCAGAGGGATGTCAACCAAGCTGCCCTCTGTGCAGCAGGTCGGTGTCACAGCCAGGAATAGCAGAGGTTGCTTTAAGCCCTCAACCAGTGCTTGCCTGCTGGACCACCTTGGACTAGAGAAATCAGAGAGGTGACGAGCAAGTTGGCATTTTATTTAAATCATGGAAGAAAGGAATAAAGTTGCAGCTGGGCTAAATTTTCTTCCTCTTTATTACAAAGGAATTTTAGAGGGCAAGTTAGAAGTTGTAACCTAAATAACCTGACGGTGTCCTCTTTGTAATACGTGAATAGCTGTTGTCAAAATATAGAAATGCCTCGCTGTTTGTTTTACCCCTCCCTGGCTCCTGTTCTGCCTAGCCCACTAGGATCATGGTATATTCCCCAGTTCAGAGAAACAGACTCATTAATAGATT
Organism: Turnix velox; assembly: GCA_013400935.1. Lineage (NCBI taxonomy): Eukaryota > Metazoa > Chordata > Aves > Charadriiformes > Turnicidae > Turnix > Turnix velox. The sequence continues at coordinate 438,638 of VZTY01006499.1, read as the reverse complement.
AATTTATCATCTTGGAGTATTTAAATAATACTTGTGTAAGCATTTCTGTGAGTTAATAAAAGCCGTGTTTTCTGCAGATCTTGGAAAAATATATACACCTGCAGGAGCAGGAAATGGTCAATCTATGCAAGTTAAACCTCCAGCAATCATAGGAGACCTCTGCCTTCAGTGGTGGAGGGGGAGGAGGTGAATGTCTGTATAGCTGCTTCAGTTTCCTTCATCTTTTAAAAACCCGTTTTATCAAAGTTTTATTGCTTTAAGTCAGAAATAAAGTAGGTAGTGAACTGATACAATTGATGCAGAGTGGAATGCTCTGGAGAGGATATTGCAATAATGGCAAGAGGGCACACAGCTATTGCTTTTTGCTGGAAAAGTTGGTGGCTTTTAGGAACTCCTGTTAAATTTGTTATTATTCTGACTTAAACTGCTAGTTCTGGCAGAACAGATCTGCCAGGACAGATCCACAATACTAAAACTTCTTGTTCTAGGAGCATGAAATTGTAAGAGTTCTTTCAGGCCTATCTACTCTTTCCTTAAAATCTTCATGAGTTCAAAGTGGAAAAAGAATTTTATCTAGTTCAGGGCTTAAATTTGTGCAGTGCTTGTTACGGTTAGCTACTTCACTTATGCAACTTTTAGGGATATGGGTTTGTTCACTACCTTGATGGCCTACTCTTTTGAATCAGAATATACATGGCAATTATTGATCAGCTGCAGGTTTTATCACATCTTTTCAGGGCTATGTGATTTTTCCTGATATCAACAAGCGTGAGAGAGGCCAAACCCTGTCTGGAGTTTCTAGCTGAGTTGCCATTGGAATCACTTGTAAGGAAGAGGGCATCTGATGGCAGAGTGATCTGTCTCAATCTTCATGATAATGATCTTTTGGGAAGCCCAAGTGAAAGCATGTGTCCTTGTGTTCAGAAGTTTGCCTGCAACTGTGGCTCTTATTAGAGTCTCTGGCTTCTTTGTGCAAGTGAGTTGAGAGCCGTGAAGTTGAGCAGTAAACCTTGTACAGCTTGGTAACATCTAACTGAGATAGCATAGACACAGCAGAGGAGGCAAGGACCAGCAAGAGAAGGGTGTGCAGAGCCCTCTTCCATCTCTGAGTTATGTGATCCAATGTCAAATTGGGAGGGGAGCATTGAAGATGGACTGAACCTGGCAGTGGGCTGAGTAAGGGTCATATGCTAAAGGAATTCAGGTAGAATTTTTGTCCTGGAAGAGACATTTTTGAAAGCTGGGTGACTTGTTGAGGACAACAACAGAAGCTCTGGACATAAATAGCTTTTCCCTCTCGGTTGACTGTTGGTGGCCCATGACTTGTAATGGCACTGAGACCCTGCCTCTCAACAGGTGTGTCCTCATTACACAAATAAGTGCAGTTGGCCTCTGTGTTAGCCGTCACTGCCACAGGGCCAAGGTTGAAAGTAGAGTTTAGCCACTGTGACCTATTTGTTCCTCTGTATGACCCTTGCTGTCAGGCCTGGGGCAGGCTGGTGACAGCTTTTATACAGACAGCAGATTTTGTCCACAGAGGAGATTTGGTCTCAGCAGGTCTCTGTGGGCTAGCATTTCCAGATGAGCTCTTTAGCATTTAAAATGTAGCAAAACGTGATGGGTTTTGGTGGGTTAAGGTGCCCAATGCAGCTGGGAAAATATACAGTATGACATATTGGTGTTATCTTCTGTAACACAGTATGTGTTGTTGCAGGCACCATTGTTTTGGCACATGCTGAAATTGAAGAAGACCAGTAGAAATCTTTGTGATGCAGTGAAGCACAGAAGCTCTTGCTGTTGCAGAAATACCATTTATGGTTACAGAGGACCTTGGCTGGGAGAAGCGGGATCATTGAAGACAAAAACTGGTGGAGGCAAAGCTCTAGGAGGAGCAGTGCTTACTCTCTGGCTTCTTTCATTGCTTTCTTCTGGGACCCAGGCCAGCAACTGCCATGTTGTCTGAGGTCACCTGAGTCAGTGGTGCTGTGGGGTGATAGTCTCAGTCTCTCACTTCAGCAGCTGGGAAAGGGGTTCCAGAAGGAATATTACATTTCTTTTGGTAACTCTGCCAAGAAAGAGGAAATCCATAATTTGAGCAAAATGCTTCAATTTTTTTTGTAGGGTAAGGTGACGTAGGAAGGGGGAAATGAAAAATCCTTTATATAATGGGTTGTTTGGGATGGCTTTTATCCTGGAACTCTGTCTCAGGCTGTAAGAAATGTTCAGCTTCTTTTTGTTAGTGTGAAATTAGTGAAGTTTTTATAAAGGGAGCTTCCATCAGGAATGCATGCAATCAGAAACATGCATCAGCTCAGGTCATTCATTACACCACAGTCCTAATGGAGGGGATTTTTGATTAATTAATTAGTAACAAAGTGTGACATGTTTGGGATCATGTAACTTTTAATTGTTAGCAATTTAATACTCTAGCAGAAGAGGTTTAATGGAGGACTCTGGGATTTAAGAACATTTTGCTTGAATTAGAGTTTTAACATTTGGTGCCTACTGGTTCCTTTTTCCTGTTTTTCCTGACAGCCTTCTAGGATATTGGGTTGTGCTTCAGTTGCTTTATAATATGGTGCTGTCTAGGTCCAGCTAAGAATCGCTGTCTTTCCTCAGTAAGCCAGCCTTCAACAGTCTTGAAATTCACTGTTTGGTGACTTCTCTGAGAACATGGATCTCGGTTTCATGGAAAACATTTACACCAAAATCTTGATTTCACAAGGTGCTTAAGCATGTACTGAATTTTAAGTATGTGAATTATTTTTTTTGCTGGACTGCATATTAAGAAGGGTCAAGGTATTCACTGTCTGGTGGGTAGTGGTTCCTCAACAGCATTTGGTGTAGCATTTGTCTTTGTAAGGAAGGTAAGCCTCCTGAAACTTTGGATGTTCAGTGCTGTTGCTGAAATGAGAGGTATTTGGTTAATCAGCCAAATACCCATCGGTGTAGATGTGTGATGTCTGTTGATTGTCTCATATCATCATGGAACAATTCCTGAGGATTTGCATGTGTATAAAGTATGTTGATTGAAGCAAAATGGTCTTTGTGTGGGCAAAAAGGATCTTTTAAATCTAATAATCAGGTTTCTGCAGTTGGTGCCTTAACTTTCCAAGGTCTGAGAATTACTCTCATCCATTGCATTGATGTTCATCATGCTTTTTTGATGTATTTTGGGAGTTGCTCTGGGGTGTGCTGTTGAGGAAACAAGTTACATCTCACTTGATTCTATCAGTGGGCTTGATTTAACTTCTCTTCTGATACAGGGGATCAAATGTCTTTGACCAGCACCTGAAAATCATTGCAATTCAATCTCTGCTACTGTGGTTTTGGCAAAGTAGAGAGATTTATCAGTCCAATTTCTACATGCCCTTTCTCCTGGCCTCCTTATATTCTGTCCCCTTTCTTGCCTCTATTTTGAGTAAATGAAATGTCAGGGAGTTAAAAAGTGAATATTTATAGTGAATGTTTCTAAGTTGTGTTTTAAACAAGCTGGATCCAGAATTGCTACATGGACAGAAAGGCTGGATGAATAATCTATCTATTAACAGTAAAACAAAAAGATAAAACTCACCACAGCCCCACCAGACCTCCCTCATAGAGTCCTCCCCACACAATCCTTGCCCCTTCCAGACATGAATTACTGATTTGCTTGAAAGAAAGGTGTCTGCTACAGAAGTAGCTGCAATAGTGGACACCGTGGACCAAGCCAGTTTCAGCAGGAGGATTGAAACCTGTCACCAATTAGAAAAGTGACCAGCACTGTAAGATGGAAAATGCATTTTTGACCTTGGATTCACCTTTTTAAGAGCCTTAGAAATTACATCTAGCCTTAGAAGGATTTGTGCATTGAGTTCAGAATGTCTGGTTGAGCCAGTGAGCACTGGGAGGGGGTTGTGGTGTGCATGCATTTCCCATCACTGTGCAAGGTGGTGACTTAAAATCTGTATGTGGGGAGAACTTATCTGAGGATTGAATGCAGGGAGGAGAAGTGTTTTGGAGTAATAAATGGAATTGGATGTAGGCGGAGAGCCTGAACTCTGGGAGAGTAATAAGCAATGAGGAGGCTGCTGGACCTGACCTGGCTTTTCAGTGCTATGCATTCCTCATCTCAGACTTTATCTGGCCCCTCGAGCTCCTGCAAGTGCTCTTTTAAAGCAGGAATTCCTCCTATTGAGCTTAGGCTAACTCTATTGTTTTCTTAATTTACATTTTTTAAAGGGGAGAAATTAAGAACCTGTAGCTTCTTAAATTCAGGTTTTTTTGATGTCTCATCGTAAGATTACAGCTGCAAAGTTTTCTAGTGGATGACAAACCTTTCTCTGTGTGGCTTCTGTTTTTGTTTAAAATGGGTCATGTGCCCAGGAATTCAGTCAAATTATAACAGTGACTAAGTGCCGGAAAGCATAGGTAAAGGGAGGGAAGGGTAAGCAGAAAAAAACCGAGCCCGAGGCTATGGAAGGAAGGCTGGGAAAATGAGAATCTGGCCAGGCCCCAAGGCCAGGTTAGGGATTCCTACACCCATTAACAACCACAGAAGATGTTTGTTTACTGCGAGCAGCAGCATCTGGGAACATTGGCTGGTGAAAAACGCATGAAAGAGAGATAGTCTTATAGTCTAGTGAGTGGTTCATAACCCCTAGTTACAAAGGATAACTCCAGGAGTTTCTTATTTGTACGTTTCTGATCTTCTCTACCTAAGCAGTTCCACCAAGGATATTGAATAATTAATTTTTTGATACAAGAAAGGTGAGAGCTAAAACTGCCTTCCCCCCCCATCCTTTAATCAACTCTAGATCATGAAGCAAAACGGATGTTGAACAGCTGCTTGAGCTGTTCATGTGGACACTAAAGAAACCTTGGTCCCAGGTCTTTGTGGTGACTGCTTTCTGTCACCTCTTGAGCTGTGTTGATCTTGGCTCGTCTAAACTTGTTCCAATAACTTTGATTTGTGTCCTAGCAAGTGCTTATGAACTACAGTCTCTCTTTTGCCTGATTGTAAGTAGAGATTTTTTTCAGGGGTTGGTGGAATTTGCTATCCTCTGGTGAGCTGCAAAAGGTAGTCTATCTTGGGACACATGTCCATGAGCTTATACATTCAAACTGAAAAAAAAAAAAATTGTCTGTATCTTGATTTCTAATTATTCTTTCTGGTTATGTGATTGTAAGGCAGGTGAGTCTGGAGCAATTTGTTTTCCAGTCTTCTGGGTAATCATGTTCTCTAGGCTTCTAGTTTCAGTATTATGCTGATTAGCGTCTCTTCCATCTGTTCTTCTATGGTATTGTCCTTATCTTAACTGGTTGTTTTTTTTTAGTCTCTATTAGAGGAGTGATATTCTGTTTCTCTGTTTGCTCTCATAGTTTCTTCTTGTGTCATCTTGTTTTGATTGCATTTTGTCTGAACCTGTGTTGCATTCAGTGTATAGCAGATTGGGTTTTGATCAGATTTTAGGGCTGTACACTAGTGATGGCTTTCTTTGCTGATAAGTACCCACTCTGCTCGGTGTTTCTTTCTTGTCAACTTTTACAACTGCGCTTGCTCAGATGTGTCTCAGGCACCATCTATGTTTGCTAGTTCATCCTTTGTGGAACCAGAGTAAGAGCACACCTGTTACCAACTTGAGTGTATTTGTTAAATATATAGTATCAGTCCTGGTTGTTAATCTCATCTCTTGTCCTTTGTCTGCAGAGCGACTGGCATTCCAGTGAAGGAAAGGGTGAAAGTATCTCAGAACTGGAGGCACGGACGCTGCCGGAGGGAGACAGTCCTAAAATGGAAATGCAAGCAAGTGGCTCCTTTTCTGTATTGTTCTTGTCCTTTGAGTCTGCCCTGAAATGAGATGTTTCTGCTTCTCATGATCCATGGGATCTTACAAGTGATGTCACTGGCCTGATACGGCTAGTTGCTGGCTAGCTGAATGTGACCTAACTGGGATGTTGTCTTGCTCTGGAGATTCATTCTGATAGTCAAGAGATCCTCTCTGAGTAACAACTTGACTTTGGCATTGTTCTGATCTGTGCAGTTCCAGTTTAACTTAACCATCTTTACTGCGCACTTCAAACTGTTATATTTCTATTTATTGCTGTATACCATGAGCAGTTTTCTGCCCTGCTCTCACAGTGACCATACCTTGGTTCCAGCCATGGACTTATGTTCCTTCAGAATGCTTGGTTTGTCTCTCATGCTTTATCCTGGCCCCTCACTGGGACATAGAAATCTAAGATACCAATTGCTGTTCTTCTGCCTTATGCTTCTTTATTCTTCTACTTTACTCTTCCCTCCTTTGCTGAAAACAAAAAGGTATGTTTGAGGAAATTGTTAAATTCTTGCTTGTGAAGGTGTTCTCAGCTTTCAAAGCAACGAATAAAATATGTCTCATGTCTGAAAAGCACATCTAAATTTTCAGCCTTCACATCATCAGATAGAAGAAATGAGAAAGATTATGGTTTGTTAGCTGCTAAAGAACAGGGACCTGCTATTGAGATTTCATGCCTTTTTGTGCTGTGCAGATTGAAGCAGTAGATAATGTGCCACTGCTTGTCTAAAGTCCTGGGAACAGCTGTAATGAGCAGAGTGGCTTTTGGTGCAGGTTGTATACCTGCCTTTGAAGTGCTTGCAACCACCTGTGAAGACAGGCGCTGTGGATGTTAGAGATCATTACTAAACCAGCTTCCCGGGTGAAAAGGCAAGGACTGATTTAATGAACTCACCATCCAGATTGAATCTTCTAATTTTCATTTATCCAGCTTCAAATTTGCTGCTTTTCCTTAGGAAAAAGCCACAGAAAAAGTAAAAAGCTGAACTGCAGCATGAGAGCCACAGAAACTGGCTGTAGTCTAGGTAAACTGGATATTCACTGGCTTTTAGAGAACGGTGTAGGAGTGGAGGAAGGAAGAAGAAGAAATCAAAGCCTACCTAAACCCAAAGCTGCTTCTCCAAAGCTGCCTCTTCTGTTTTCCATGCATACAATCACGTCCCAAATGAACATCATAACCTGTGCTCAACTTTATTGCCTGTGTGCCTAAAAGCTTGTTCTTCTACCTGAAGGGGGCCTGCAGGAAAGCTGGGGAGGGACTATTTGCTAGGGCATGTAGTGATAAGACGTGGGGCAATGGTTTTAAAGTAGAGCAAGACGGGGTTAGATTAGACATTAGGAAAAAGGTTTTTTTCCATGAGGCTACTGAAGCACTGGAACAGATTGCCCAGAGGAGTGGTGGAGACCCCGTCCCTGGAGGCACTCAAGGCCAGGCTTGATGAGCTCTGAGCAACCTGATCTAGTTCAGGTTGTTCCTGTGCACTGCAGAGGAACAACCTGAACTAGATCAGGTTGCTCAGAAAGTCCCTTCCAACCCTATGACTCTGAATGCAAGCAAACGGGAATCTAGTAAATAATCTTGTCCTCTTGCTTGTATCTAGTTGCTCATTGCAATGTCATGAGTATGGCTGTGTGCGATAGCCTCTGAGGATGAGTGAATGGATATAAAGAGGGAGATAAGTTTTTAGGAGAAGCCTTTATTCCTCAATAGTTTGAAACCTGGAAGGCTGATCTGGTTTTACTCAGTGTTTGCACTGAGTATTGGTGTGCTTGGCAATGAGTGCAGAGTAGAGACAATGTCATACATCAGTTCCCCATGGGATACAAGCCTCATGTCCCTTCGTATCTGGCCTTGCTAGGTACAGAAGGCTTATGTGCTTAAAATCGTCCTTTTGTGTAGCCACCAGAATATTAGCAAAGACATTACTGCCTAAGTGTGCAATGTAGCCTATTTTCTGTATTTTGGTTTTGTTTCAATAATAGATAAACTTATTCTGATGATAGACTTGATTCAGAAATTGCTTGAGTGTTTATTCCTCTTCTTGGTCTCCCAAGAGATGAAGGAAGCGTAGCTTTTATTTGTAATTTCAATCTTCCAAATACTTTGGAACAGCTCCTTCAGCAGTCCACTGCTCTTGGACTGTTACCTAGGTAGCAAGGAGCAAAAATAGAGTGAGTGGGCTCTTCTGAAAGACAGGCAACAGAAAACAAGAGGTTGCTCTGCAGTTGCTTTTGGCTCAGCAGTGGATGAGGTGTGAATACCTTCTCTATATGATAAGCATAAATTGCTTGAACATATCAGCATACAGAGAATGCAGGAGTTGGAGGACTTTCTGTCTGTGGGAAGACCTCTGTTATTGGATGTCACCTTCTTCCCTCCTCAAGTGTCTATGAAACAGCATCAGCTTTGTAGTCTATGCTGGGCATCAGCAAATAATACACAGGATTGAGACTGACTGCTCTGAGAGCCCATGTTGAAAGCTCTATTACAAATGGTTGGCATTGCTCACAAATGCCTGATAGTCTAAGTTTCTTAAAAAGTACAGGTCCTTAAAAGGAGGAGTCAGGAGTCCTTAAGTATTTCCTATCTAAACTCACTAGACTCTTGGCCATCTTCTCTTTCAGAGATTCCATGCTTCTTTTTCTTCAGCCCTGTGTTAGAAAGATGCCAGCAATGCAATCTGCTTTGGGGGTTGCTGGAGAAGCTTCACTTCTGAGCTGTGCTACTATATTAAGGCCTGTTTCTGTATGTGATGATATGTGATGAGAATCTTCAGTTTTCTTGAGTGGTCGTTTCCTTTTGTTGGCAAATTTATATGTGCAGTCTTTTTTCTTTTTGAGTGTAAGTTTTCTTTTGTTTCCTCTCTTACCTTCCCCCTACTCTTTCACTCTCCCAACCTACCATCTGTTTGTAGTTTGATGCCCTGGATGGAGCTGGATGGCGAGTGTCTCTACCTGTCTCAAGCAGAGAACATCCATGTCTACCGGCTCTGTCCTAACAGCACAGGTTTGCATCGTCACCCTCAAGCTATCTTCTCTGGCCACCAGGAGGACGTATGTCGCTTTGTTCTTGTCAACTCCCACATCGTCAGTGGAGGGGGGTAAGTTTCGTGGGCGAAGGTACCCAAGGATTTGGAGGTGAAGTTGGAAAAGTTTTGTGTAACTCCAGCCAAGTTCAGGATGGTCAGTCTTGCTACACACTATCCTCAGAGCTTCACACTCTTCAACTGCTGCTGATTCCTGTCTTAATTTGGTTCTGTCCTGAAAAAGCTTGCAGCAGTGGAGGAGCCAAGTCTTGTGCTGTTTACCTTATAAAGTGTCTTTTTCCCTTTTAGTTTAGGGTACAATTGTTGAATTAGGATTGATGTGTAGCTTTCATTTCTTTCCTTGTTAAAGCCTGGGTGTCTAAACTGTTCTCTGATATTCAGAACTGCTGCTAAACTGGGACTGCAGTGGTGCATAAAGCTTTCTAGAGGCAAGGATATGTTTATTAGACCCACTGATGCAATTGTGAAGAGGAGGAAATCTGCCAGGCATTCCAGCACACACACCCTTCTCCAATTAATTTTGCATTTGACTGGCTTTTTTCAATTACAGCAAATGACATAACTGTTATTTATAAACTTTTTAGCTATTAATACTTATAGCACTTAAGCACACAGTGGGGAGATGCAAACATGGCTGTCTGCCCTTGCTATCTTTATAATTTCCCTGATGAATTGTAGCCCAAAATTTAGGTGGAAATGAAAGTATGCATTAAAAATTCTGGTAACTGTATTGGCTGAAAGAAATTTAAATGCCTTTGTAGTTAATTCAAAGCACAGTACCCCTGCACAGCTGCTCTGAAATGAATGAGAAGCTGAGTCTTGGGTGCAAATGTGAACTTGTTTTCTTACTCCAGCTATTCAGCATCCATCCAGGATTCTGGCAGGCTTGAAGCTACAGGAGGAGGAGTGGCTGCTCTAATTTCTGGAGTGGTTGCTAATTTTTGCAGCTCAACATGAAGTAGGGGGGAAAGATAACCAAGAAAACTGTCTTATGTGCCAAACTAGGTTTTGACTGGCTAGATGTGGGATTGCAAGAGAACAGGTGATGTGTGCAGAGTGAAATTTTAATAATACTGCTCCCAGGAGAGAATGGTGCTGGTCTTTTTGTGGCATTCCTGAGCACTAACGGAAGGTGCACGTCCAAGGGAGATACAGCTGATACAGATTCCCTGCCTGGGGATTTATTTTTCAGAGATGGAAATATTGTCCTTCACAAGATCCATGGCTCCTACAGTGTCAAGTTCTCTGCACACGAACAGGAGGTGAACTGTGTGGACTTCCAAGGTGGCCTCATTGTCAGCGGCTCCCGGGACAGAACAGCGAAGGTGAGCAGAGTAGTTTCAGCAGTTGCAGGTGCTCCTGCAGAAGTGACCTCGGAGGTCTTGTGTCATGGATGTTTGTCAGCAGGACAGTTGTGAGCCCTGTCTTGTGTGTCTGCAGGAGGAGCACTGGGTACCTCAGAGCAGACTCATGTCTGAAAAGATGTTTGATGTGCCAAGCTTTTGAAACGTGCCAGGGAATGCAGAAGGCAGCAGCTGATTTACAGTAAGAAAAGCAAAACAACTTTCTAATACTGAAGCAGAGATGCTTGACAGTCTGATATTTGCTGTATATATCTCAAGCACATCCTTGATTTGTGATGAAGTGCTGCTTCACATGCTCCCTGGGTGCGTTTGATTTATTTAATGGATAATATAAAGTCTTTTCTGAAATTGAAGTATTTTTCTGAATTTGTAGTTTGTTTTTTAAGTTCCATTTATTTATTTTTTATGGTTCTTTGTTTGCATACCAGGAGTGAATTTAGATTATGGATACTGTAATCTGCTTTTTGTCTTCAAGTTTGCATGACTGAATCCCATCACATAAATTCTGTTTATTTCTTATTGAGGCAAGACATTGTTTCTTGGCCTTCTGTATCTAGTTGGCAGTGCATGGACCTGTGGAGTTGTTCTCCTGAGTTGTAGTAAGCTCTGTTTTAAAAGTTTAGGAAACTCCTTGTAAATGTTTCACCCATGTCCTGCTAGTGTGATGCACTACCTGTGGCATCCTCACAACCGCTTGTTTCACTGTTGGAAGTGGTTGTTGTATGTTGAAGGCTTTGTCAGTTGCTCCAGACAGTCTGGTGGATACTCTTGGTCCATGGTAGTATTGTAGAGTACATTAATGGAGTGAAGAGGAAGAACTTCTGTTGCTGTTTTACAAGACAGGGGACTGGGGCAAAGAAAGATTTAGATATCTCTTCCAAGGTTTTATGGGAAGTGTGTGGTAAAGGGTAACTATCAGACAGGCTGCTGAGCCTGCCTCTTTTTTGTCCCTCTGTATGGGAGTGCTGGTAGGTTTATTGCTTTCCTTCTGGGAGCTTTGATGCTGCTTCATCTCACACTCAAGCAGAGCTGCTCCTCTGTTCTGTGGAGCCTCTTTGCTGGGACAGCGCCTTCTTGCTGCTTCCCTGGAAGCTGGATGACAGAACTCCATGACCTTAAGAACAAGTTCCTTAAGGCCAGAGGGGAATTTAAGGTTGTTTTTCCTGGAGGTGGTGTGAGATCTTGCCTACCCAGTGCTCCCCACAGTATAGACTCTAGGGAAATTCACATCTTACTTTTTGTCATCTCTTTTTTCGGCTGTCTTGTTTGCTTGAATGAGACTCTTGGAGGCTGGAAGGGAATCCCTACCAACCTTTTAAAGGGGCTCTAAGTGTCTAAGCTATTGAGAGCTTTGCTGAGTGTTGATTAGAACTAAGCCCTGAAGAGCTGCTAATGTACATTCCTGTGTGATAGGCACCAGATAGTGTGCTCTGAGCAATATTTTTAACCTGTAGGAGATAGGGATGCCTTAAAAGAGTTAAGCTTTTCTGTTGCTTTTGGTGACACTAGGTGCTAAATTCCCCGCTGACAAGAATAGCCTGCAATCCTGGGCATTATCAACAAACAAACAAATAGGGCACTCCCAGCTTTGAAGTCTTAAAGTGAAACATTGGGGGTTGGTTACAGAGTACTGAGAGTCTTGAGTCCTGTGGGCCAAGAATGAAGACAAGGTGGAGAAAATGAAGACCACAAGCAGAAGCCCCAGCAAGAATCTGTGTGGCTTTATTAGGACGTGGAAACAAAGGGATGTTTGTGATGAACTGATGGAAGGGGATATGCATGTATGCACAGATGGAGAACAGAAAAGATTCTTTCCTGGTTTTGGTGAGCAAGGGGGCCTGCTTGAAAAGTGTCTGGGATACATATAGCAACTTGAAGAGGATGAGGATATTAAAAAAAAAATGCAGCACGGTGAATGCTTAATTAAACTTTCAGAGATGGTGCAAAGTGGTGAAGGCCTCATCCCTAGAGACATTCAGGGACAGGCTTGATGAGGCTCTGGGCAGTATGATCTAGTTAAAAATGTCCCTGCTCACTGCAGGGAGGTTGGATGAGGTGACCTTTAAAGTCCCCTTCTAGCCCAACACATTCTATGATTCCCATACTGTTCAAGAGAACAGCAGAGATAAACAAATCCCATTTCCTGTGTAGTTAACTATGGAAGACGAGAAGTCTCTGTGTTGAGTGCTGCCCTAGACAGCATGTGGTGATGGGGGTACTCTGTGTTGGCAGTAAGATGGAAGGTCATACTCATAAGCTGGGTCTTTGTGTAACTTTAAGTGGTTATTTCTGTCAGTGACTGAAGGCTTTGCTCCTCAAAAGTAAGTGATGGGATTTGAAGGAGAGGATCTCGAGAAAGGTGAGCATGGCAGTTCTGGCAGCAATTCCAGTACAGCATTAGCAGTGTATATCCTACCTTCTGGGTGATGTGGCATAACATGCATTTCTCTTTCTAGGTTTGGTCCTTGTCCGCGGGCAGAATTGGGCAGTGTCTACATACAGTGCAGACAGAGGATCGAGTGTGGTCCATTGCTATCAGCCCATTATTAAGGTAACTGAGATCTCTTTACTCCCGATTTCCAATAGAGAGAAGTAAAGGAATTGGAAAGGCTGTGTGTCTGCAAATCTCTCCAAGGCACCACTGCACCACTTCAGGGGCTTGATCTGGGTGGAAGCTGAACAGGTGTTTATGTCTGCAGCAGGTCTCGGAGAAGAGTGTGTTGTCTCTGTTCCCTGTAATAGCAAAGTGATCCACTCATAGAGGTTCTGAAAATGGCTCTGAATTCTTGTTACTATCTCAGGTGGGACATGCTCATTCTTAGATGGTGAGCATACTCTCTGACTCTCTGCTAATTAGAAGCAATGAGCTGGATCCTCTTGATGTTTTCTGCCAACTTGTATTCTCATTTTCTAACAGGAGAGATGCCAAACAAAAAGTCCCTGCTTGGGAGCTGTGTGCAGTGTTAGAGCTCTGCATTTTTTGAGCATGTTGAACTGGGAAAGTTGAAAGTGGATCTCAGGGATGAGGTTTTCTAGCCTCTGCTGACTCTAGCCCTATGCCTCTAGGACCTATGTAATGCTACAACTACAATTTAACTTGGGAGGAAAGGGCAGTATCTGCACCAGTGTCTTCCAGGGTGTTTTTCAAAATGCTCCTGTTCTTGAGGAGAAAGTTAAACTCTCACTGTTAAAATCTTACACTGATTGGCAACAATCTCTTTGATATACTGTTAAGATGATCTTCTACATACAAGAGAAATTCTTCTTGTAGGTGGGAGAAGAGCTGTTGTTGCTGCCCTTGTGATTACTGCAACTAGGCTGGTGCAATAGCAAAATGCTTTCCACAACTGCTGTCTTCATTAGATTTCCAAGCTTGTTTTGCAGGCAGTAGAGCTAATAGCATTATCAGGGAAATGACCCTTGAGTCTTGCTATGATTTTGCCATTGCCTCATCCTATGGCTCCCAAGTATTTGAGAGTGCATAGTGTTCTGTGTTAATGCTGCTGCAAGATGTGAGATAGAAGCCTCTGTGCTGCTGAGGCCCCTTTTCTAGCAGACTGGCCCTGGCTCTAGCACCATGACTGGTTAGAGCCCAGTGGCATGCTGCTTCCTGCTCCTAAGTGATGACCTACTGAGGTGGCCTCTTGTCAGGACAGTGTTCTTCTCCCTGGTGTGCATGCTTGTGCACACTCTCTGTCACAATATTTACCCACTGTCTCCCCACCCCCCCACTTTCCTCCCTGCAGGGTGATGAATGGGAGGTGGTGGATCAGCTACCCCATGAACAAGTAGGCTTAAATTGTGCACTCAGCTCTTTTAATGAGACTGTGGACTGTACCAGCCTTCTTCACTAGCCCACACTACTACCACCCCTCCCTTACCCCTCAATATTTTGGGGAGGGGGGGGATGTGGAAAATTAGAGCCAATTAGCCACGTCATTAATTCGTCAATTTGACGGCTGATATAGCAGGGCCTGAAACACGCTGCTGACCTTGTATAATGGGAACCCTGCTCCTTAACATATTGACGATGGGAGAAGTTAATTAAAATTCCACAGAGAGAAGGTGTCGGCTAACCTATAAACCTGTCGCTTCTCAGAACAAATCGCAGCCATCCTAGAAGAGAGAGAGGATCAGAGCAGGAGGGCATGTGGTGGGGGAGGGCCAGGGCAAGGGGCAGAGGAGATGAATTTTTCACTAATAGGTTTTATTGCTTGCTGTCTAATGAGGGTGAATATCAGAAAGATAGTATCTGGTTTCTAGAAGGTCTTCTTCGGGGAGCTCTGTGGTTTCTGTTTTATTTGCAAGGGCCCATATTTCACCGCGTGCATTCCCTATGCGCTTGTGTGTGAAGTTTTTCCTCCCTTGCAGCCCCCATCCTTCTTGCCAGAGCTTGGATGCATTTGCTCCTCAGTGAGGCTGAACGTGGCCTATAACCTCCACTTCCTCCTAAACATTTGATGTACCCTCCCTGTTCTCCCTGCTCACATATGCTGGTGTAAACTGAGAGCTCCTTCACAGGAATGTATAGTTCTGTGTAGAACTGCTGTGGTATCAGACTCCGATACCGAAGTATTTTCGCCTGTTGCTGCTGAGAACCTACTATCTCTCTGTACTATGGACAAACAGGATTTAGGAGCAGCCTAAAGCAGTTGTGCATGTTGGAGTAGGAGCAGAGGGAGCTTCCCATGCTCTGGCCATTTGAAAGTGCATTGAAAAAGCTGCAGATTCCTGACCTGGTTTCCTTCTCTAACGGAATCAGAGTGGTATTCTTACTGAACCTCAGCTGTTAATGAGCAGGACTGAAACTTTTCTTGTTTTCCAGAGGTATCTTCCTTTGTGTAAAGTTTCCTTAGAAAGTATTCCAGAATCCCAGACATGGGTTTTCTGATGTTAGACTCTGTTAGACTGCTGCTCTAATGATCAATGCTAGCCACGCAGACTAGACACGTGCTCTTAAAGTGCAGCTCCTCCAGCTTTAGAGGGTTCCTCAGGAGTTCTTGGGTATTCTGCTTTGATTTGTCCATAGTTTCCCTATGTCACTGCAGAGATCCTCCTGCATATGTGCTCAGCTTTCCTTGCTCTTTGTGGAGTAATGCTGGGCTGGATGCTGGAGGATATGCAAGCAGTGATGCCTGTAAGGGAGATGAAATAGGGAAAGTGGATAACAAGAGTGCTGGATCTTCCTATACAAGGGAGAGCTCTGCTTATCCTTTGTATAACCTTTTCATCTGTGGAATTGCCTTCATCTCTGGGTGCTACTGGAGCTTCATTGCTTTGGGAAACTTGGTGCCCTACAAGGCAGTGGGGATGGGGAGGCCATTGTGTTCCTTCTGGATTTTTGGTAAATTTTCTGCATAGCTCTGCTGGTAGTCATGCTTGGAGCAGTGTGTCCCACACTGCCTGTCTGTTAGAGGACTAGAGAAGATTCTGAGACTACCTTTAGAATAGGATAGTTATGGGTGCCTCGGCTTGCTCTGGCAGTTGTTTTAATTGTTCTCCAAAGCTGTCCTTCTCTATGGAGGAGCAAAATGCTGTACTTACAGAGAAGCTGTGTACCTTAACCATGTTTCCTAGCCCTTCCCCCCAAGTTCATTTGCCTTTTGAACTCTGCGTCATGCAGATGTTAAACTTTCATTTACTGGTGCTTACTGCAGTGACTTATGTGTGCTTGGGGACCAGGGCAAGCCTGAGTGCAGTGGACCAATTCAAGTGTGTAAATTGAGAGACTACTAGGGATTTCCAGTGGAATAGTGGCACCTTCATGCTTTGTGATTCCTTGAGGTGGCAGTACATTGTTTAATTTGAGGGATAAGCTTATGGAGAAAATTAGGTCCCATTGCCTGGCATTTATAACTGCAGGAATATAAAGCTTCTGATATATGCTGTACTACTGAAATGTTCTTTCTTTTCTCCACAAATGACAGAGAAGCTTGTAAACTGGAGGGGAAAGAAGAAAGTGGACCTTGATGTTAAATTCTTTACTAATATTTGATTCAGAAAATTTTTTGTGTTCCATTAAAACCAAAAAACTAAGTTGACTTCTCCTGTCACTGGTATTTCCTACTTAGATTTTAAAATATGTATCATGACAGCTTGTCCTCCCATGTTTATACTGTGTCAAATTTTAAATGAAGAAAATATATGATGGAGACACAAAAATTATTTTCAATAGGCAACTGTAGATAGATAGCTAGGAGAACTTGCTTGCAATCTGGGACAACAATAAGGTACCATAATGTGCCCTATTGCAGTGGAGATGTGCTTTGGGCATGTGCATAAGCCCAAAAGACAGTCTGTCCTTTTCCATGTCATTTCTCTACTGCAGTATGTGACTTCTCCTTGCAAGTGTTGCTTTGGTGAAGTGCAGATTTACTCCAGAGAGTAGGAGCATTTGTAGCAAAGACTAGCTCTCTGCACTTAATATTTAAAGGAAAATGAGTAGTTCTGTGAGCAGCTGAATTTAAAGAGCAAAGCTTGTTCTGTCCCTTCCGATTGTGCAGCACTGTGATTGAGACCCCACTCCTCTATTTTAACACGTTGATTTAAATCTCTGTTAACCTAATTGCATCTTCCATGGAATATTAAGAGATGGTATTATCTAGGGAGACCTCCGTCCCTGTAGACAACCTTGGACATCGTAACAGGAAACTTGCTGGGAAGAGAATGGAAGAGAAGGGTTACTGACAGGCACCTTGCCTGAATGCCTCTTCTCCATTGGGAACAATCCAAATGATTAATTTTGAGGGCTTCTTTTTGATGGTTATCTGCAAACTTTTTTGTGAAAGTGAAACAATCTGATCTTGTGGATTGCATTAGAGCAAAACAACCCACTTGAGTCAGAGGAACTTTGCTGTGGTTTTAACTGTGCAATTGAAACCTTAACGGGCAGCATTTAGTGTTCCACTTTTAGCAGCAGATGTCCCCTCTGGATATCAAGATGAGCTGTTGGATATAGTGTTGCTCTCTTTTGCCCCAGCTTTGCACAGTTAACCCTCTCTGTGTCTGCTAGGACTTGGGACAAGTAACTGGATTTTATTTTGGCTTGTGCATTGCCAGCAAAATAGCAGGCAGCAATACCTGTGCTCTCCTTGAGGATCTCTGTAGAGCCTGGTTGGTTTGAATAATTGAGAGGGGACTCTGAGCTGCAGCTGTTAATCGAGCAGGGACAGGAAGAACCTGCTCAACTGTGAGAGCCCAGAGTGGACTTGCATAGTGGTGTGGTTACTGCCATCCCTTACTGACCTCAGAGGGTGATCTGGATACAGGTTTTTAGATATAAGTCATAATCATAATGAACTTGGTGCTCTTTCACCCTCATGCTGAGGAGCAGGAAATGAATGTCATTTTCTCCCATCTGAAGCTGGAAAGACACCTGTATCTTATTCATGTGCTCTGACTGCTCCCTTGATGTTGAAAGAATTTGCTTTACCTTCTTTAATTGTGTGATAATGACAGTGTTTGATCTTCACATGAGTGAACACATGAACATACATGTCCCTTCTCTGGAAACAAACACATATGCAAACAATTCTATAGCTTAAAAACCTGCAGTTTACCCTTCTGTACTCCATTTTCTTTCCTTTGCTATCTAAAGCTTACATGACTTGTTCCCTTTTTGTCACTTTTGACCAATATTCTAACATATGTGTTTTCTGCAGATCTGTGAATCGGCTTACTAGCGGTTATGGGCAGATGAGCAGATTTTGGAAGGCAGTAGCCAAGTTAGAACCCAGACATCTGTTTCTAATCCTGTGGAGCTGTGTTGCATATTGAATTTTTTTTTTTTCAGTCTCTCTGCAGTTTTTTCTCATCTTTCCCCTTGCTTTAGGGGAAAGTCTGTCTTGGAAAGCTTAGGAGAAGCATCCTTCTTGTGTTGCTTGGTTTGCACAGGAGAATCATGTCTGCTTAATCGATACGACAGAAGAAACTCGGTTGAGGGGCTGGCAGCCTGATGGTTTGAGGTTTCTATTTCCAGTTTGTGATTGTTTTCTCTTTGCTTTTTAAATTTGCCAAGGGAGAAGGTAACTTCACCAGACCTTGGCTGCTGTTTACCTTTGCTTGACTGTGCAGTGTGCCTTTGTTTTTCCACCTTTGATCAGTGTCCTGCCAACAGATAATTTAGCAGTTGCAGCCAGGGTGGAAGTGTGGAGTTAATGTTAAAATTAAAGTTTTTTTTCTTTTACTAACTTCTCTGGCTGACGGAGCAGAGAAGGGGAGAGGAGAGGTGAAGGGGGCCATAAATTCTAGACCTAGTGATTCTGCTCCTTGTAGAGAAAGGAAAGCCTCTGATGTCTCTTCAGCACTTTCATTAACATTTAAATTAAGGGTTTGTTTTTCAGGCGGCTTCAGTCACAGCCCTTTCATAGCCTGACACATGGAGGCTGTCCGTTCTCTCTTTTTTCTCTCCTTCCAGCTTGCAAATCAGTGTACAATAGTAATCACTGCCGTATTTTTTTCTGATGTCTCAGGAGGGCAGCGACCTGACAAGCTGTACTAGAGGTTCAAAGAGAAACATAGTGCAAAGCTAGATGGGCAGGAGGATGCCAGGTTTCACTCCTACAATTACAGTGATGTCTGTTCCCTCCTCTACCTTTCAAAGGGCTGCTTTTGTGGGCGGAGAGGGACAAAGAGGGATGGACCTTTCTTGCATGGTGAGAGCCCCAGGTGCAGATCCCTCTAACCGGGCTCATCTACTGTTAGTCTTTCTCGTTGAAGCCAGAGGTGTCACTCAGAAGATGTGAGCTCATGCCCCGAGGTGGGAAGTTGAGCTGAAGTGTCCTAAGATAGCAGCCTAGCCCCTTTAGAAGAGTGTTGATTCACTCTGAGGGCAATCAGAGGCTGGTGCTCAGCCTGCCATTGGCATTTGAAAGGAAAGCTATAGTGGATAGGATGTTGCCTTGGAGTAAGAAGCTCACCTCTGTCTTCCATTCTGCAGCTTGAAAGTGTGTCTGCTCTGAGCATCACACTTTATTGTAAGGGTACAGGAGATGGGCAATTTGAAGTGTCCATTTGGATCTCTGGCTTACCACAGTCTAAACCAGGCCATGATGTGCTATAGCTAAGTAATTTCTGGTGTAGGCACTAGTTTGTTTCTATTTCTTGATGTTATACCTTTTTCCACCTGCTTCGGCAATTGTTCAAGACTCAAGGAGGAAGGGAACAGTTACAGAAATAGCAATGGCTTGCAGTTAAGAGGCACTGTAGTAGGATTTTTGTAAATACATGCATCCTTGTCCCAAAGCTTTTTTGGAATCTTCCTCTTGTGATCTCCCATCCAGCTGGTCATCATGGGTAGGCTGTTATCTTCTGCTGTCTTCTTGATGGAAGTTGGAGAACTCTGAGTAGCACCAAACTAGTGTCTTTCATGAGCTAAAAGTGAATAAAAGGCAGAGGAAAATGAGTCAACACGTGAATGTAGTGTTTAGCATAATGAAACTTGCAGCTTCATTGCTGTGACTTGTACTGTTCATGTTTTTACCATCATCCCAAATTTGTTTTGCGTTTCTCTAAGACAAGCTGGCACTGGGATCTGGAAGGATATCCCCCGCATGATGGTGGATGAACAGAAGTTTCTGTTTTTTAAAGATTGGTTTTACTTGTGCCAGTGGTGACCATGACTTGTACCATGTGTCTATTAGGTGGACCTAATTCAAAATCATACACTTGCAAATGTTTCTCTTCTGGATTTTGAATTGTTTTGCCCTTTTATGTTAACTACCACAGTCTGTTCTGTCCCTTCTGTCGCTGTGGTCAGGTTGAAGTGTCTGACTGTTCCGATACTTGCGTCTCTCCGATGGTTCTCAGACAGTAATACAGATCAGCTATTCAGGGGCAGGTGATCTCATCTATATTCCAAATGCTCTGAAACTTTGTGGCGCGATTTGCTTCTCTGATCCCATCTGATGCTCTGTTTTATACTACTCATCTGATTGCTCAGTTGCTGCAGGTGGGTCCTTAGGCTTTTCTGTGAGAAGTTTATATGTAGTCCTACCACCATCAAAGTCACCTTGGTATCTTCATCCTGTGTAATGCAAGGAGAATTCAGAATGTCTGTTCTGCACTGTTGGCATCCATCTGCTGTTTCAGGTGCTTCAGCTTTTGGTGGCTCATAGGCTCATAAAAGTTTTCTTCTTCAGGGCCTACTGTTGGATAGTGCTGAGTGTGTTTTCTAAAGCTCATAGCTTCACAAACCAAAAACTATACAAACCAAAGCTTTTGGGAATACGAAGAGGATGCTTAGTACTTGTCATATCATGTCCTCAATTGTGACTTCTGAGCTATCTCCAGTGTTGCTCAGTCTGTAACTTTTCAATGAGGAAGGCATTTAATGAGGAAGGCATTTAATTTAAGTTCTCTTAAGGATGAATGCCAGCGTGGAGCCCAGCTCAGCTGCCCCAGCAGTGCTTGGTGGGGCAAATGTACAACATCACTAAGTGGGATAACTCCTACTAAGTTCTCTTTGGAAGCTCTACTGTATTTATGGGTGGGGAAGGCGGGAGGAATGCTTGCCCTCCCACCTTCCCCCATGATGTCTCTAAAGACCCTGGTGCATCTTTGATTAGGTGTAGGTCAAAAGAATTGCCACATCGTGACCTTAATAACTGGGGTTGATTGGCAGGCAGTCTGCCGAGAGGGAGCAGCCTGTCCCTTTCATCTCCCTTGGTGCCGTGCTAGGACAATGGGCCAGCATATTTTCCTTGTTGTTCCTCATTTGAAAAGGGTCTGGTATCTCTACTAGGTACCTGTGACATGGGGGTCTTGATTGGGGTCTCATAAAGGGCTCTGTCAGTGTGTCCAAAGGCCAGGAATACAAAGGCGATCAGTGGGTGGGGGTCTCAGCTGACCACTGAAGAAGGGAGGGGAGGGTCCTGGAAGCAGTGGAGGGAGAAGCAACCCCTGATGGGAGACTTTAAAAGGGGGATGGGGGGAGGAGGTGGCCCATTTTTGTCCCGAACTCATCAAGCACATCTGCAGAATTGTCCCAGCCGCTGCCTCCCAGTTTCAAAAGAAAATGATCGTTTGATAAACCGTCCTGATTCACCACTTTCTCACAAGGGAGGGAGACCCACCTTTGACCTCTATGATTTCACATTGGGCCCAGCTTCTCCCCCTCCCCATCCAATTGCTGGAGAAACTTTGAAATGCATCCCTTGCACTCCCTCTCCTTCTCCTTCTTTCCATTTACTCTCTCTTTCTCTCTTTTTTTTTTTTTTTAACCCTCCCCTCAACTTTTTTTTTCCTTCCTCCCCTCTTCTTCCCACCACCCCCACCTTCCCAGCTCTCCCGCTTTGTAAAAAAGCAAGCGTACTGCTTTGGAGTTTAGGCAAGTAATTAGTAAAATCTTTTCTGCAGCACAATAAAACGGCAGCGCTTGGCTTGCATATTCCCACAATTTACATACTCGCGGGCATTCGGGAAAACAGGTGGCATTTCCAGTGCATCGCTGCCTATGAAAATCATTTGGAAGGCAGAGAGGGGAGGGTGCTGGGACCCGCTCGCTCCTGTGGGCTATAGGAATGTGCATGAATATATTAAAATGTTTTCACACAATGCTTTTATTTTCCAATGAGAAGAGGCATCTTTTGGTTGAAAGGCGGCTTGCCCAGACACGGGCCTCTTCGGAATATTCTTTCCCACTCGGGGTTTGTTTGCATGGACCCAATAGAGAGGAAGGGGCCTTGGGGGGGGAGTAAATCTTTGTGTGCCTCCTGTCCACTCATGGTTTCAGAAAATGGAGTTATGAGGAGATCATGGCTGCTGATGGGGGCAGAAGGGGAGATCATCAGGACTTTCTGCAAAAGTAGAGAGGAAATAGCTTGTAATGGAGCATATAGCTCTCTGACTGATGGGGTTCACTGGCTGCAGCAGGAAATGGCTGAGAGGGAGCTGGGTGTTTTGGATAGTATTAGCGAAGTGCCTATTAATAACAGAAAATGCTCTTGCAGTGCTTTTCCAGATTCAACTTGCTGTCGGGAACAGGTTGCTCAGTGCTCAGCCTGGGCAATGTAGCCAGCTGTTCCTCTCCTTTTTCTGAGAGGGTGACTGTTTCAGGCTGTGCCACAGGTGGAACCCAGCAGTTCCCACTCCTTTTAGTCAAGGACCACTTGGCTGCATTCTTCCTAAAATGTTCTTTGGGTATTTTGAACTTGTGGGGTGTTGACAAGATATACGTGGTGAAACTTGTATCTGAAGAGTATGCATCAAGAATTTCCTTTCTAACAAACGAGAACCTAAGGAGAGAATTGAAGGGAGGGAGAGTCTGGACACAATTAATGAACAGCTTAGCTTAGGAGCAGGGTGTGCGTGTAGGGAAGACCCTCCATTCTGCTCCAGGGATACTGTTATATTTGAGAATACTGGGGTAAGTTCCAAAGGGGCTTCAGTGGAAGAAATGGGGGTAGGTAGGGTAGGTGGGAGGATTCTTATTTTTTATTTTTAATAAAATGTGTTTGGTGAAAATGCCCTTTGAAATTTCTGTGGGGGGTACTGTGGCACCAGTATGGTGATGTCCCCTATGTTCTACAGATACAGCCTTTGTAGAAAGCTTTCCTGGGCAGATATCCTGTCCAGATGGGTTCTGCCCTGAGGATTTATGAACCTCCCTGCAGCCAGACATAACCACAGCAGCACAAATCTATGGATGCCATGAATAGTTATTTGAAAGCCCACGCTACTCAGCTGAAGCTTCTGCTCTCCTGAAGGAAGTTTTCAAAACACAAACTTCCAGAAGAAGGCATAACATATTTAGAAAGGACTGGGAAGAGACTTTTGCAGAGACTTTCTGCTTGACTAAGCCAACTTTCCTTGTCCTTTCTGAATGCACTCTCTATTAAAGGTGGGAGAGTGTATTCCCTGTCCCTGCAAGGAGCTAAACAATTCAACACCTCAGAATGTTTTGCAAGAGGATATTCTTGCACAGCAGCTGTTCGTAAAATGGATCTGAAGAAGTAGCAAGGCTCTATAATGCTATTTGTCCCGTCTGGCTTGCACTGGTCACACTGGTGTTGGTCATGGTGCAAAGGTCTCTAACCTTTTGTTGGAAACAACCAACAACCCAACTGGCAAGAGGCCTTACTTTTTATTTTTAATTATTGTCTTCCCAATTCCCTGCTCCTCCCCTTCATCTTTCTGCATTTCTTAAAGAGGCAGTGGAGGGAAAAAAGCTTTGGTTTTTGTTTGGGAAGGGGGTTAGGAAGGGCTACGTGGCCCCTGCAACCTCTCATAGGGGTGTCTTGTCAGGGCGCGGCATGAAGGGCACAAATAGATCATAACCTTTAAATGAAAATGCGATGGAGGGGAGAGATGAAAGCAGTGAAACAAATTAGATACATCTAGAGGGGGTGCTCAACTGGAGAAAATTAGCATTTCTTCCTAATTGGAGTGCAGGGCATTCCATTACAGGTTTTCATTACAAGAAGGGAAGCTCTGGGCCTCATTTGGGGGATTTCCCCCTGCCCTCACTTCTTATAAAACTTAAAAAATATATTGGTGAGAGAAGCGAGAAGGGCTGAATTTAACCGAGTGAGTTTTTCAGGTTGCTGAAGAAGAGAACTGGTGGTAAAGCACCAATTCTGTTTACAAAGGGAAGAGAGTGATGATTGTGTGCATGTCAGACAAGTGCTCATCAGATGCTAGTCCTAGTTTTCCTGAGGCTGTAGGTGATGGTAACTTTCTGATGCTAGTACTTGCTGAGTTTAATTTGTAATCAGTATCCGAAATGCACTAGTTTATTTGAAGTGTAGGGAAGCATGCATTATGATGAAGATCAGTGGGGTATTTTCAAGCCTGTTTTACCATATCAAATTCATATTGTGCATAGCTCTTGTTCAAGGCATATCTGTCTGATTCTGTCTCTAATTAGAGCTGTTGTATTCAGCAGGAATTTGGATATACCCCTGGGAAAGTACTGTCTGACTTGCAGTGTGAAATGTCTTGTGCCTGTCCTGGGGCTTGTGCGTAGCTTTGTGGTCCAACCACCTGGTGCCAACTTGAGAAACGGACATGGAGATGGATGTTCTCTGTATGTGCATCTTCGTGCATAAATAGGCACTAGAAGGAATTCAAGGGACAAGGTTTTGCATTGCATCTCTGCATTAGTGGTAGGGGGAGACAAGTTTCTTTTTTTCCAAACAGGGATTATCAGTGCTCTCAGGAAAAAAGGGAAAATATAAATAAAAAAGAAAAGCAGACTTGCTTTAGGTATGTGGTATGGATTGTATGTTGCTCTGCCAATCTACAGCTACAAAATTTCCTGTTCCAGCTCAAGAGATGAAGTATATATAACTATAGGAATTTGGGTTGTAGGAAACTACTGGAGAAAGGGTCCTGTCTGCACAGAAGGTGGTTTCTTGTGGTGAGTGAGGCTATTTACTGCAGCAGTCCCTTCATCTTGAGCAGGCTCTGTCATCCACATGTCCAGGATGTCATTGCAGATGATACAAATTTATGGAATTCATAAATGTAAATCTCTGCCTTAAACCTTGCTGCTGAATTTTGGCATTTTGACACAGAGCTGATAGTGCCAACACTGTCCTCTAGGTCCATCTTCAGGCCTAGGGAAAATACTGTTAAGAATGAAAGCGTGGCTTGGAAATGTGCTGTACTAGGTCTGGCATATGTCAGGATGATGATGCCTTCCATCCCAGCCTTCTCCTGCTGCTTCAGTATTTGCAAAAGATGATTGGCAGGCTGTTTAAAATGAGCTAATGCATTAGTCTTGTTCTAGATTAGTAAAGCAAACTGTTTTTGAAACACTGGGGGAGGTAGTGAGAAGGGAGCAAGACCAAAGATGCTGAAGTTCAGAGAAGAACAAATGCCTATGAGAAGATAGTCAGGCTTGAAGGTAGACTGGTTCTGCTGAAGAGTTGGAAATACTCATCAATGTATGCAGTAGCACGTCTGGCTTGTTTGCTAATGTCCTTTAAAATAAAATATACTAGAGTGTCTTGTGCCTGTAGCTAAGCTTCACCTTCCCTGTGTAGCTGGCGTCCTGCACTCCTGTTGAGTGGAATTGGACTATGACTCTTTCTTTGGCTTGGTTGCCTCTGGTTTCTTTTCAAAGCAGTGTGAGATGGCTCCAGATTGGAAGACAAAGTGGAAAGTCTTCTCTCTGTGTAATGTTGTTTGTAATGTGTTCTGTGGTTCATTATCTAGGATTTGTCATATCTTCTCTACTTTCCCTTCCACCTGCATGAAGCACAGCCACTGCAGCCTCTTTCTCACTCTAAAGGGGTGTTGTGTCTTCATGATGCTCAATTTGCTTCATTTTCCTCATGTGCTTGCATATGGGATGTACTTGTGCTGCTTTGTGAGCATCCTGACACTTCACAGGTGCAGGGCTAATTTGGGGCCATATATTAAAGCCAGCTTTTAATGTGCTTTCCCCTGTCTAATTAGTAAACTTGTGTTCTCTCTCCCCTGAGACTGAGATACATGTCTGGCCGTCCATCAAAGAGGACTTAAAATGAGGCCCTGCTATGGTTGGTAGATACAGGCAGCTAATGAACAGAGAGAGCCCATTTCCTTTGAGAAGACATACCTGTACTAAGGTGATTGATAGTCCCAAAGATTTATTAGAGTGGGGGTTGGATAGAGACTTGCAAACTGGAACCTGGCAGCTTGCTTTTTTCAGGGGGGAAAAAAAGTCTGATCATCATCTGTGTGTACACCTTTCTCCCCCTCCAGAAAAATAAAAGTGAGGCTAAAGAAAGAAGTGAAGTGATCAGAGGAAGCAATAATAGACTCTGCTGGGTCAAGCAGAAACTGCTACTATTGCTATGCTTGGTCTCTGCCTCATGGAGCAGCTGTCTCATGCTTTGCCACCTGTGCTTTGCTCGGTGACCTGCTTCCTCTGTCCAGGCAGATTAAATGAAGGATGAGGTTGGAGCAGGACTGTCTGTTGGAACAGGTTTTCTCTTTCTTCTTAGCTTCTGCTTTGCACAGAATATTGATTAGCACATGTGGCCTATGACATGTTTTCCTTTTTACCTTTACCATATATTCCCCCAGCATTTTCTGGAGAAGGGAGGGAGCCTGCTCCAGAAATTAGAAAAACAACCACATTTCTCTAGCATCTCTCTGTCTTCTGAGGTGTTTCCAGATTGCTCTGAAACTAGATTGTCCTTGAATAACTTGCCAGTCTAGCAGAGTTAAAGACTTAATGCTATGTGGTGGAAAATACCAGATACTTTCCTCTGCTTCCCAAACGATGGTTTGCAAGATCCTAAAGGTCCTCAGACACATCTTGGCTCTCTAACTCTTGCAATGATGCCAGTGATATGGGCCTAGAAGTGACTTGGAGGTAGTTGAAACATAGGAGCAACCAGTTAACTCTAACCTACCTCAGAAGGGGCAATAAACTAATCGGGTATGAAAAGGGGATACAGCAGATAGTCTACAATAGTGAACTAGAGGCATTTGAAATTATTAGGAGATTGCTTTAAAATGGACAAAAATCAGTATTTCTTCGTGTGGTTTGTAGTTAACTTCTGCTGTAGAAGTCTGTGGATGATGGCAGCAGTTTTGAAAGGGATTTGGAAGGTCTGTAATGAAGGACTAGTTGGGGATATGTTTTCTGAAATCCTTAATACAGCAGTTGTTGACACTGGAATAGTGCAAAGAGAATGGATGTGGAAAGTTGCCAAACTTACACATTCTTTCTAAACAGCATCTACTAGTACCACTGCTGGAGATACAACTATGAGCCTAGATGGACTATGGCTTGACCAAGATGGACATTTCTTGCATTCTTCTAGCCATGGTGGGTGAGTCCAACATTAATCTGTCCCAACTTTTAGTGTCCACCAAGTAGTCAGTAGTAGATGACTAAGGAGACAAGACAAGTGCAAAAAGATTTGTTCCTACCTATTCTGTTTTTTTTTCTTTCTTTTTTTTTTCCTTTTTTGTGTTTTTTTTTTTTCCCACCTTTCACTGATGGATTAGGGTGGGTTGTCATTTCCCTGGATAGAGTTTGCACCCAGTGTTTCTTTCATACTTGCAGAGGTCAGCTCTTCATAGGCTCCTTTCCAGTTCAATGTTGTGTCCTGAGGAAGGAACACTTGGTTCTGGTTCTAAACCTTCTTCCTGACTCTCTTATGGGGGTGTACAGTGAGTGATTCCTTCCTCTTTTCTGTTTACAATTTCAGTATTTTTCCCAACCCTCTCCAATGCTAGTATTGATGGCCTGGTGCAAAGTAGTAGTAAACCATGACTATTGTGAGTACTTACTAGCCAGTTGTTACTTAGAGCATACTTCATGTGTTAGTCTTCCTGAGATGTGGTAAGCCTATCATTTTCTCATGGTGCTGCTTCTGTCTGGAGTCCAGAGAGATGCAGCCTAACCTGAATGAACAGTCATGTAATTGGATGTTGTGATAAAAATCAGTGACAGCTTCAACTGGGACACCCTTTCTTGCAGCAGAATCAAATGCTTAAGTGATGTGCTCATTTCAATGGTGGACACATGAGTAGTCTTGGTTCTGGCATTTTCTGATGTGAGTGTTTGACTTGCCAAGTAAAATTGGTTTTTCTAATAACTGCTTTTGGATGGGACTGCCTAAACTCTCAGAGCACGTGGGAATGTGACAGGCCGTGGAAATGAAAGGAGGAAACTGTGGTTTTACAATCCTGCCCACAGAGCTGCCTGTGTATCTAAAGCTTCTAGGATTCTGTTCCTTTCGTTGTAGGACTGACTGCCAGCAGGTTGGCCTGCTTCACCAATACAGCAGCTTTCTGAAGGGCAGGAAGCAGTGGGGTACTTGATATCCCTTTGTTGGATGTTTCTGGACATCAAAGATGATGTGCTTTGGGGAATCCTCTATTCTTTTGCAGACTCAGAAGACCCATGCCTGAAGGGGCTTTTACCTGATCCTTTCTGGTGTGGGTCTTTGTCTCCTTCTCCATTTTCTGTATCCCTTCTTTTGTCCGATATGCTGATAAAAAGCATCATCATAAATTATTCCTTGTTTTCTTACCTTGTCCTTTTCCTGTTTCTAGAGCATCTATTTTGCTTGCTCAAAACCAAGGATGCCCTGAATCTGCAGATGGAGAGCGAGGACTTTATTCGGGATCTTGGTCGCTTAGGGGCAGTTGACAAAGCTCCAAATGCTTAGCATGAAAACCCTCAAGCAAATCATATTGTACAGAGTGTAGAGCTGAGGAGGGAGAAGCTGCCCAGAGCTCTAAGGGCAAACGAACTTAGATTGTTGCAATCCTGTCAGTGTCAGGGCTGGAATGATCAGAGCAAGAAAGCTCTAGGAGTCATTTCATGGCTGAGTTAAACGCAGATGAGGCTTTGCTTGCCTCCTCCACAGAGCACCTGTGTCTCCATGCCTCAGCGTCCTGGACCTCTCCACGTGCAGCATGTGCTACATATGTACACATCTCCCCTTTCAGCTTTCCTAGTCTTTAGCTTCTTAAAACCCTCTAAACATTATTTCCTTTTTTTATGTAGAGTTCGATTGGAAATGGTTTAAATATCATTGAGCAGAGGAGGAAGATCAAGCACTCAAGTGATTTGGCTTCTTTTCTCTATGAAAAGCATGTACAATTACAGCTTCTGTGTCTGTATAATGTGGAGAATGAGCTGCTGCCCTTTGTGGGAAGATGGTGAAAGAGTATGTTTGTTGAGGAGTCCCTTTCTTCCTTACCACTCATATAACTGCTTTTCAAAATTCTCCAAAACCCGGGGAGTTTGAATTTGGTATCCGTGTGTGTATGGCAAAAGGAGTAAGACAAAAATAATTTGTGGCTTGTGGCACCAGGAAAATGGATTCTTTCCCACCCCTACTTTTAAACTGAAACATTCTTGAGTTTTAGTTGTTCTGGCAAACCTGAAAGGATTCTCCCCTCCCCCTGACCTCAATGGCATGCATGGATTGCTGGCTTGTTGAAAAGTCATTTTCTGTCATATGTTCTAATGGAAAAGTTTAGATAATGTGTCATTATATATATGCATTTTTTAAAGAATATTTGCTAAATGAAAGCTCTGCCAGTCACGTCTGAAAATATATATGAATAGGCCTTTGCAGTCCTGAAGCTTAAAAAATAGAAGGATATTTTTAAAATGGGAGAGGTTTTCTTCTATTCTATTTTGATTCTCAAAGCATTTTCTACACATGGTCATGTATTTAGACTTTTGTCCTAAGCAGTGACAGCTGGAGTATTTATTTAAGACAATTTTACATTTCCCTTGTTATAGAGTGTGGAGCTGTAAGAAGAAAAAGCCCTAGAAACTGTAAGGTTTGTGATAAAGTACGAATTTAGGCAACATTGCATAACTTTTTCCCCACTAGTGCTGGGAATGTTCACTGTGTTTCTCTTTGGAGCCTTGAAACTGGCCTGGTCAATGTTGGTCTGCCTATATTTATTCTTGGCATCTACTTCTCAGATGCTGGCATTGATTTCATGGCAAGTATATCAAAATTGTCAGGTGCTACTTTTATGGAAAAAGTCTTGAGCATTCAGGAGCTGAAAGCTGAGCTCATCTCTTTGACAAGTGCTTAAGGCAGTGTGGGTGAAGCTGCAAAAATTGATTAAAACTGAGAAATCAACCTTTCTGTGGGGGTCTTTAGTAGAATATAAAAGAATAGATGATTTGTATGATCTGAAGAGAAACCTGAGTATTGTGGGGTGGAATCTGACAACTTCTCAAGTTTGCAACCTGCTGCAGTGTTGGATCACCACTGTATTTTAGGCAGCTCAGGAGCTACGAGTCTGTGCCGTGGGGATTGTGCTATCTCATTCCTACATGCTGAGTCTCTAGGGCTCTCCTTTTCTTTTCAAGATAGTTGTGACTTACATCTCCTAGAGCTTGCTCATCACCCTAATGTATTTGTACTCTGATGGAGGTAGTGGGAATCTTTTTACTTGTCTGCTTACTATTTGGTCTTCATTGCAGATGAAGCACTGAGCTTTCAAATTGTAACAGTTCTTGCTTTCCAGTAGAGTGCTGCAGTCAGAAGGGACACAAGATGAGGCTTTGGTTTTACAGTAAAAAGCAAAGACTCCATTGCATTGGAGCTGGGATCAAGTCAGCTGGGCTTGTCTGACTTGTCTACAGCTCTGGAACTGACCGGGCAAGACAAGGATTTCTGTCCTGAAGGTGACAGTGGCAATTCAAGGAAAAGTGTAGGTGCTGACAGAGAAAAGTGTAGAATTGACAGAGACTCTGTGCTCCATAGGATGCCAGTTTCTGGGTTGTAGGATAACTGGTGCTACAGTCTGGTGCAATGCGAGACAAGTGTTTGGCCAACCCACATGCAGCATGTTTCCTGGTAGACTTTGCAGAGCCAAAGGCTTACAGCAGAAAAGGAAGTGGAGTAAGTGAGATCCCACTAAGAAAAGCAGTTTTGCTTTGCTAAGGGGAAATGACTCAGCAAAAAGATAATGTGGAGTCCTCATTGCTGTCCTCCTGGTTCTGCTTGTTGCCTGACATCTGGGGCAGATGCTGGAAGAGGTGAACTATTATTACCTGTTTTTTATCAGTAACATGAGTTGTCACTTCGTCTTTGGCCCTGTTCTTGCTATCCTGTCTGGGACCTGCACTGTCCACTCTCCTCAAGTCTGTCTTTCTTAATCTCAGTGCAAAGATACTAGACTAGAAATCTTGCCTTGGGAACATAGGAACATAGGCTGTACTAGACCTTCAAGAATCTGTCATGCATCGCACCTCTTCACGTGCTCCTGTTGTCCACCTACTGGATCTCTTTTCTCCTTTAGCTCTTTTTGGTATCCTGTACTGCTCTGTTTTGCAGGCTGGGGCAAAGATGCTTGTCATGAGTTGACCTCCTCAGCATGTGTCCCACTGCTCACCATGCCCCAGCTTTGCCAGGCAGGACATCCCGCTCCAACCCCCTCCTCCTGCTTGCCCCAGATCAGAGCCCCTGAGAGGTCTTTGTCCGCCTCTTGAGAGCAGCCCCTGTCTTGCCATTCCCACATGGTGCACCCTCCCCAGCAACCCCCTCCCCATTCAACAGTTTGGGCTGAAAGAACCTTGGCTAATTATGCCGAGCTGAAAATTACCACTTTGCTGTGTTCTCCTGCTGTTGGGCCTATTTGTGTGGGGCCTGTAGTTAGAAGGAACAAAGTCCCCCCCGTGGAGCCAGGCAGGCCCCAAGTGTGAAGCTACAGGTACAAGCAAGAGGGGAATGAAGTGAATAATTACCAGCTTCTCCAGGTGAAAGCCCTGTTAAAACTTCAATAAGCCAATTAGGGGCCAGGGTGTGTGTGGGGGGAGAGTCTCCCCCACCTATGAGTGATTCCCACCAGGCAATTAACAGAAATCATTTCACGGAGGGAAGGATAAGAAATGGTTCTTAGAAATTGTCTTGAGTTTGGGGGGACCTGAAACAGCACGACTGCTGCAGTGGTCCTCGTGTACTTGCTGGAGGTTGCTCCTGGCTCACTGTGTGGCCCAAGTGTTGGTGGGGCTAGGGGGAGAGGGAGGAGGGAGAGAAAATGACAAAGGAATCGCTGGAGCTTTACACCTGGGCAAGCTTTGAGAAAGCAAGGGCTGGAGTTCAGAGCTTCTTGTAAGGCTGTGTGTGGGCCCAGAGCACAGCTCAAAAGGGGTACTGGTTCTGGGGAAGTGGGTGAGGGACAGGTCCAGAGTGTCTTCCCCATCTGGACAACAGGGAAGGCTAATGGTATCGATCCCAGTAGGAAGAGGATAGGTGCTGGGTATGGAGACTCAGGTGGGTGATAACTGGGTGCTAGACTTTCAGAGATTTGCCTGAGATATGTGATGGTCTGTAGGTGTCTTGTCTTACTCCAGGAGCAGATGGTGTCTGGTATCTAATATACTTGCACGTATCTCACAGACTGTGTTTTTTTGGTGCTCAAAAAAAGCCAGCAGCTTCACTTGTTTCTTCCTTTCAATTGATTCCAAAAAGCTGGTGGGAATTTTATGAAGTCACCTTGCAGTTCCGTTGCACTGTATTGCAGGTAGCACAAGCAACACGGACATCTTGCAGTTGGATGTAGAGTGTGCTGTCTGGTGGTACCTAGCAGGAGTCTTGTCCATCTGAATTTGAATGGCTCCTTTGGGGTCTAGAGCAAGACTAGAACTTAGGCTGAGGTTGCTACAGATAGGTGAGATTGCCTAGGTGATTAATGTTGAAAGGGAAGACGCATAGTGTAATTAAAGTCTAAATAACTACTGTGGCTGTTTCACCAGCACTTGCTAAAGATGATGAAACAAAAAAGAAAGCACGTGAAACTCCTCAAAACTCCAATTTAACCTTGGTAGTGACTTGTGTTGCTTTTCTGATGAAAATTAAAAGTGTCCTGTGAGATTTTGTTCTGGTTACTCATCAACTGAAGCTGAAATAACTCTACCAGTGCCTGAGTTAACCACAGAATGTAATCCAGTGTGTAAGTAGTCTCTCTTTTGTGGTTTTCCTGTAATAACAGTATTAACTGTTTTCATCATTTGGGTCTGGAGAAAGCTGGAGATGCAGGAACTCTTGTGCAGAGACCTCTGTTCTGAACAATGGCTCCATGCCTGGCAGTTACAGAGGCTGGGGAGTGAGAAAGGATAATGAAGAGAGTTGGACATACCATGCAAGTGTTTATACCTTTAAGCATGGGTTATCAAATCTTTCCCTTTATTAAAGGGGAAGAGTTGATATCAACACAGTAGAAATATTTGTGCAACTGTTTGAGGTTCTGAAAGATGACAGCAGAACTGAAAAGCATTGTTTGAATACTCCTTTTGATTTGGAAGAGATAGGACTGTCAGCCAGCTTTCATGGAATTAATCTGAGTGTGGTCCTGTCCTGGACGTGTTATTCTTCCTGAAAGCATGTATTGGGTAAAGAAGAGATATTCAGGTGGGAACAGCCTATGGAACATTAGGACTGTTCTGTGGATGTGCTCAGTAGTTTCTAAGAAAGGATTGTTTTCCTTTTCAGTGCTGCAGTGTGGACAAGATCTGTGTGCATGTGTCTGACCTGCTTGGAGTCTCTCTCTCAACATCACTGAGTTCAGTTTTTCTCCAAAAATGTTCTATATCTGTCTGCCTGGTTTCACAGAACTTAATTGGTGCAGGGCTGGTGAAGAGACAGTGAACAAGGTTATGGAATGATTTGGTAAACTGCAAAGCAGTGAAGGCAAGACAAAGCTTGAGTACCCGCTAAACAACTCAATAGAGTAGAGGTGATTTGTCTGTTATGATGGGAACTGGACCTTTGGCAATATTAAGGGGTTTATTCTGTTCTCTAGTCTGTGGATCTCTGAAGTCTGGAGGATGGTGTGAAGTTAAAGGTCAAGCTAGAGGGGTGCATAGGAGAAGCTGATACTCCCTCTATCCTGAGGCATGCAGTAAATGATGTGGGAGACAGTGATGTAAGCATTTCTTCTATCAAATATGCTGGAATTCTGCCTTAAATGTGAGACTTCACTGTTTCAACCTGGCATCTCTGTAGTGCTTTTCAGTACAAAATGCATGCACATTTTTTCTTGAGGCATGAGGCATCATGTGAATGAGTTATTGGTCTGTCTCTGCCTGTGTCACTGGTGCTCTTTGCCAGAGCATGTCATTTCCTCTTGGAGTAGCAGTTGAGGCATTCATACAGTCATCATTGAATGTTGAGGCATTCATACAGTCATCTTTACTCATTTTGTTTTGTGTCTCTGACGAGTCCCTGGTGGGGAGTGGCAGAGCTCTTCTGTAGTTTCTCTGTGTGCAATTTACGATGCGTGTTAGGAGCTCTGTTCAACCATGAGCTGACTGATGCCTGTTGGGACACTGGGGTGTGCACATAAGGCTCAAGGAAGTAGCAGCAAATGTACAAGTGCTTTCCAGTCTGTTTGTGGAACAAACCTGAAGTTGAACCAAGCTGCTGGTTCTCTTTGGTAGTGTTATTCACTGCTGATCAAAGATGAAGCTATGCTGTAGTGGGTCTGTCTCTACATGCTCAGGTGAGCTCATTCTAGTTACTGAGTCCAAATACACAGTTATTTTACATGCATGCAAGCAGATGAGCCCAAACATAAGCTTGGCTCTAGAGCACCCTTTTTGGTGCTAGGTCTGGAGTAATACAGAGGCCTGAGGAGACCACTGGCAGACACCTGAACCCAGGTTTAGCAAAGTATAACAGATCTTAGAACAGCAGACAAAATATGAATAGAAACTGTTAAGATCAGTTTGATGGGCTTTGTTGTCTTTACCCTGCATTAAAGGTCTGGAGCTGAAGCATTGCATGGCAAGGGTGTGGAACAAGCATGCAAGAGGATGTGGAAGGCTCTTGAGGAGTTTGGAAAGACTAGTCTGGAGCCAAAAGCCAGAGGGGGACTTCAGAGCTGTAGTAAACTGGGTGCAACCTGTACTTGTTATTTCAAGTTTTGGATCGTGTGCTGTTGGTTTCTTCACCTTTTCCAATCTTACCTTCCTCTAAATAGCTTCCCACTTCCCACTGCCCCTGTTCTGGAAAGCTAGTTTTTGGCCCATCAGCAATGGGTGGAACTTTTGGTGTTGACTCTCTTAACTGCTGACTTTTGTTCAATTTGTTGCTCAGTTACTGGCATATAACCCATCGGACCTGACTGGCTTCTGAGAATACTGAAGGTGCTTCATTCAGTTCTCTGGTCATGCTGCAAGAGGCACAAAGGAGGGCTAAAGGGATTGGTCTGGGCCAGCAAGATGGCAAGACCAGCCCTGCATGACCACTCAGTCCTGGATTTGTCCAGCACTGCCTGAATCAGAGGCAGGTGGGATATCTTGCATCTTTGTGTTGCCCACTTTCTCATGGAGAGGAAAATGATAAACTGATGCTGTGTGCTTTTTTTACCTTCTTCTTGCAAATTAAATGTCCCTGGGGTAGGAGCTTCCCCTGTGCCATTTCAGTCTCCCTACCATTGTGTGTATCTGTTCTGTTCTCCTTTTCCCTCCACAATGTTGTTACTGTTGCATCTGCTCCCCATACTCCTGGGCCCTTCAGCAGGGGCTCCAACAAGTTTGTGTGACCTTAGCACTGTATTCATGCCGGAGGAGTTACCTTCCATAATGATGTCAACTGATGAGGTTAGCAGGATGGTGGCGGCCACGATAAGACATGACATGTTCTAATGATTCGCCTTAGCGAGCTGCGTGTGTGTGTTGGGGGGGCACAGAAGGGCTTGGAGAGGGGAGGTGGGGGCCCCACAGGTGCCGACAAAGACTTTGACCTTTGTTGCTATAATATCAGTGTTTCACAGGCAGGGCGGTTCGGTAACCCACTTTCAGCCCATCAAAAATTGATTTAATTGCAATTTTTTCCCCCAATTAGGAGCACTGGAGCTTAACTAATTGGAGTAATAGAGAGTAATAAGGCTCTGATAAAAAGCCTTCCTCTGCCTCCTTTGTATCTTGTGTCATCGCCTGTCAGAGGTCAGAGAGCTTGCATATTCTATTAGGCGGAGTTGCCTTCATTTGTACAAATTAGTTTACCCAACAGTAATTAAAATGCCAGTGCGGGTCGGGGAGAGCTGAATACAATTGATGGGCACGTTGGTGAAGGATTTGACAGCTCCAGTGGCCTCCCTTGCCAAAGCGTGTCAGTGCTGAATCAAAGGCTACACAAACCCACAGACCCATGTGTTTAACCCATGGCACCGTTGGCACCAATTGCTTTCTCTCTTCTCCACTTTCCGTTTTGCACTTGCTTTCTCTTCTCGTTTTCTCATCCCACTTGAGACTTTTTAAAAAGGATGTTTCCCATCTTTGAGCTTCCCTTCTGTTGATCACTTTCATAATGCCCCCTCATCCTGTCTCCCTCCATGCTCCCCTTCCTCTCCCCCCGCCTTCTACATTCCCAGCTGCAGGGCTCTGTCAAGTAATAACTTCTTTGTTTCCCTGTCCGATGAGTCTCTGTATATAATAGTCTCCAAAATGGAACAACGACGTCCAATTCCAGGGGGCGGGGGAGTGTTGGAGGAGGAAGGGACAGGCTGTTGCACGTGTCAAGCAGATTCTGGATTTGAAATCCTCAAAGAGCAGAACGGGACTTGGGAAGCAATCTGTTTACAGTACAGAGAAAGGGCGCAAGCATGGAGCACAGAGGAAGATTTGGATGGAAGAGGTTGGAAAGGGCTTGTTTCACACAGGTTCCTTCAATTATTTTGCATTGCAGGAGACCTATCTCAGGCAGTGCTTGTGCTGAAGGTTTGGGTCATAGTGGCGGAATATATCTATTGTATTCCTGTAGTTGAGGCAGTTTCCAAACCCCATGACAAAAAACATGTTTTCAGAAAGACTGATATGAAGCTCTGATTCACCCACATCTGTATTCTCTCTGGGATGAAGAAATGAGGAATGGTACAGGTGGGATGAAATTGGTTAATTGTCACCTTGGGAGCCAGCATGGCATCACTGTAGCTGGACTGTAGCCAGAGCACCACTGCTGTTGCCAAAAATGTCATGGGATCTTCAACAACCACAAGTCAGTTGAATTAAGTTCTTCTGTCTCTTTAAAAGCACTGCCAGAATGTGTGCTGTCTCTCATCCCCTGACTCAGCTTCTTCTGTAGGGGAGGGGATGATCTTTAATGAAACTTCTGAAGAGCAGAAAAAGTCTTGTTTCAGAGAAGTCTTGTTTTCCTCTGGTTTCCCCCTGCCCTTATCAGTGGGATGTTTCAAATGGGGAAAAGACCAGCAAAGTATCAGATGAGTTAGAAAATCCCTTGCTTTGGACAACAAGAACATGCTGTGTAAGTCTCTCTAAATGATCTGAAAATTCTTGCCTTCCCAGTATGGCAGAGATGGAAATGCACTGGCTTGGTTGTTTTTACCTTCTGGGGGATCCCTCTGTTATGGAAGCTTTACAGTGGTGATTGTTTTTCTATTAGAGGAGCCTGTTGGAGGGAGCTTGTAGTCATGGTGTACCCATTATCATTCATACAGCAAAGGAAAGCATATTGGGAAAGGATTTTGCATCTCCAAAGCCATCTGAAGCTTGGGCAGAGCAGCTTTTATGTAGTGTGTGCAGTGTGTGCGTCTGGTCATGTCTGTATACATCAGTGGTATGGTATTTACTCAGATATATCATATTTACTCATTATTACTCTCTGTGATAATATATATTAGGATATTTTGTGCTCTGCACTTCCCAATCTAGTCTTTCCTCAGTCTTTCTTACTCCCAAAAGCATTGTAGGTAAACTAAATTATACTCACTAAGCTAGTGACTCAGCTTGAGTGATTTCTTTTTGGCAGCTGATGAGAACAGTTGTGAAGAGGTTGCACTTCTCTATGTCAGATGCTTTTGGTGTATGCTTTGTGTTTCTTCAGGCAAAAGCCTTGTTGAAGGTATACTGAAAGAAGCAAGCCTAGTAGAATGATGAACAATGCTTTAGAAGTTTTGGAGGCAAGCTTTACATGCTTAACTTCAGTTTTGCATGTTGTTTTAAACCTACCAAAGCTGACCTGTATTGCTCTTGGCTTGGAGTGAAACTGTCACCTCTGTGAGGCTCTCAATTACGAGAGGCCTG
This sequence comes from Turnix velox, assembly GCA_013400935.1. Classification (NCBI taxonomy): domain Eukaryota; kingdom Metazoa; phylum Chordata; class Aves; order Charadriiformes; family Turnicidae; genus Turnix; species Turnix velox. Next base: position 400,945 of record VZTY01006499.1, on the reverse strand, counting down.
GGGATTGAAAGTGTAAGCCTGCAGACCAGACTTGAGGTGAGAAGTCCTGTATCATCCCCTGGGAGTACAGATTTCCAGGTCAGTTCACTCCCAGGCTTTGACTATTTTTTGTTGGCATCACTTCTTGTGCATGTCTTCTGAATGCTGCTTTCTCATCCTGTCAGTAAAGGTGCATCACTCTTCTGGGAGAAGTCTTATCTTTGCTTGCAGATGGGCTCCAGCCTATTGAAGATAAGGCCTGCAAATCTGATCCTGCTGAAGTATGAGACAAAATTCTTGTTGACTGAATGGAGTCAGCTTTACCCAGAAGAGACTTGTTTGTGGCCCTGAGGTCTGTGTGTGATGCTGGAGAGAGGCCTCTTAATCTAATGCTATTTTTCTTTACTCCCCATCCTACCAAAAAGAAAAAAGGAAAAGACTGAGGAGGTAAAGCTGAAGTCCAGAACTGACAACATGAGCAGGGATTAGACCTTGCTGTTCCTCCCACCTTTTTCTCCCTGTTGGTGTACCTCCATGCTAATTTAGACCTGTGGTAACCATCAAAGCCTTGCATACCTTCTGCACAAAGGGGCCTGTCTCCCATATGACAGTGTTCTCAGCTGGGACAGAGTCAGTTTGTCCCCCAAAAGAAAAATCTTAAACACCCAATTGCCTGCTTGACTGACTCCCTGACTGCTATTATGTTTCTAACCACGGTAATTGGCTTTAGGAGTTATTAATGGATTATGTTTGGAGAGGGAGGGACAGAAGCCAACACCTAGCTCAGCTCTATAGCTGAGGGACTCCCTGACCAGAGCCCTGCTTTCCAGACATGGAGTTTGACTGGTGAGCTGGCAGGGTGATGTTTTCATCTGAGATTGGAGACAGTGACAAAAGGGGATGGTTCCCTCTTGCCCTGCACTGTGGCGGAGAGAAGACAGGTATTTGGAAACAGAGTTTGTACACAATATTAAATACTCCCACTTTCCTAATTGGTCCTAGTGGCTGCTTCACAGTGACAGGAATTGCCTTTTCCTTAGGCTCTCAGATTTTGGACAGGGACTTCCATTGAGAATGGGGTTAATTGCATATTCACTGCCAGTGAACCTGGGGTTTTGCATGTAAAACAGCCTGGTTAGAGTTTCAAGTAGCTGTAGTGCTGCAGGCCTCATCTAGCCCTAAAGGGTCATGGGACCTGTGGACACCTCAAGGTATGTGAGTTTGGGTAGGATGGATAAAGCCCCTGAGAAATGAAGAGTTTTGGTAGCTATAGCTCTTCCTTGTTTCCTATAGCTTTTTGATATGACTTGATGTGCCATCTTTGCAGAGCGTATAGGCAGTGCTGCTTTGACCTCATAATTTGGAGCAACCAATTGCTCTGCTAAACAACAGACTAGAAGGAGTCCAGAGTTCTGTCCCAGCTTCCACTTGCCTGGACTCTGGCTTTGAGTTGAGTGCATGTTCACTACATTGCTGCTTCCTGCTCTGCAACACCAGCAGTAGTGCTTCTCTGAAGTCATGGGTGCTTCCTGGTACAGGACAGGTTTGGAAACACCTTCTGACTTCCCAAGAAGGTTGTAGAGGATCAAAGATATGTTCAAAACCTGCTATTTTTACATTGTTTCCTCATTTTGCTTCCCTCTTTCAGCTTCAGCCATGTAGTGCTGCAACAGATGTTTATACAAAGCGAAGCCTAAACATTTAAATCAGGCTCTGCTTCCTGCACTTGTACTATCCCTGTTGCAGTGACTTAAACATAATTTTGGCATTTTATTCTCAGTAGCTGTAGTAAATGTGTCTTTGTGAGAGGTCATTTTTAGCTTACTTAGAAGTCTGTAGGATCTGCTTTCTCTTACTTGGACTGAGGAGGGGAAGCTGGCACAAAAGAAGCAACGTGGTATGGAGAGCCACCACACCTTAGTTCCTGCTGCTTGGTTTTAAGGTTGCTTTTTTCCCTGTCTTATCAACTAGTTTGAGGGTAGTGCCTGTTGGGTGATCTCTGGAGCCAGCATGTGTAACAGGGGCGACATTGCCAAAGAGGATTTTGGAATGGACCCTGCTGGAGAGTGTGAACTGAGCCAAGTACTACTGTGGAGGGGATGTGATGCCTCTAATAGAGAATGCTTGAGGACTGGGGAGGGCAGCATGATCCAGCTTTGAAATTGGCCCTGCTTTGAGCATGCTGGACTGGAAAACTGTTCTGTGATTCGTTAGGCCTGTGATGCTGCTGCCAATTCATGATAGTGCTCAGAAGTTGCCAGCAAACAGAAGTGAGACATAAAGTTGGAATTATCAGGCAATTTTTCATGTAGTCCGTCTGTGGTGCTTACAGCACTGACTGTATGAAACATGCTGAGTACTATGTTAACTCTTTTGAGAATGTCATTGCAATTTATGGCTGCTCCTATTTTGGCTTTTCCCTTTGCATATGAAAATACATCTTTATGTCTTGCCAATTCTCTGCAGTTGTGACCTGCTATATCTGGGAAGCTCAGCTACTGGCAGCTCTTAGGCACCTTTCCCTTTGCTGTTACCTGCCCTTGTGAAACTCTGTGGAGAATAAGCTGAAATAGCTTTGAACTAGAATTCAGAGCCTGTCTTCTAGCCTGTTTTCTCTGTCTTGTCTATGCACTGTACTTTCAGAACATGAGGATCTTTTGTTTACTTGTTTTTTTTCAAACAGCTCATTTGTGACGGGAACAGCCTGCTGTGGACACACCTCACCTCTGAGAATCTGGGACCTTGAGAGGTGAGTGAGCTTCCAGATTACAGGGGGAAACTTGGTAAGAAAAGTGAACAACAGTGAGAAATGCAATATTGGAGATGCCATAAAATCATTCCTTTACTCCATATGGGCAAGGGATGTTTAAATACGCAACATGGGATGGAGCAGAGGAATGGAAAAAACTAGTCTGGNATATGGGCAAGGGATGTTTAAATATGCAACAAGGAATGGAAAAAACTAGTCTGAAAAAATGTTTGCAGGGGGTGGTTCTGGTTCGGTAGAGCACAGCTTGACCTTTCTTTCCAACTTTACTACTTGATAACACAGCCATACTGGTTTCATCCCATTACCCGTGTAGTCAGAATATGCCCATTACACCTTCCTTTCAATTTGTTGCATTTGATGCTTCAGCCTGAGCCAAAGGGAGAGGAAGGTGATCTACATCCTCCTATCTCTCTAATAGTGCTCAGAAGCAAACACAAGCTCTACAGTCGTCTTGTCCTGGCTGGTGTTTCTGATAGCTCAGGGAGGAAAGGGATGGTGACATGTTATCTGTGGAATTGACTTTAAGCATGTTGTCTTCTGTCTGCCTTAATAGCCATTGAGGAGATTAATTGCTGTAGCCTCTGATTGGGGGACATTGAGTAGTTCCTATTTGGTGAAGGTGCTGACCTTAGCAGCTAGGAAAATGTTGGTCTCAAATTCTGATGTGAGACTCAACTGCTGACAAATTTGAAGCTCTCAGCCTGGGGGTCTTTGTGTAATGATGGACAGATAGCAAATATTTGGCAGGATTATTGAGCTGCCAGCTCACTTTACAGGACTAGTATGCTCTGGGTAGGAGTGGCAAAGCACAGATTATCAAGGGTGTGCCGTCAGGGTTGAGGTGAGCTGGTAGGCTCTGGGAGGACAAAGAGGAGGACAGTAGCAAAAGGGGCCTGAGGCATGTCAGTGGATCTGTCTTTGGGGGAAGGAAGTAGAGGAGGATTTGTGTGGATGAAAGGTCTGTATGAGGCCAGTTGCCTTCCAATCTATAGTTTAGATTGTCTGAATCAACTGCATCTAATACAAGTATAAACCTATTTTTCTCTGAAGTAATAATAATAAAGACTTTGCAAGGAATTCATCCCACAATAGACGAACGGGAGCAAGAAAGACAGCACCAGTGCTTTCAGCTAAGGTCTGTGTTTCATGACCACTTAGTCCAGTGATGCCTTTGGAATAGCCCAGAAGGATGTAAGCTGTGCCCATCAAATCTTCTGGCTCTTCTTGAATAGAGGGATCTGACAGGAGTGAGGAGATAGGCAGCTCTCTTCCCCCCTGCCCCAGCCTCTCTGACAGCCTTTCCCAAGGAAGCCTGAAGAGATAATAAAGCTGTGTGGAAAATAGGATTAAGGTAATGAACAGGCACAACGGAGTTTGATCTTTCAATAACGTCAAAGCCTGAGTGACAGGCAAATAAAAAAGCCAAGCCAACCTAGGCCACTGGGCCTCTGTTGCAATGGCTGGAGTGTCAAACCTATTCTTCCCTCTTCACCTGCCACAGCTGGAATGCATCATGCCACTGGGACTTTTCCACTCCAGGGACCTGTGTGTAAGCTGAGTCTTGTCAGCATGTGCAGGGCAGAAGAATGAAGAAATTCACATGTGAAGCTTGTTGTGATCTTTGGTATCAAAGCAATACAGAGCTGTTCATCCAGGTCTTGACTTCGCTATAAACTGTTCTTCTGAGCAGAGCTTTGGATACATTTTCAAAGCCTCCAACAGTTGCTGTTTCTTCCTTTGCGACTTGGACATGTTGTCATCCTGGTTAGACTCCAGAAATAAGAGCGTGGCATGGAAACTCGAAAGTTTTAGGCCTGCTAAGGACTGAGAAGCTGCTCCTGTGCCCTATGTATCCCAGTAACATCTGTCAGATGGAGCCAGGCCCCCTTAGTTTGCTCCTTCCCTCTTCCTCGTGTCTGCTGAGGGCCAGAGCCTGACCTATAGAGGCTAAATGTGGCAGCAAGGACGTTATCTCAAAGAGCAGAATCAATGCAACTTCTCCAACAAAAACATGAGTCAGAGTACAGCCATGCTTAAGACATATTCTTGACAACCCTAGTTAGATGTTTAGTGCTGTCCACGACCAGGTAGTTCAGTTACCTGGACTTTTTGTCTGTGTGAGGCTGTAAGTAAGATTGCAGTAGTTTCTGTGGCATTCTCTTCCCTTGGGTAGGTGGTCTTTTTTCCCAACAGTTGAGAGCTGGAACGTGCTACAAAAGGATTTAAAGCTTAAATAACCTTTTGTGTACTGATCTTCTTAGTTCCAGGCCAGATAAGTCCTGGGCTGGTGCTTGTAGCTGTTGGTCATGGTATGTTTTCGTATTTATGACCTTTGCTGTTCCCTGACCCTCGGGCAGCCATTCTCATCCCTCCAAGAGGAAGGGGATAATGTCTTCTACCTGGAAATATGTTCTGTGCTTTGGAAAGGGCTTGGTTGGGTTTGATGTCAAGGAAATTTTTAGTGGGAAAAGGAAACACCTCTTGCTGTGTTCCACTCCCACAACTGTCTTTCATTCTGACTCCACTGATATGGTGGCGTTGGATCAAAGCAGCAACAGGCAGCAACAAGCAATTGTCAAGGGGAGTCTGAAGCAGGGGAATGACTGCCTAATGCCAAGACAGTGTCTCTGATGGCTGAAATGCCAGCTGCTGCTACACCTGGCCCTTTCTCCTGTAATGAAAGAGGATTTTTTTTTTCTTATGCTTTTGAAGCTCTCTAGCTGCACTTCTGGAGGACATATCTCATCCCACAGATGACACCTTGTGCTGTCTGATTACTTTTAGATGTGGAAAGGTTGCTGTGTGCTTATTGCCACTCAGGATCAAGGTGCCTGTGTGGAGGGGGACTATGAATAACTGAAGTGATTGGAGACCTGCACAGGAAAGGAGACAATTAGCAGTGTGGGCCACTGGATGCTAACCTGTGTCCTTGCATCAATTATCAGACCTTGCTGACTCCTTGGCCTCTGTCAAGTCCCTTTGTGCCTCTATGCCAGTGAGAGATACATTGGTAGCTGCATTTCTTGCAGGTCAGGTACCTCTGTTTCCATTTGCCTTTCTCTGCCCAGACCTTCCTGTTCTTTGTGCCAGTGTGTGGTTCAGCAGAACAGCAGTTAATGACAAGAAAGAGGAAAGAGGACTTTCTTCAGATCCTGTTCCTCTTTCTTTCTCTTCCCAACTTCTATTTCCTTTGGGAGTTTAAACTTCTTGGCGAATAAGGGTGACGCATTCCTGGGAACAGCACCAAGGCCAGCATTTGTCATTTGCTTGTGGAGAAATGTTATTCTCCAGTCTGTTGTGGTCTCCGTGTCTTTAGGAGACAAATGTTCCTGCCTCAAGGATGCTTCTCCATCAGGCAGAGTACTCCGGAGATTTCCCCACAGCTTCTCTTGAGGTTGTTCTACCTAGCCAAATGTTTGAAATAGACCAGTGATCTGTCTGGCATGGCAGTCCTGATGCTACAAACACTTTGACTGTACAAGTCCTATGTTGTCCTATCCTGTGACACAGCAACACAGACATGGAACTCTAGAGTTGTGAAAACTGAACTGAAGTTAGCTGTGCCCAGCAAGCTGGGGCTCCTCTACATTTTAAATATCTGGTTTTTGTCCATCTCCTCTGCTCTTCTGAAAGTATTTTTGGCGGAGTGGTTTTTTTTGGTGTTTTTGTTGGTGGTTTTTTTTTTTTTTTAAGAACCCTCTAATTTCTTGTTCGGTTTTTCTCTCTCTCCTGAGCCCTTTGAAAGGGCTTTATGCTGTCACTGACACCAAACTGACACTTTGCGTTTCCCCACTTCTTATCCCTTTATGGCAACAGATGTTGAAATTTTGTATCCCTTTTATCTGTCCCTCTTTGCCCTCTTCCTGTAATTAGGTTTCCCTTGTTAGCAGTACAAAGTGGCCCGGTTTGCTGCCTGGCCTTTTGAGCCATTGTGTCTGAGCACATTTTTTTCCTCCTCTTTCGGAAGAGTTCCTTCCCCCTTAAGTAGTAGGCAGGGTGTGGGCCAAAGCTGTGGCTTTTTCTTGTTTTCTTTGTTCTCCATTTATCTCTGCCACCTTTTTCAAAGGCATGGGGAAAAAAAATACAGAGTGCATGGAAGGGGAAGATACAGAGTTGCATTTCTTGACCGTCAGGCCCCCCTGATCTTCAGGTGTTCAAGGCAGGTGCCTTTGATGTCTGCAAGTTTTGGGAGGTGGGAGGTAGAGGATTTGTGAGAGTGGCTTAGGAGTGGAGAAGAAGGGAGATTCAGGTGTGTGGCTGGTGCCCTCAGCAGAGGGGTGGGGAGGAGCCTTTCAGGGCAGCCAGGCAGCTGCTGAGCAGGTTAGTAATCTGTATTTGCCTCTAGTGTTGTTTCATTGTGCTCTTTCACTCCAAGAGTCAGCATGAGCACTACCATTATAAGTAGCTGGCTGGAGTTTGCTAACTTGCTGCTGCTTGATGTTTGGTGTGTGCTTCCATGGCACCCTTGCTAGGTTCCACCTGTCTGTGCAGTGGGGTGGGCAAGAATTAACTGTCTTTAAGATTTTGATGTGTGTTGGTCTGCATCCTTGTTGGTGGCTCTTCAGTTGAGTGAGTGAATGTGAATTGTCATCAAGAGGGAGAGCTTTAAAACTTAGACTCCCTATGCTGTTCTGAAACAATAAGGGTAATTTGACAGTTACTGAATGTAGTTACTGAACACCCTGTTTAGCTGATCACTACTGGTGCTTTCCTATTTAAATCCAATTCTTTTTGGCTTTAAGTACTGTTGTAGTACTTTTTTTTTTCTTTTTAATATGAGGAAGTATATAAATGAAATGAGAATTCATTCTCTCCAGACCTTTGAACTCCAAGGACAAGAGATAAGTTTGAGACCCTCTAATAACAAAAAGATTTTTTTGGGTGAATGGATTCGGAACTGGAGCTGCTAGATTGAAAGGAAAGGTAACTGACTTCAAGAAGTGTGGGAAGTCTATTTCACACAGACGTTTAAACTTGATTTACCCAGTCATGTACTTGGATATATCTACTAACAGGAGAGATGAGCAATAGCAAACATCCTGGCACTAATGAGAGTTTCACATGGAGCATCAGAACCATAATCAGATAAGTGAATGCAAATGTGCCTTCTGCTGCTCCCACTCACTGTTGTGGTTTGACCCACAGGTATTTGCGCTTCCTGAGTTGGCTGCTCATTCTCTTTTTCTAAGGCTCTCTTGCTTGTTTTTTTGCTGTGCTGTTCCCCATCCCATTCACTGATTCCTAGTTACTCTCTTTAAAGCATCAGTTCTGAGTATTGCCATTTATGTGTTTTGGTTAATGAGGAACACAAATGCCCCATAGCCTTTCTGAAATTCAAAGGAGAAAGGGTTGATGAAATGACAGTCTCCTGTCTTAGGGGAATTGTAGTCTTCAGGTAAATCCTTTTTTGGCCTGTTCATATTTAATCAGTTTGGTGCAATGGCTGTCTATGGATTTCTAATTCATTCCTTGGGAACTATTCCTGCTGCAGTAAGGTAGATAGAATGGAGAGTTTGAATCTTGATCAAGGCAAAGGGAGCTGGCAATTCCACTTGTTATTTGAGCTGCAAGACTAGATATAAACAGATCTCATGCCTAGAAGCATTAGTTAAGCAGTTGACTAGGCTAGCATGAAATTCCTACCCCAGTTCTGCAGCTCTGATTTGATTTGATTCTCTTGCTCTGAGACCTTGGGGGTTACTGGAGACAGGACACCAGGTATAGGGGCAACCACTTGAGCCAGCGCTGGAGAAAGCTTGCTGCTCTGGGGAGCCTCTTTAAGTGCTGGTCTTTTGGATGACTGTTCCTTTTAGCAGATTTTTATGTTCAATGCTCTGCCTCTCATCTAGAATGGATAGCTCCAGTCTTGTCTATGTAGTGTATTTCCCATGGTATGCATGCCTTCTCAAAGCCATTTGTAGCCTTGTGATTCTTTATTAATTTCTGGGATTGTTTCTTTGACATAATTTTTCTGAAACCTCTCACACAGGCTGGACATCTTCTGCCTTTGTTTTGTTAAGAAGAGTCTGGTGCATCTTAACCTGAATCTTAACCTTCTTCCTCTTATAACTTTAACTGTGGTAAGAGGAAGAACATACAGGTGTTTATTCTAAATCCTCCCTTCTCCTTGGCGGTCTTTGCCCTATGTCACTGTGGATGAGCATGAGGCCAACTTCTGCCCTTTGGATGTGTGCTTCTCCAGAGCATGGTGTGGCCTTTGCACTCCTGTTCAGGCGTATTTATGACAACTTTACAAGGCCCTGAACAATCAGAGCGAGTGGGTGGGGGCTGGACACTCCAAGCGCATCAATCAGTTTCATCCCTCTGAGCCAAAGCAAAAGCAATCTTTATTTTTCCCTGGGTTGAGAGAGAATCGACAGAGGCGAGAGAGAAGAATGGGAAGGAGTGAATGAGGAACCCCCTCTGCCACTGGCTGGCAGTAGCTCATTTAAACAGATGGCTTTGTTTTGATTTGGACTCTCCATTTTTTTGTCTCCCCACTAAAGGAGACCTGCAGAGCTCTGTCCAGAAAGGGAGCAATACAGCCGCCTGTTCCCACACAAGTGGGGCGAAAGGCGAGAGGCTTTGAGAATTCCCTGCTTCTTTTCCTCACCTCCCTCTTTCTCTTCCCCCAAGAAATCACAGTTTGAGAGAATTCCCCCCTACTCCTCCTGTTGGAAAGAAAGGCAGAGAAGACATTCTTGACATTCTTTGCAGAGAAAAGGGGTTAAATGTCTGAATTTGGGGGTCACCATGTTATACAAATTGCAATCTAATCGTTTTTACAAGAACGCACGTGTGCTAAGAAAAGGAGCCATGGACAAGAAAGAAAAGGGGACAGACAACCTTTTTTGTCCTATCTTCTTTCTTTTTCTTTCCCCCAAGGTTTTGGACTATTGTCATGTTCTGTCTCTCTCCCCTCCTCACCCCCGAGAGGGAGAACATTGGTTTTGTAGTTAAATTGGTTCGTAAAGCAGAGGGGCTTGGTGCCATTTCTGTTTGTTTTCCCAAATAAAAGCCTCAGCAGGGTCTCTTTTGCACCGTTGTGGCTTTATTTGAAGAAACTGGCTTTTTCCCATAGCCCAGCGTGTCAGTTTATCCTCTGAACTTAACCTTACGGGAACCCAAACAACAAAAACTCACAGGGTCCCAGAGCTGGAAAGGTAAAGAAATTGTATCTTTTTATTGGACCATTTAAAGCGTGTGTGGGCCAATTCAGAGAAAGCAGAAGAAAAGAAGGCAAAACTCCCTCTTCTGTATCTCCCCCGACACAATCTCAAACCGTCTTTGGTGTCTTTCCCCCCTACTGCCTCAAGTCCCTTCAGCTGTGCCGAGGAAGCCAAGAGTGGCATTTCTCCTGAAAATCACTTATAACAGCATTTCTGGGTGATTTCACCCAGGGATGCTCCCTCAAAATTCCTCAAGACAACCCTGCATCTCCCTGCAGCAATTAGTAGCCTTGGCTAAATGCAAGGGTAGATTTTGGGTAGGATAACTCCATGAAGAATAACTTTGCCAAGCATCTCTGTTTCTCCCTGTGTACATTATAGATGTTGTTTGACCAATCCTTTCCCTTCTTAGGATAAGCTGCTGCATCCCCTGAGTAGTGTCTCAGCTGCTTTTTGAAAGCAGCTGGCAGAACTCTTCTATTTGGTTTTGGTGCTCTCTCCAGATTGGATGATACAAGTTGTGTGAATGTTGCACTCAGGATAATTGTTTTTAAATGGATTTTGTTTCCATTCTGTGTGATAAGCAGCTCAAATATCCCAGTATGTTGAACTGAACTCTTTCCACTTCTTTAAAAAACATAAAAAGCCCTCAACCAGTGACTGTATCATAGAACTGTTTGGATTGGAAGGGATCTTCAAGGTCATCTAATTCAATCTCCCTGCACTAAATCAGGACATCTTCAACTTGATCAGATTGTTTAGAGCCTTGTCCAACCTGACCTTGAATGTTTCCCAGGATGAGGCATCCACCATCTCCTTGAACAACTTACTCCAGTGTTTCACCACCTTCATTGCAAAAAAAACCCAATCTTATCTAGTCTAAATCCACACTCTTTAAGTTTTAAACCATTGCCTTTTAACCTACTGCAGCAGGGCCTTCTAAAAATTCTGTCCATATCTTTCCTGTAGGCTCCCTTTAAATTTCCCCAGAGTCTTTCCTTTCCCAAGCTGAACAATGCCAGTTCTCTCAGCCTGTCCTTGTAGGAGGGATGTTCTATCCTTCTGATGATTTTTGTGGCCTTCTTCTGGACCTGCTCCAACAAGTCCATGTCTTTCCTCTGCTGAGGGCTCCAGAACTGGACACAGTCCTCCAGGTGGAGTCTTACCAGAGTAGAGGAGCAGAATCACCTCCCTCAACCTGCTGATCACACTTGTTTGGATGCAGGCTTCCTGAGCTATGAGCACACCTTGCTGGCTCATGTCCAGCTTTTGATCCACCAGTACCTTGAAGTCCTCCTTGGCAGCACTGATCTCAATTCCTTCATCCCTCAGCCTCTGCTGTTGACAGGGGCTGTCCTGACCCAGGTGCAGGACTCTGCATTTGGGTTTGTTGAACCTCCTGAAGTTCACATAGGACTACTTATTGAGCATTGTCCAGGTCCCTCAATATGGCATCCTGTCCATCAGGAATATCAGCTACATTATTCAGCTTGGTGTCCACAAATTTACTGAGGGTACACTAGGTCCTACTGTCTATGTCATTGATGAAGATACTGAACATCCAATCAAATCTCTCTCCAATTTATAGAGAAAGGTGTGGAAGTTTGCTTTCCTAAAAATCAGGGTCATGACTTTACTTTTTGCCTGACCCCTATCACACTATCAGTGCGTGATCACTGCAGCCCAGGCTCCCTCCAGACTTGTCATCACTTATGAGCTTGCTTGCTTTGGTGACCAGCAGATTCATTATCACACCTCTACTAGTGGAGGGGTACCTATTATCTGGTTTAAGAAGTTATCCTTGATGGGCTCCAAGAGTCTCCTAGATTGTCTACATCTTGCTGAATTTCTTTTCCACCAGATGTTAGGGTGGTTGAAGTCCCCCAGCTGGACAAGAACTTATGAGTGCAATTCTTCCTGTTACTAGAGTAAGAAGGCTTTATCAATAGGTTCCTCTTGATCAGGCAGCCTGTGGTAGACACCAACCATATTATTATTCTTAAGCTTTCATTCTGCTTGTGGGTGTTCTTCAGATACAGCTCTTCACGCTCTATCCGTTCTTGATGTAGAGGGCAACACCTCTGCCCTTACTTGCTTGTCCCTTCTGAAGAGCTGGTAGCCTTTGATAGCTGTACTTCAGTCATGGGATTTGTGCCACCAAGTTTCAGTAATGAATGCTAGGTTGTGGTGCTCTAGCAGCACAGTAGCTTCCGACTTCACATCTTTGTTGCTTGTGCTGTGTACACTGCTGTAGAGGTACTTCAGCTGGGCTGTTGGCCATGTCACCTGCTTAGAAGAAGATCCCTTAATTCCTTTTAGGTATATCACCTGTGTTTCCCTCATGACTCCTATTATCATTGAAGCTCATCTCTTGGAATAACTATGTTGCAGTGTAGCCAGCACATCTCAGAGCAACAGGTTGAGGGCCCTCACTAACACATTGTCCCTCTAACCTTGGTGTGTCATCCCAGAGTTTGTCACAGGTAAGCCTGATGATGTCCTCTTCTGCCTTCAAGCATAATTTAAGCTCTTCCAATGACCCTCACTAGCTTGTGAGTAAAGACTCTCTCATTCTACCTTCAAACCTGGCTTGTTGCAAGTTGTTATTGGGGCTAAAATACTGGTTAGAGCTCTGCTTGGTTTCTGAATAGTCATTTGCTTATGTGTAATGGTTTCTTGTCTCTGATGGGTCATCACCTTTCATGGATGAAGTTTACAGAGCAATTGACTGTGTCCTCAATTTCATACATCACTGTTTTTAGCAGATGTTCTGAATTCAGTGATTTCCTAGAATTGGCATATTTGTATAATATCACTTCTAATGAATTGGGGTCACCAGAAATTGGGTGTGGTGAGAAAAGTGTTTATTGTTTCATCCCAGCTTTTGGAGTATAGTTTATGTGTGTTGGAGATATCTGGCCAAGACCTGCAACAAATAAGTCGGGAGATGGGAGAGAGGTGCAGACTTCTTTTGGACTCCAGCTATTTGTAAGGTCACAGAAAAATCCTGAGCTTTTGTGGTCACACAAATAATCTCTGTGGCTTGGAAGCCTGTACGTGGCTCTGACTTGGTGACAGTGGCAACATCCCATAGACTGTATTGTAACTCACCACTTGGGTTCTGACAGATCTGACCTTCTTTTGCCTTCATCTTACTGGGCTGGTGAAGAATAGAGCCTTAAGCTGTTCTTAAAAAGAAAAAAAATAACTTGTTTCTGCCATTCCTTTGTAGTTCCTTTGCTTCTGTAAGGCTGTAAGGCTCCTGTTTCTGGAATTATCATGATAGCGATGGTTGTGGTTAGATTTCTAGCTTGGAAAGAAAAGAGTGAAATATGGAAATTGAAAACAGCTTATTTAAAAAGACATTTTTAAGTCTTGTTTTGTGAAGAATGTGGGAATTGATTAAGATGAATTGAAGGATTCTCTGTAGTGCCTGAACGAAGTAACTTTCGTTGTTTGAACTCATGGGTTTGATAGATTTCTCAGACACAGGAATTTTGTTTCAACGTCTTGTTCTATCAGCAAGGAGTCCAGAACCTTGTGCTAACACAGCTTTCCTGTGCTAGGAATGAAATGGGCTATTGAGTTTGTTCTGGCTCTGTTCTTTGTGGTCCAATACCAGATTACTGCAAATATTATTTCAGTCTGTCTAAATGCTTAAGAGAAATTAGGAGTAATGGGAATATCTGTGAGTCTCCTGCCCAGCACTGAAGGCCTACATATCTGTATTGCTGCACTGGCCCAGGTGATTTGTAGGCAATATTTGGAAGATGAAAGCTCTTTCTCTAGATGTGACAGTCCAGGCTGTGAAATTCTGCTGCACAGAACTCTACCGGTGCAGTTGTTTCTGTCAGTGCCACCCAGCACTGGGACTGAACCCTGGCAGTATCTGGTTCAGGCTGTTCAGTACAGGAAACAGCAAAGCTCACACAGTCTGCCTGAAGAAGGTCCTCGAGTGAAACAGTCTCTGCTTTTTACTGCTGGAGTGCCAGATTGTGCTGGGGAGGTGGTATAGACCTTCCATGCTTGGACTTCATCACTTGCTGATGATCCTTTATAGCCCAAATCAAGGATAGGCAATCTCTGCCTATGAAGTGCTGAGGATCAGGTACTTGGTTTTTGGAAGAATGTGTTTGGGTACAGAGCGTGATAAAGAATGCACAAAGGAAAGGAGAAGACTCTTCCCTGTGGCATTTGGATGGTGCTGATGATCTCTAAGCTGGTGAGAAACAAGGTTGAAGATAGCTGTCACACCTCTTCCTGTCCCTCATTAAGTAGGTATCTTCTGACTATATTAATTGCTAGAAAACTCTTGGTGATGTGCTGGTCTATCTGCTGGCTTTCTCTTGCCCCTTCGTGGTTTTTCTTGGTCCTCCGAGTTATTGCAGTTTAGCTGTGAGTTTCTTCTCCTAGGAGGTAGAAACAGTTGGGTACTAGGGTTTGAGGGCAGAGAGTATTTGAGGTAGTGAGCATCAGATGATTCATGGGCACTGACTTGTAATCACAAGGGTGTGGAAGTGGAGGACTCCCTTCCAGAGTAGGCTCAGCATGACCACCCTTGCTGCAGGGAAGCAAAACTAGCCTGCCATGGTGGGAGCTCATCCAGAGACACCTTAATCTGCTGAAAGACAGGGAAAATGTTAATAATTTTCTGCATCTTTATCAAGTTAAGTGCTAACATGCCATAACACTTAGATCTTTTGGTTTGTGTGCCCAGTGTACAGCACAGTAGGATTTTCCCCTGGTGTCAGATTATGATTGCTTTACTGTAGCAACTAATGCCTTGTTTCTGTAAACTGCTAAAGGCCCGCTGCTGTATGTAGGGGCTGGACCTCCCAGTTGAAAGCTGCTTTGGCTGACCTGTTCTTGGGGCAGGAAAATTTAACTGATTAACAAACCAGCAAAGCAAGGTTTGCTTTGCTGCAGTAACTTGCAGGTTACTGCAAATAAATAAAAAGCAACCCACTCCACCTCACACCCTCCCCCCCCTTTTTTTTTCCCTTTTTTCCTCCATTTTCTTTTTTTGTTGCTTAAACTGGAAGGGAGGGTGTAGGGGGAAAGTGGATGTGACTCTTATGGGCTGCTTGGGTACCACTGTAGAGAGGTGCAGAGGCACTGGGAGTAAGGTGCCTTCATGACATTCAGTGCTGCACAGGAAGTTGTGAAAGCAGGAATCCAGACTCTCTGGTTTCTACTGTCCCTTTGCTGAATTTTTTCACTTGGTGACATCACTAGGATGCTATTAAAAATGGTGCCATCTTGCACCACTGTAGGCTGAGGTGGAAGACATGTTTTAGTGTGGCCAGCCTCTCTCTTGTGTTGAGGGTTTGTTTTTAGATGTGGGAAGTTGTGAGGAGATCTGCTATGATCCATTTCAGGCACCTGAGAGGAGGGAGAGAACTAGTCCCAGGGAGTAAAAGATCCTTAAATTTACTTCTGCATCCTACTATCTTTCCTCAGTGTTGTGCTTTTCTCTCCCTGAGCTCACTTTAGTCCTTTACATATTAGAAGTGTATTAGCAGGGAAATAACACAAAGAGTGTTCAGCAGGCTAACAGGAGATAGTGATCAGATGTGTTGCTGAGATGTGTGACCCATGTAAATTTGCATGTCCTGTTTTTTTCTTCCAAAATGCCAAGTACTGGGAGCGCTAGTCAAGGGGCTACCACAGGAAACCAGGAAAAATTAGTACCATGTGGAAGTGGAGAGGGAGAGAGGTCCAAGCTGCTGATGCTGCCTAGAGCTTTCAGAGACAGCTTAAATCATATGAGTAACTTCTTTCTCCTGCCAGAGCAATGGGCAGAGGACTCTGCAGGCTGGACAGTCTGGTTCTTTAGGCATCTCACAGGGTTCTTGCATGGAAGGGCAGCTGACTCACACCTACATTGTATGTCTCAACTCTGGGCCACACATAGAACTCGGGATGAAGAAGGTTTTGTGTAAACCTTGAGAAGAGTTGTGTGCATAACATTCTATCTTGCTGTGAATGGAGGGGATCTGAGTGCTTGGAGGGGCAAGGGAGCACCAGAGCTCAGAGATGCCTTCCATATCTCAATCCATGGTGGAACTGAGGACCCATCCGCCCCAGCCAAACCCTGCAACTATTGCTCCCAGTGCTCAGACTGTAAATGCTTCAACCTCTCAACGTGTGCACACAGGTGCAGAGTTGCCCTTGGGTTGGTTCTCAAGTAACCTTCCAAGGGTTAATGTATTATGAGAAGGTTGCAAAGGACCAAAGCCTGGAATCCCCCCCAATTCCTTCCCTGGAGAAATACAAAGTCCAATAAGCCAGCACCCCTGGATTCATGTTGGGGGGGATTAATTCATGCACTTGATGTTAAAGCTTGTCCGAGAGGTTTGCACGGGGGGGCCATTGCTAGGGCTGGTTGGCTTCTCTAAATGGTTGCTAGGGCCCTGGCATCAAGGGCCAATGTAGCTGCCCACAGCCACGGTCACGGAGGGAATTACACAGCCACAAAGAAATTGTTATTCTACATAATCTGCTCTTTGGAGAGTGACTGTGGGGAAACAGGCTGGCCCCAGCATGCCGCCAGCTCTGTGATCATAGAAGCGTGCTGGCTGCAAAGATCGGCCAGGGCTCGCCTTCTGATCTGGGGACACCAGGGCTCGAGGCGCTAATCTGCTTTATCAGCGATTTCTCTCTCCTGACACAAAGGTGTTTACTTGTTTTAACATCTCCCAGGACTCTATTTCTCCTTTTGTGTGGTCTTTATCCCCCAACAAGGGCTTTAGCCCAGATTACAGACAGAATTAAGGCATTTGGCGATGTGCCTCAGAACTGTGTGATGCTGGATCAAGGAGCAGAAAGTAACAAAATAATGGGGGAGATGCTGGGAGTGACCCCAGTGCTGTCGGCTTTCAGGACCACTTCATTGTCCTGAGAACCGAGAGCCTGTTGGACAGGGGTGGCCATGCAGCAGGGCTTGAAAAGCAGGTGCTTCAAGGTTTATTGTGTCCAGCATTTTTGATTTAGAGGGTTTGAGCAGGAAGAAAAAAAAGAGAGTTTGCAATAGATGGCCATTTCAACCAGCTGGACAGGTTGAACCTTCCATTCCCAAGAGACTGCCATGGCTGGGTGTTGCTTTTTGCTGGGGCAGGTGCATTGATACCAGAAACAGCCTGTGCCATGTGCCTGATGCAATTTCCTGTGGCCCAAGCTCCTTCTCACAGTCTGGCAGGGTGGGTCCTCACCAGGCGCCACCCACCTGTGGGGCTGCTGGTTCTGTACATGAGCAAGTAGCCACAAAACACCTGGCTTAGAGTTTCATGGAGATATTCCTTTTGCTCCTTTACAACAAGCAAAGTATTAAAAAGGAGGAAGGGTCTTTATTTAAATAAGCTAACATTTAGAAGAGCCATCCCTGGGACTGTTGCTCTTGGCCTGTCATGTTCACTCCCAGACACCCTGTTTGCAGTATGCAGTGTAAATGGAGGAAGATAAAGCGAACAACCATGCCAGATTATGTCAAGAGAGTCTGATTTGCTTGTGGATCTGAACTGTGTGTCAAAGATATAGGGAAATACTCCATTGGGCAGTAATTTGAAAGATAGATTCTGGAATGGAATTGGATAGGATTGGCCAGCTAAGTGGCTTTTGAGGATTATGTGGAGTATGACTAATTTGAGAACCATCTCCCATGAAAATGGAGACCCATCTTTCAGAGTAGTGGTCACTTCTCCCCAAGAAAAGGATCCTGTTCTGCTGGGCTTTCAGCTGTGCCTGTTCTTACAGTTGTTATTGCTGCAGGTCACCCTCCATGGCAGTTAGTGTCCCAACCAGTAGCAGAAATTGAGAGAGGGAGAAGATGACAGTGCAGACTTTTGTATTCTGTTAAATCACAGAAATGAAATCTAGGAGACTTCTGTGATGCCATCTCTGCTCTGACCAGCTGAACTGGAAGGGGACTTTGCTCTGAATTATTCCCGTTGTGTTTCATTCCAGCGGTCAGTTGTTGACCTGTTTAGGGACTGACTTCCACCATGGAGCTGGAGTCCTTGATGTCTTCTATGAAATGCCCTCTCTTCTCCTTTCATGTGGGTATGACACCTATATCCGCTACTGGGACATACGAACCAGCACCAGGTAAGCTTATCCTGCAGGCACCTGGGGCCTGCATGTGGCTCCTAGGCTTTTCTTGTGCAGTGTCTGTGGACTTGCCTGTAGCTCCTTTGGGCAGATTGGGTCTGATGGCAGAGTGGAGGCTCAGCTGTACTCTGGTTTGTGTTGTCCATGCAGGAAGTGTGTCAGGGAGTGGGAAGAGCCACACGACAGCGCCCTATACTGCATAAGGAGTGATAAGAACCATATGATTGCCAGCGGCTCTTCATACTACGGCGTGGTGCGCCTCTGGGATAAGCGTCAGACTCAGTGCCTGCAGGTAAGGGCTGACCAGAGGCAAGGCAGCAGCAGAGCTTTTGTATTTTTTCTGCCAGCCAGATGCCTGTATCTTTTTGGAAGAAGAGATGGAGGCTGTTGGGGCAAACCTACTGTGAGGAAACTAACCCATGCATAGGGAAAATGCCTGTTTCGGCTCACACATATTTGCCTCTGAGTCTGTAATACTGTTTGTGGTCTTTGGTTTGCCACCAAAGTGGAAAGTTTGCCACTTTCTCTGGAAGGTTGACTCTCCTGTTTTCTTGCAGAGCTTTCACCTGTCATCACCCACCAGCAGCCCAGTGTACTGCCTTCGTTTCAGTACCACCCATCTGTACGCTGCCCTGGCATCAGCTCTGCACGTCCTTGACTTCACAGCCCCATGAAGGGCATTACAGCCTCTTCTGATCACCCCAGCTCCACAGAGTTGACATTTGGCTCAGGGAATTGCAGGGCAGGAGAGGTGAGAACAGCCCCTAAGGCTCCTGAAGGGATTTTTTTGTCTGCCAGAAAGCTACCTTGAACAGTGCACATGGGGCCAGGCTTTCTCAACCTCACCCACTCACTGGTTGTCCTTTACCCTCTTTATTTTGTGCAAGTCAGGGTTTGGTTTATAAACTGTGTTCTACTTTTTTTTCTTTTTTTTTTCCTTCATTTTCTGTGGATACAGCGTTTGAGGGGCAGGTTAAACCAGGATGCTCTATCAGATGTGTGTGCTGGTCAGGTTGAGATCAGTCAGGCTCTGAGCTGTGCAAAGCCAGGCTGTGTGTGGGGTGGAAATTATTTGGTGGAAGGTGAAGGTGCCAGAAGCGGGGCCTCCCTTTCACCTAAGCTTGCTCTTGTGACAGCTGCTTGTGTTGTCCTTCACAGCCAAGAGCAAGAATTGAGCTGTTGAGCTAAAAGGCAGAGCCAGCCCTGTCTTCAGTGTATGCCTCCCCAAGCTGGCCATCAGGTCAGGCTGTGCACTTGGCAGGGCTTGAAACAGTTGCATTTTGCTGAATAAAATTCCAAAGGGAAACAAAAGAGGCTGTTTTGTTTCAAGTTTTGTTACAAAGGACTGGCTGGGTGGAGGGGGTTGGACCTATTTCTCAGATCTCTTTCTCCTGGCCAGGGAGAAAGCGTTGAAGGCAGTTCCTGGGATCTGGATTCTCACGTCACTTTGTGAAACAAGAATTCAAAAAGTAGAATCTGCAACTTGCTGCCTGCATAATGAAGCAGCGAACTGGACTAGTGTGATCTCTAAGACCTTGATGTGATTTACTGGGATCCTGTGGGTACAAATTTAAGTGGGCTCTGCTCTTTGTTGTGTCAGCTTTCTGAACCCGAGCTGGGTCTCAGCACAGCTGTGACCTTCATTGTGCTCTATGTTGTCTGGATGTCCATGTAAGAGCATGTTGTGGATGAATGCAGTAGTGTCTCAAGTCTGTTCCTCCTTGAGGAAAGAGGTGAGTGAACCCAATTTGGCTGTGTGTTTATGTATCCCAAACAGGTAAAGGAGAAGTTCTGTATCATAAAATCGGGAGCACTTCTAGGGCAAAGCACACAGCATGGTCCTTTGTTAAGAACACAGAAGGTAATCTCCACTGCCAAGAGGCTGCTCTACCTTATGCTGCACAAAGACTGGAATGGGATGTTGGTTGGACAAGGAAAGAGTTGAACCAACCAGCTCCTCAGCCTCTTGAAAGGGAGCCCTCCATTTCCAGTGGGTGTGAGACAGCAGCTCAGGGTGCCAAGTAATTTCAGAGCTTGAATCTGATAATGTTCTTCTCAAGGATCTTTCCAGACGGCTCCCTGACACAGCTCCTGACCTGTTCCTGTACCTCTGCTGTCACTCCTGCTTGCTGACAGCTTCTCCACAGTGCTACATGTTCTCCTTTTGTAAGTGGCAGTGTTGATGTTTAAGTCCCACAAACAATGATATACTGCTCTAAAAAGATGCCATCTTCCATCCATTCAAAGATATAGGTCCCAAAGGCTGGTAGCCCAAAACAATGACTCTGAGGGGACTTCTAAGCTACTGGTAACACTGAGCTGTTGCTGAAAAGATGGCCCTTTGCATCAGGCATTGCTAAACAATGCTACAGTATTGTTTGGTGCACTTTGGGCTTGGCATGTGAGGAGAGGTTTAGGTGATTAAGCATGAGATAGAAGAGAGAGAGAGCTCTAGAGTGGGAGAGGTCTGGTTTTTCTCAGGACCTCATGTGTTTGCCCTATAATGAAACAGGGAGGGAGGAAGGGATGGAGACATTAAATGTTTTGACAGTGTACTTGGGGAGAGGCTGTGAAGGAACTAGAGTAACTATGAGGTTAAAGGAGAGATTCTTTATTGCACTGGAACTTGGGTGCAGTCCAGAGCAGGAATGAGAAGGTGAACAGGTATCTCTGGTGCAGGAAACCTCCCCAGTGATGAGACTCAGCCTGCAAGACTGAGTCCTGCCTGCAAGTCCTGAGTCCTGCACACTTGTAGCCACTTTCAGGTTTTTTCTTTCTGAAGCCTGGAGCAGAGCTGCAGCCTTATGGTGGGTAGAAGGATACAACCTCATGTTTTGGATGATGTTGCAGAACTGAGCTGCTAGTGGGGCTGGTCCACTGGCTTTGATGAACTCTGTAAACTGATGGTGCCTCTGCTGTCTTGCGGTGAGCTATGAGGTGGGTCCTGGAGCTACCTAGCATTGAGGCTCTAACTGGGGATGCCATTCAGGCTTGAATGACTTATTGTGATTTGAAAGCAGTTTTCATCAGAGGAGGACCTCATGTGTTTGCTTGGTTCACTTAAAAACAGGGTTTGTTTTGTGCAGGAGCTGTTCAAACATGAACTAGTCTGGAAGGATGTGCGGAAACCTAAGCATAGGAACGGCTGGTTCAAGGTAGAGACAGTATGTAGTTGGAGGGTGAGTTGCTAAGAGTACTGCTGGGGTAGTCCCTGTGCACAGGGTGCCATCTGCGCAGTGAGGGGCCACGTTTGTGCCTTCATGCCAGGGGGTGTACTGCCGCTACTGAGCTAGCCAGCAGCTCCCGATGCCACTCCTCACTCTGTGCCATGCAAATGAAAGCAGCTGCATTTTGGTTCCTGCACTCTGCACAGCTGCCTGTGTTCTGAACATAGATCAAGCATTGCTGCTGGTAAGGAAGCAGGTGGACGCCATCCTCTTTGCTTTATTTTGTAGGCTGTGCCCATTTTGGCAATGTCCATCAGCATTAATACTGTATAAAGAGATACCAGGGTCACCAGAGCATCCTGATTTGAAGGACCTTGCCAAGCACAGGAGGGAGTTGCTTCCAAGCACGTCCCAGGTAGGTAATGGGTGTGAGGAGTGGGGTCTTGTTTTACAGATGTTACTGTCTGCAAGCTGGAACATAGGAGGTTCCAGCACCACATAATATGGTGCCTGGAACAGGCTGCCCAGAGAGGTTATGGAGTGTCCTTCTCTGGAGACATTCAAAGCCCACCTGGGCGCCTTCCTGTGTGAGCTGATGTAGGTGTTTCTGCTCTGGCAGGGGGATTGGACTAATGATCTTTCAAGATCCCTTCCAATCCCTGATATTCTGTGATTCTGTGACTTCAATGATGGTAGCAGAAAAAGGGAATTCCCAATGGGATCTGCCTAGTGTAGCTTCTGCTCATGGAGGAGCTGGCTGTAGATGTGATGTGCTTTCTTTGCATGCTGCAAATCTTAGAAAGGATCATAAATGTGTATGCAAATCAGATCAGGGAGTAAATGCCTGGTCTGATGCCTGTTCTGAGATGATAGCCCTGCCATCTTCCTGGGGTTTGCAAAGATTCCTTGAGGCACCTCTATTAACAGGACTAAATTTTATTGTAAAAGGCAAAATATATACCATGAACAAATTTCACTGGAAACCTGCCACCCATCTCAAGCTCTTAGCAGTCACTGCCTACTGGGTCTTACAGTCACCATCCCCATTGTTTGCTGCCTTTATCTTCTTCAGCTCCTTCTGCAGCTGTTCTTCTGCAGCCAGGATCTCCTTGGGCTTCTGGTACTGTAGGACAGAGAGAAATACCCTCAGCACTGTTCAGCCTCTGCCCCAGGCTCCAAAACTGGGGGCAGGTGCTACCAGTGCAGCTGGGGTCCTCCTGCCATGGGAGACCTTCCTGTGGTCAGCTGCCTCCCAACTCTGTTTGGAGAGATGGTGCTATCAAGTTAGCAACATTTGCTAAGGTCTGGAGGGTATTTAACAGTGCAAGTATAACTTTTGAGTTGCATGTGTCTTGGCCCACACACCAGCCCCTAGCAAGCTGTGCCACGCAGATCCCTGGTGTGCTCATTGACTCTATGCTCACGTGTGCTACATGTATTTTTAAAAGACAAACAGAGAAGAAAAAGGTGCATTTCCTCTGTCCTTCCCTCACAGCCCCCATGCACAGCTGCAGGTTAGTGGTGGACACAGGTGCTTTTTGACAAGTGTTTCTGCCCGCAGCAAAGAGAAGCTTGGGACGCTGCATGCTGCTCTTTGCCTCTCTGCTCTGCACATGCATCCTCAGCTCTGCTGCAAGGTTTTCCTTGCAGGGAAAGCTCTCTGGTAGCTGACTTCTACATTTGAGAAGTTGAACATCTGCTGCTCAAGAGCATCTGCCTGCCTCTGTCCACTCCTTGCAACACCATGTGCCCACCTTCCTGTTTCTTCTGTGCAGAAGTGTGTCCTCTCCATGTGTCCTCTCTGGCAGAAACCAGCAGGTAACTTTTTTTAATTACTTTTTTTAAGGTTCCAAAGCCTCAAAGCACAGCAGGTCCTTGGACTCTTAAGACTTAGACACTGAGACAAGAGAAACCTGCTGTCACTGAGAGTGGAGGCTTGCTCAGGCCTGAGGGATAGGATACATGGGAAACAGGGCATGACAGACAATCTTTCACCTGCAAGTCACCTTGAGCAGCACACGGGGCCCCTGCTGCTGTCCTGGCTAGTGTCAGCATGCCCAGTGTAATCTGAAACTCCCACTGACTTGTGTGACAGAGATGGGGCTCATCAGTGACCCTCAGCAGATAGCCTTGCTCTGCCTCATTTCCCCACACATGAGAATTTTAACATCTTTGTAGATACAAAGAGATGGGCAAAGTGCTGTTCTATGTGGCTAAAATCTCACCGTGATTATCAGGGTGTTGTTGGCATGGATGAAGCTCAGGGCACCTGCATCCAAGGGGAGCTGGTATCGATCCAGGTCAGGAATAGAGAACTTCTTGTAGTACCTACAAATGAGAGAGGAGACAGAAATGAGCAGGAGAATAAGAACCTCACTTTCCTGGCAGTGCTGAGCGATGAAGTATTGTTCTACAAGCTCTAGATGAGAATAACAGACCTCTTGGGGTTGGCAGGAGGATCCTATGCCATGCTGAGTGCCTGCTGGTGCCCCCAGGCTGGCAGAAGCATGCAAACAAACCTCCAAACTGAAAATCAGAGCTGGCAAAAACTTGGTCCTCCAGCTTGCCCTGGAGTAGTGCCAGACTACTCAGTCCTACCAAGAGGTGTCCCTTATCAGAAGCATCCTGTCCTTGTCTCAGCTCACAGTCTCCCACTCCCTCTTGAGTACCAGCTTCCATTAGCCCTTGTTGAAACAACTGTCAAAGCTCTTGTGCCCTGTGACTTATTTTCCTCAGTGATGCACTATTTTGTGCTGCAATCTTTCTTAAATCCATCTTTTTGACTTTTTGGTTTTGCTCCAAGATTTCTTTCTGCTTTGGTGGCACAGTGCTGCTCATGCAAACCCCTGGGCATAAAGCTCCAGCTGGAGCTGCCCAGTCATTTGATCCTCTGCTCTGCAGCATCTTCATGCACTCCCCATGATGGCTGTGGCTATCCTCTGCTCTCCCAGCTCCCCTGACTGCTCCTTGTCTGATCTCTGTCCCAGTTTCCTGACCACTGTTCACATCTAAACAGAGGACAGGGAGGTTTTTACCAGCTCTTTATCCAGCCTGTGTCTTTTCACCAGCTAAACCTTGGGCTTTGCTCAGTCTGAAGGAAAAGGACTACATTTCAGAGAGAATTGGAGTGATTATAAGCTGTCTAGTCAGCTAAGAGATTTCCTAAGGCTCTAGTACCAGAACCTTGCAGACCTGTGTTCTGTGTTTGCCTGGGAGCTTTCCTCCTTGGAGTGTTTTGCCTCTGCATCTGCTGCTTCTCCCTGTGGCTGCACCAAATATAGTAGCTGGTGGTCCTGTGTCTGTGCAGAGGCATGGCTGAGTTCTTAATCTCTTCCAGCACTCTCACAGGCAACCCTCTCCAAGGAATTGTCCTGTAGTTGGTACTGAGGTGCCCAGAGCAGAGAGGGAACAGTCAACAGCTGCTGTCATGACATGAGTGTTCTTCTCCATTCAACTGGCTGCGTGTGAGGTTTGGCCTCTCTATCTACCTCTGCCCAAATTGCAGTTTATTTTCCAAGACACGGTGAAAACAGCTACAAAGGGCAAATGGCTCTCCTGGTGCAGTGGGAGGAATGTACACAGCTTGTTACCGCAGGGCTCAAACCCTTCTGTGTTGTCACTGCTGTGGGTATTTGGAAAAGGTGGCAGACATGGATAATAAGGGAGATGTCAAAGGTTAAACAGCAGAGATTAGATGAACACAAAGACATGTTAAGGAAGTGTTAACTTCTTACCGATTAGACAAAAAAAAAAAAAAAGAAAGCAGTACACAGAAAAAAACCCACTGTTTCAAAGGGCCTTGGGAGTCATCAATGAAACGGCAGCATTCTGCTGCCCCAGGACTAAGGAGAAGGGGAGAAGAATGGCTTTGGCTGGCCTCAAACTAAAATCTGTGACAAGATCAAAGGAAACCAGATCTGCCTGGCCACCCCCTCCTCCTCCTAACGTTACCACTGCCTCTCGCTACAATAATTGAATCAGGTTTGGCGTTTGGGGAGGTGGATTTCTGGGTTTGTTTTCAGAGTTTAGTTTAATGGATTTATTTTACAGCAAGAGGTTTTAAGCAAATCCCACTTGAGCAGCCCTTGCCGTGGCCAGAGGGAATGGGATTGACTGGTGGAAGCAAAGAGTTGCTGTCTGGGCTGGAGAAGTAGCTGATAAGCAGCTCTTCCTGCCGAGGCAGGCAGATTCTCTGCCCTTGCCTCTCACCCCATGGCCAAGGAGAGTACTGCACTCTGAGCCCGAGTCCTGGCCCAAGATCCACAGTGTGTTTGTCAAGTCACCTCTATTATTTTCCCGCTGAAACCCCACTTTTTTGTCAGGCGGTGGGGAAAACCGCTACTGGTATGCTGAGAATTTAGAGCTGAGCTACTCAGTAGTGACTTGGCAACCCACCCTGCTCCTTGTGCCTCTGGCTGCAGGTCAGCACAGATCTGTTGCTCAGAAGCAGTGTGGCTGACTTCCAAGGGCTGGAGAGGCTCCGAGGTTTCCTTTCTCTCCCGTAGCAATGCACGCTCTCCGTGGACTTCATGCTTTTGTTGCTATCTTGGAATTAGTTGTTGAGTGGTGTCTTGCCCTGGCTAAGGCCCAGGAGAAATTAGACAAGTTATCTTGGAGCCTGTAGTAAGTGTTCTGGTGCTGGAGTTTGTCCCTGCTCCCTACTAACAGCAAAGTCATCCTCATCCCCAGTGAGGAGACTTTCAGCTTTAATTCCAAAAGTCTTTAACTTTCTTATGCAGGTCGTGAGTTACTTTCAGGTCCTTTAACTGTCTCTACCCTATGGGTGTGTAGGATATGATTGCTTGAGCAAAGAGACATTGTTTTCCAGAGAGCAGGACAAAAAAGTTTGAGGTCAGATAGGGCAGGGGTGAAGCAGTACACTATAACCTTACAGCATCTACACAGGCAAGGAAGTTCACACATACACAGTACTATTAGTAAGACTGGGAGTGGATAAAGATGCCTGTGATAATGTGTGTTGGACTTAGGCTCACGTACCCCCTTCCCATCCTAGTTCCATAGGTACCCACATGTGGCTGATGACAATCTCATCCATCTTTGCTACACAGATCTCCCAGCTAAAGTGCTACTCTTCTGTGAAACTCTGTACATGGATTCATGTCGGCCTCTTTCTCTATTAGAGCTTGCTCCTTTCATGGTGCAGACTCTCCCTAGCCTCCTCCTGCATTTGAGCAGACAGGTGTGCTCGTATGCAGGGCTCAGACATCTCCTACATCCCCTTGCCACGGCTTCTGATGTGGGAAATCCTCTCCCGAAGACTTGCGGGCTGTGTGATCTGAAAGGCGGCCGGCAAAGCCGAGCAGCTCTTTGCCAACAGCACCACCTACAGCCAGATATAACGAGCGCTGAAGGAGGGCAAGGGGCCGGCTGGGAAATACAGTTTGTCACCCGTGAATCAGATCCTTCTCAGTTCTGCAGCCACGATGGGGAGGGAAGGCGAGCAAAGAGTAGCCTGCCCTGCTGTCCGCACTGGTGTATTATCCCAGTTTGTAAATAGCTTTCACTTATTGTTCAATTTCCTCACTAGTTCTCCCAATACTTGCTCCTTGCTATCTTTTCCCAAAACAACTGCTCATCTTGTCTTATCTCTAGCAGTCTTACTGAGGCTGTAAATGCATTAGAGCACGGTGTGTGTCTCATTTCATGAGAAAGAACATGTACTAGCACAGTATAAAATGATGTCTTATAGCTTCCCTCCTCCTTCCACATCTCAAATTCATTTTGGTAGAATCCTGTGGTGCTTCCTCTCTAGATTCAGTCTGGCTTTCTCTCTTGCTGCCTCCAGGTCACAGCATTGCACTAAGACTACAGGTTTGCATAGGGAAATCTTTGTGTCAGGGTGCCCACAACTATTGTACCTGTTGAATTCTCCAGCTCTGTGCATTCTGAGATACAATGACTAGATCAAACTATTATGTCAGGGCAGGGAGAAGGTAGGATATCCTAGCTTCAAAAGGTCTGCAAGGTTCTTATTTTATTTTTCTAAGGAAGTGACATTTGCCAGGGAAAGAACAGAGCAAGCAGCATGCTGAGAACTGTGTGAGATAATATTGCAAAGGCCAGCACAGAGCTTGAGGGGGTGTAAAGTGTCTGGGACAGTTTGGATTGGAAAATAGGCAGAATGAGACACATAGCTGTGAGGTGGAGATCCTCAGCCCCTGTATGCTAGGAACAGAAGGGAAGAGAGGACAACCCTCTGTGTGACCACTAGCCTGCCCTCTGTGCCAGCCCACCCCAAGGGACTGTCAGCACCAGTGGTGCTGTCCTTACTGACTTTTTGTTGGTGGTCCGGATGACACAGCAGCGCTGCTCCTTCTCCACAGAGACACTGTAGACCTCTTTGGGGTAGGGCAGGTTACGGATCCGCCACTGGAAGCTGGTCAGGGTATCCTTTCTCATGAAGACAGGCTACAACAAACAAGTACCTTTAGCAAGGCTCCCCCAGCTCTCTCCTCTTCTCTCTGTCCCCTTCTTATACTACTTCAAGAGACTCCACAGGGGAGTAGCTCTTTTCACAATGGAGCATTAGGGAATAAATCAAAAAACTTCCTGAACATCACTTTGCCAGAGCTAGCACTGCTCTGCCTTTACCCAGGGTGCTCTTGATCTGCTTGTACAAGACAGAAAGCAGTCAGTGAGGAAGTCTTGCAGTACAGAATTACAGGGAAACTGGGCCTCTTTCCTCACAGGCAACCAAATACTGAGTTCTGCTTGCCCTAGGGACCTGCTAGATTCAGACCTGGCTTTGCCCCAGTTGTGGTTGTGTTTCAGGTCTGTAGAAAAGATGGTGAGAGACTAAAACTGCTCACTAAGTTAGTGGGATGTGAAAATTAATCAGGTTGTGCTCTCTGTTAAGGAGCAAACTTCTGTGCACTGGCTGTATGGCCTTTCATTCTCATTGTCTCTGCTTTCCACCAACTGACTTGTGGTACTGCCCTGGCTTTCACCTTATTTTTTCAAAAGACACAACACCAGCTGGCCAACACAGCAGTACAGTTTCTGTGTTTAAGGAAACTACGAATCTACTGAAGACCCAAAAGGAACTAAAACTGTGCCCTGTTTACACCCAGCCCTACAATTTTGGAATGGTTTGTAGCTGAGTGCTCAGCAAGGTAAGGCTGTCTCTTGGGGTTGTGAGTTAGTTGTGGTCTGTCAACTACTGCTGTAAGCACAAGACCAGGTAGCTTTAGGTACAGTTGTACCTGCAGACCTTTACCTACATTGGAGCTACTTTCCATTATGAGCTCTGATTCCAGTGCTCCCAGGAGTGGTGAGGATGGCTCTCCCACTTCAACCTGCCACGTGCCAGGACCCCCAAGGGTGTTCTTCTCCCGCCATGTTCTACCTGTGGAAAGGAAAAGGGTTTTTATTACTCTGTTCTGTAAGAACTTCTCCAGCAAATAACTGGCAAAGCTGTCCAGCACACTGAGATGATGTGATTTTAATTTCAGTCTTTTCTGCTTTGGTGTGAGTGGATCTGTTAACTGTAAGAAATTATGTACCAAGTACCTCTCTATTTTGCTACTTGGTGCTGAACCCACAATGGGGTTGCAGCAGGTGCCATGCTGCAGCTGAAGTGGTTTTGGACAAGAGCCATAACCAACACCATACTTTAGTGGTTGTGGAAACCACCAAAAAAGCTTATTGCACTCCAGCAGGAGCTACAAACTTGATGTCTGGCTACGCAAGATGGCAATCCCATTTAGTCTAACAGATGAGCCTTTAGTGAGAGATCCTGGATTCAGGATCAAATAGAGAGCCCTAGGCCCAAACTAAATCATAATTATGTCCCTACAAAATTTCAGCTATAGCCATGCTGGTCTCCCAAAACATTCAGGGGTGATTTGTTCCTGACCAGGAGCTCCACCTCAGCACCCCAGGCCTGTGAGTGCGGAGCCACTGTAGTGCAAGCCACACTTCTGCCCCAGCCCACAGCCACCGGGGCCCAGCAACTTACTCACTAACTGACTGGTCTTCATGTCATACTCTTCCACCATCTCTTTCCCATCCTCAAACAGGTAGTGGATCTTCCGCTTCCCTAAAGGCAAGGTAAGCAGTGAGGTAAGTAGGAAGCCACCAACCCATGGGTGTAGGACCCTGTCCTGCTGTCTGGGTCCCA
Organism: Turnix velox; assembly: GCA_013400935.1. Taxonomy (NCBI): domain Eukaryota; kingdom Metazoa; phylum Chordata; class Aves; order Charadriiformes; family Turnicidae; genus Turnix; species Turnix velox. The sequence goes on along the minus strand of VZTY01006499.1, from coordinate 371,614 downwards.
ATCCCCTTGTCTAGGTCCCCGTCACCCCGTCTGAGGCCCGCTCCCCACGTTGGTGGCCTTTCCTAGGGCCATGCCCAGGGAGGAGGGCTGTCCCCGGGAGCGCTCCTTCGCTGTGGGATCTCCCCCAAAACACGCCGGGAAGGTGAGGGTAAGGAGTGGGCTATCCCGTCCCGCTGCCGCCGCCGTTACCGTCCTGCACCAGCGCTGTCTTTTTGGCGGCCCGCAGCCTTTCCAGCCAGCTCGGCACCGCCATGGCCGACGGCCCCCGTCGCCACAGCAACGCGGACACTTCCGCCCGCCACCCGGAAGCACTTCCTTCCGGCCCGGCCCGGCCCATAGGTGAGCACGGCCCCGCGGCTGGTCCCTGTCACTCCCCGGCTCTGGGGGAGCCCTCGCGTCCCCTAGGGGTTGAGGAGGCCCTTCCCCTCCTGGCGGGTGGAATCACGAGGGTCCCCGGCTGGTGCGGGGCGTCTCGGCCCTCTCCCGCCTCTCCCTAGGCCGGGGCGCAAGGAGGATTCCCCGGCCCCCTGTCCCTTCCCGGTGGCGGGCCCAGCTGCGGGGGTTTCGGGAGAGTTATTTCCTGTCCCCCGGGGGTTTGGGTGCTGCCAGCTGGGTTGCTCGGTGGTATCAAGGCTTCGTGGCCTGAGGGTGCCGGCAAAGCGAGCACTTGGTGCTTGTTTTGGGTTAGTTAAAATGCTACCTAGAAGTTCCAAGTCCTGAAGGGGACTTAGGCACCCGGAAACTTGAGATTGATTTCTTTTTTTCTTTGTCTAATAGAAACTGTTACTCTTTTGAGAGGTGTTTTGGTCAAAATGCCCTGAAAACAGAAAGTTTCTGCCGAGGTGAATTTCAGATACGTGTCAGGGTTTCTTCTCTATTGAAGCTGAACCTGTCCTTGCAGAAGCAAGGACCTTAGTCTGCCTCTGAGTTGCTCTTGCAGAGGATTGTGTTTAATTCTTGGATGTGAAGGTAACTGTAGGGAAAAGGAGGCACGTCTGTGTGGAATCATTTTCAGCTCTTCCAGGCTTCATATGATAGGGTTTTGCTGGCTTGTGTGTGAGAAACCTCTAAGCAAAATACAAAATGCTGCACATCAACCTAGTTAATGTTGATTTAACTCTGCAGCCAGGTGGAAGGGGCAGCTGGGATATACAGCAATTTGGGATTTTGTTTGGGTTATGGAAACCTGAACTTCTTGGTGTCCTGGGGCAGTAGTTAAAACTCCAGAGTTTGCTTTTGCAGGGTTTCTGATGGCAAAGCTACAGCTGTCACTATGTTGGACTTGTCTGGTTCATTCATCTTTATTAATCTGCTGTTTACAGCTGAAGCTGAGTTCAGGCTTTTCCTCCTGTAGCTGGATGAAAACATGGTGTTGATCAGCTGTTTCAGCTCTTCTTGTTGGTGACTGGATTTCAGCAATGGCAAGAGAGGTGTTTCCTCTCCTGCTTCATAGAAGTGTGCTTAAGAAATGTCAGGGACATAAAGTTGCTTCTGTTGGCTGGGCAGGAGGAGGCTCCAAAATGTTAAAGTAGTTGAATGCTTTCAGTTATAAAAAATCAGATTTATTGATTTGTAAGACACTCTGACAGAGTCTTCTTTACATGGCTTTTTGGTGACTTCTAACCTTAATTTTTCTGACCTTGTAGACTGAAATTCTCATTTCTGATTGCCTCCCTCTGGGCAAGTGGCAGGGTAGAAGGCAGCAGCAAAAACCCAGACCAACAAGGCCAGTGAGCAAAATGAGTGAATCTTAAATTGTTGTGGTTGTGTAACACTGTTCTAAGCAACCTCCCTCCTTCTCACTGGTATTCAGCAGTTGTGGTTAAACTTCCCACCAGGCCTATGGAGCCACGAGGGATCGTCAAGGCATTTCCCAAAAGAAAGAAAGTGAGGGATGACTTGGGGAAAAGTATCCCTCCAAAGGTCTCAAAACAGGAAGGAACAGAGGTACCTGAGGGTAAGTTCTGCATGCCCATGGCATGGAATATAGTACTCCTACCCTAGACTAATTTTTCCCCCAAAGGCATTTTCTGGACAGGCCATGGCCAGAGTGCTTTGGCATATCCAGCTGGTGCCCCTAAAGGGTTGCCTACCTCAATGGGTGCTATCAAATCCTACATTAGATATGTAGCCCAGTTGGTCTGGGATACTTTCTCTTGATGCTGAGCTACTACGCTTGTGTTTTCCTCAGCAGAGTGGCTGAAACCAGTCACTGCCTACGTGTTGCAGGCTGGCATCGGCCAAGCCAGGACAGAGATCTTCCACAGGCAGATTGTCCAGAATGGGGGTGTTGTGTGCAACCAACTCTCCTCAGAGGTGACACACGTCATTGTGGCTGAAGACATGGACTGTGATCGAGCTTTTCGGCTCCTTAAATTAACCAAGCTACCCTCAGGGCTGCAGCTAGTGAAGGCATCCTGGCTAAGTGCTTGCATCAGAGACCTGAAGCTGCTGAGTACCACTGGCTATGGTGTCTTCATCCCTCACAGGTATGCAAGTGCTACACTGTCATTCCTCTCTACAGCACTTCTGTGCTACACTCAGCAATACTAAAATCTGACCTCTACTCAAAATCTCAAACTGCAGTTCCTTGTAGCTCCTGTGGGCTTGACTCAAAGTCACTTTTCCTCAGACAGAATTACATGAAACTTAATGGTTTTATGCTGAGCTGCTGTTTCTGCAGGATAGCAAAACATGGAATAGGACCCAGAACTGCTAAGAGAAGTCCTGTCACTTGCTGCAGGTGGTAAAGGCATCTCTTCCTAATCCATCAGTGATGAGAAGGAAATTTCTTTTAAAAATTATGAAGACTAAATGTTGTTTCTTCCTAACTTCAGATGAAAAGTAACAAAGGAATTAACAGCTAGGCACAAGAGGAAGTAAGGAATGGAGCAGCAGACAGCCCTGGTTTAGGATCAAAACTTTTGGCGAAGTTTGGAGAAAGAGGTAGATAGGAGTGGAAGCTGCAGCTCAGTAACCTGGATGGAAATTGAGCCAAAACTAAATTGAATAATCAATGAAAGTACAATTCATGTGGATTGTTTGCTCTATCTCAAAATGTGCAGAGCTGAGAGCTGAGAAGTCCTCCTTCTTCAGTAATAAGGCATCTGATCCATGACAGGTACTTGCAGAAAGGGCAGCAACAGCAGCAGCAGGTCCTCGGCAGTGAAGAGATCCAGCCACCAGCAGAGAAGGGAGCAGGGAAACAAAATACTGAAGCACAGGTCGGGAACTCCTTGCAGCTAGGCCCAGACACCCTTGGACATCAACTGGCTGAGGTGAGGCTTCCTGCAGCAGCCCCCTTCTTGTGATCTTGCATGCTGATTTCCCTGACTAAGAGCATCCCTGCAGGGATACAGTGACAGGTTTTCTGAGCAGAGGGAATGCATTTGGATGTTTCAGTGGGTTGGTGCTGGCAAACTCAGGCTGTATGGTTGGTTACTGCTTCTATTTGTCCATTTTAGATGCTAAAAGTAGAAACAACTCCCCTGAAATTCCTGTCCCCATCAGAGCATTTCCAGCTGAAGGAATCCTGAAACAACTCCCCTGAAATTCCTGTCCCCATCAGAGCATTTCCAGCTGAAGCAACCCTGGTGCTCTGGTGAGGCTGAGACTCACTCTGGTGATCATGTTTCCCCTGCAGCCTTCTGAGGAGTATTCCCTGGCCGAAAATACCTCGCTTTCAGGAAGCTGTCTCTGATATTTCATCTCTTGTTCCTCCCTGAGCCATACTTGCCCATTCTCCAGTCCTTGGCAAGCGCCCTGTGCAGACACATGTGCAGTGGATCAGGTTGCCAATTGAACCATTGTGGTGGTATGCTTAAAATATCTGTGGTAGATTATTAGTGGTCTCTGCTGAGTCAGCTTCTCCAACCTGCTGTTAAGTTTCTTTCCTTTCTCTATATTTTTGCTCAAATTTACTGAATTCTTTTTGGGTAATGGCATCATTCACATCTGTCTTGTAGCAAAGTTACCCCAGACCTCTTGAAGCAGCAACTGCACTATAACACGTCTGTTTATTAATACAGTTCCTAATTTTCTTTGTTGAAATGTTGTGGTTACTCCCTAAGTGCCAGCCCACTGAGAGTTTCTTTGTTTTAGGCTTTCTCTTGAATATGCGTAAGGGGCAATTTTTTTCTCCCTAGACTTACTACCCAGTGGGCTATAAGCAGAGTTGGTTGCTTCTTAAATGCATAATTTTTGCAGCTGCCCCATCTTTTCTGGGGTTTCTGTAACTGTAATTTAGTGGCAATCATCATTAACAAATCTTGCACTTAATGAGGGATCTTTTGTAGTGTTATGGATCCTGGGCACCTGCCCTGCTTTCTGATCACATTTACTTTGGGTGGTCAGACAGCTGCTAGAGCCTGAAGCCTTATTGCCCTTTTTTCTTCTAAATTCCCTCCAGTAATGGTATTTCCTGATAGTCTATGCATAAAAGCAATATCTCTGTAAATGTTTCAGTAAAATCTCTTGTCCCAAGCTCTGTGAGTTTGGGAAGGAGAAGAGAACCCATAGGATACACTCTAAAGACAGTACCAACCACTTTTAAGACCCAGCTACAAAAGTAAAGCTGAAGCAGAAAACTCAGCTCAGAAGCAGCCTCTGTAAGTGCAGAGTCTTTTCTTGCTTGGCTGATTTTTTTTTTTTTGTCTGGGAGATAAGTGTGCCAGGGTTTCATACAGAACAAGTGCTGTTCCAGGAATACCTCATTTGGATGTAAACTCCTGTGAGGAAAACCTGTTACCAGTCTGACTGTAGCACCCACTGTGTGACTGGCATCTGCAGTAGCTTTCTGCCTTTGTAAGTGATGCATGTTACTTGATGGCTGTTACCCCAGGCTGCCTGCCTCCTTTTCAGGTGACTATTGGATTTCAACTGCTATCTTCACTCTTGTGCTGTGCTCCAGACAAACCATGCATGTTCCAGTCTCACCCAGCTCTAGCAAGTAACCTGCTGCTGGATCCTGGAGTACCTTAGAAGCTAATGGGACCAGCTGGTCTTGAATGTATGGTTGTGAAGAGTCCATCACCTTTCTTGGCTGAGTCAGGGTTTTATGTGCTGTTTCACCTATGTAGCACTGCTGGCTCAGAAGGTGGGAATTGTGTGCTATGGCTGCAGAGTTATTTGTGAGTGATTGGATAGCATGCTCCTTAAATGCTGCAGAGTTATTGGTGTGTGATTGGATAGCACGCTCCTTAAATGCTTTGAAGTGGCTTCCTAACTGATCTGGGTGCTCTGAGGCTTTCCTCCCCTCAGAGGGAACATTGTCTTCAGGCAGTTGTGTTTCAATGGTTTCAAGGCAAATAAAATGCCTCTAGTCTATCAAATCCTCAGTCTGGCACAGTTTTCAGAGTTTTAAAACAACATTACAAAAGGGAAACATCCTATCTCTTCTTCCTATAGACTTCACCTCTGTACCTTGCAGGAATTGTGTCTCCAGACCTTCTTAGCTAGCAGAACCAGAGGCTGTAAGGATATGGCTCTGCCTTAGTTAGATTGACACTATGTAGAAGCTCATAACAGGACTGGTGTGCCACATAAAACTGCTGGACTGATCCCAAACAACCCTCTGCATCTAGGGTTACTTCCACAGCACAGCAGGTCTTGCATCTTCATAGACTCCTCTGTTTATACATCAGGAGAGAGTAAAGAGTGCGTAAAGTAGCCTACAAAGCCTCTCTGCAGCTTTCCCATTCTGTCCATTTTTGTTCAGTTACCTGAAGCCAAGGCTCATTGTTTCCTAAGTCCACACAGAGGCATCCTAATGCTGAGGGTATCAGCCAGTGTATACATTGGTTGTTTCTTCTGTCACTGAGGAATGTGGAGTCCTTTGTGTTGCTCCTTCCTCCCCCTTTTCTCTTGCAGATAGCCATGGGGAAAATGGAGGGGGGTATCTTTTACTGCTCCTTAAGATTTTGTGTCTGTAACTTGAAAACAGACCTCACTGACTATCTCCTAAAATCTGCATCATGGCATCAAGGTACAAAGTCTGAATGTGAGAGATGTGTCTGTGCAGCCACCAGACCAGTGAAAGGTTTCTGACTATGAGCAGGGAGTCAGGATCTTCCCATGCCAAGGATTTCGGCATTGTCATACCACACTGCTGGCAGACATTGCTCACTTAACCAGTGCCTTACCTCAGTTAGGTCTCAGGGACCTGGCTGTAGGAGGTGTGTATGTGCTCAGATCACAACTGGATAGCAGAGTTTAATCTCAGCTGGATAGCAGGGTCTAGTCTCCCTTGCTGTAGGAGATATGGCTTGTGATGTGAAGAACTCTGGTGTGTGTATAACCAACAGCTTCCAGATTTGGCAGTCTGAGCACTTGGCAGTCTGAGCACTGCATGCTGTGGTTAGTGCTCTGGCTGTCTGCTCTCAGGAGCAGCTTGTACTAAGGGCACGTATGTGCGGCACACGCTTATTCTCACATGTCTGCTTTTCTGGCTGTCCCCAAAGAAAGTCTCTGATGATGAAGACAGTGAAGAAGAAGATGCTAGTGTCACACAGGGAGATCTAGAAGCATTGATTTCTGGACGCTACCCCATGAAATCATCAGAGGAGATCAGTGACACCTCTTCTGCCATGACTCAACCTGCCAGCAAGTGGGTTTGTGCCCATTCTTCCAACAGCAAGAAGGAGAATCACAACCAGTGCATTACGGAGAAGCTGGAAGTGCTGGCAAAGGCCTATTCTGTCCAGGGGGACAAGTGGAGAGCTCTGGGCTACTCCAAAGCCATCAACGCGCTCAAGAGCTACCACAAACCAGTCACTTCCTACCAGGTAAAAACCCCACACCTTCCCAGGGTGATGGAGCATGGAAATAGACCCAGCATTCTAGCTCTGTTATGACCCAGATTCCTTTTTCTTTTTTTACATGGAACAGCCTCTTTTTGGGCCTTGGCAATTCCTTTCTGTGACAGGGTTTTAATGGAAATTGTGTGACAAGTGTGAATTGTATTTATTGACCACCCGTGGCTCTCTGAAAAGGAGTGAAAGAGGTGACTCCAAGTATTTTAGGGCCTAATCTGACCACCTATGAGATAAATATCTTCTTTAGGCTCAATACGGGGACATTTTCACCTTCCTCTTAAACATTAGCAACTACTAGTATTTGAGATAATAGATAAAACCAACTGGATCTGTCCTGATTGTCTGTGATAGACCATTAGTGTTTCAGTCCTGCTCTGCATGCTTGTCCTTTTCCACTTGGCATTGAATTGACATAGCCTGTGTAAGCCTGGACTAGAGAAGAGAGCAGCAGTCAGAACTAGTGCTGCTACTTATCAGTCACTGACCAAATGGCTAACCAGGCCAGCTTGTCTGTAGCCATCACTTTTCCACTAGTGGCTCTGGTTTCTTTCTAGGAAGCCTGTAAAATCCCTGGAATTGGGAAGCGAATGGCAGAGAAGATTCTAGAGATCTTGGAGAGTGGGCACCTGCGGAAGCTGGATCACATCAGTGAGAGTGTGCCTGTGCTGGAGCTGTTTTCCAACATCTGGGGAGCAGGAGTCAAGACAGCTCAGATGTGGTACCAGCAGGTAAGTTTAGTGCCTTACACAAGAAGTTTCAGACTAGGGTCTGGAGGCTGCTTCTGAGTGCAGGAGAATTGCTTTAATAAGTAGTTTCCAGTCACAGATATCCACAGATGGGATTTGAGTCTGGCGTTACCAGAAGAGCTGTGAGTCCCACTGTGGATGGGGAATGGGGTGCACCTAGCTGAGACTTGAGTTTGGGTGGAGACAGGAAACAGAGACATGCCATAGGAGTGAAGGACACACAGCCCTTAGGGCTGCTGCTTGAAGCTCGTGTTTACTAGAGTGACACTGCTGAGAGTAAGGCTTGAGCCAGGACATTTTGGCCATGAGAGCTCCTGGCCAGTTGTTGGTCTGGCTGCCTCTTGTAGCTGTCAGAGCAGCTATCCACCTTGTCTGGCAGTTTAAAAAGAAGTTTATTGTGCCAGCATGAGCAATGCAGGCCACTAGGTGGGTTCCTTCTTTAAAAACATTTCTAGAGCACAGCTAATGAAGCCTGGTTTACTGTAGAGTTTAGTTTGTGACTGAATTTTTTGCTGGTTTAAAAATATGGTTGTGTTTGCACTGTAGGCTTTCCCTCATTGGGATATTCTGATTATTATTCCTTTACCTGCATCTCTTTGTTTTCTTCCAAGCCACAGGAACATAGTACCATAAGAACAGTAGCCTTCTGTCAGATTCAGTGAAGATTCAGAATCATTGTGTGGTGGAGATCAGAGGTGTGTTTGGGTAGTAGAATTGCCTAAGTCCCTTTTTTTAGGAACCAGGCTCAAAGTGTGATTTCAGAAACTGTTACTGTCTTGAACTTGAGACAGGTTAAACACGATCTTCCCAAATCTTGGGTGAAAGAATTGGAAGTCCTTACTCTCAGTGTGTGTTTGACTGTCATCCCATGGTCTGCATTAGGGTTTCCGGACACTGGATGATATCCGCACTAAGGCAACTCTCACCAGCCAGCAAGCTGTGGGGTTGAAGCACTACGTGGATTTCCTGGAGCGCATGCCTCGGGAGGAAGCTGCAGAGATAGAACAGACTGTGAGTAGCTTGTCCCTGTGTCCACACAGTGGAGTACCTGCTGGGACCTGCCAGGAGAATGCATGCTGTAGAAATGTCCCTCACTTTAACAGCTGAGCTCCTCAGCCTCTTCTCAGAGCAGGGTCAGTGCTTGGAGTTCCCTTTTTGGGCACGGACACACAAGGCACCTTACTTTGCCCTATGAGTTCCTGTTAAGTTCCTGACAAGGCAGAAGATTCTTCACAGCTGTTGGTTCTACACACTGCTTTGAAAAAGGCTGCATGTGACATGGTGGGATGAGAGGGTTCCCAGCTCCTCTTTCTTGTGTCTCATCTTCTTGGAGATGTCTCCCAGATGTGCTTCTCCAAAGGAAGCTATGAGCACCCTGATTATCAGTGGGAGGACAGAGCACAGATATCCTTGCTGGCAGTGAGGGTGATCCAGGTTTGCAAATGGGTGCTGCTTGCTGTAGTATGTGATGGCACTCCAGGATTATGGAGTGCTAAGCCAGTGTACTCTAATGGGAGCAGAGAGCTTGGGGTACACACCGTCATTGCTACCCCTGTGCTGTCTGATCACCATGGAAGCAGCAGCCAGCATGACTCTGTCACTCGGCCACAGGGCCTGGCCACAAAGAATACACTCCTGCCAGACTCCTGCTGGGGTGTCAGTCCCGTGTGCAGGATTAGCCATTTTGGTGGTGAGTGGTCCCTTTCCCAGGCAGACTGGGTCGAGGAGCTGCCTCTTGGGGGTGGGCCTATTGTTATCTTGATGGGATTACTGCACTCTTCTCCATACACATGAACACACCTCAGATCGAGGCCCAGGAGAGAGAATGAAGGATTAGTCACTGTCTGTGCTGCCTGTCACAGTGAGATCTGAGGAGCTTTTAGGCTCTTGGGTGGGGCTGGGAGTTTTCTAGAAATCTTCATTTAAAGCCAGAAGGGGGGCAAGAACACCAGAGGAGGGCATGCTCTGCATGAGAAAGGTTTGTGGCTTCTTGGAGCACCTCTGGGGCAAAGGTTAATGGGTTTATCTCTTGCTAATGAAGGATGATCCCCAAGAGTGACAAGGGACTGTGGGCATGGACACTGCCTTCCTGAACCCCAGCCTCTGTGATGGCCTTATTGCTGGGAATTGATGAGCCCCTAATTATTTGTTGCCAGCAGGGTGATTGGCACAATCAGGTCAAGAATACTCCTTTCCAGCAACCTGGGAGCCTTTCTTAATCATTTAATGAATGAAGCCATCAGAATCAGCACTGTGCACAAAACAGGATCTGAGGTCCAGCATGGAGATGCCTCCATTGGGGAAGTTCTGGTATATTTGTTTGTTTGCTGGTGGTGGTATCTTGGCATCCTTTTGGTTTATAACACTGTAATATTTGTGAGTCTTCTGAGTCTGGAAGCCCAGCTCTCCTGCAAAGGCAGAGTTCCTGCCAGGAGTGGACTCCAAGGGACACTTAAAGGTCTTCTGCAGTCTTGAGTCCTACTGGGTAGACTCTCTATGAGCCTGTCTCTGCTTCTAAATTGAGGACATCATGCTGAACCAATTGTCTCGTGGGCAGAGTTGGTGAGCTTGCCCCTCCTGGCTCACATGGGAGATGAGAAACCTCTTTTCTCACGCAGTCTCAGAAGCCAAAAGCTTGGACAGATTGTGCCATACTTTGCCTCCTCAGCACTGCTGCATCTTCCTGCTTGTCCCTACCCATATACAGCCCAAAGCCCCCAGAGCTGATGACTGATGTCATGGTTGATCATTGTGTTGTGTGGCAGTGTGCTGGGCTGTGTGAAGACCAAGTCAGCTCACATGGCTCCTGGCAGTGGGTCAGTCTCCATGGTAGGGCAGTTCCTGCCAAGTGTCTGTTCTGTAAGGAGATCCTGGAGATGGAGGACAGACCTCAAGGCAGGCACAAGATTCTCTACTGCCTTGATGGACATGAAGAGACTGGTCTCTGACTTCTCACCCTTCTTTCTCTTCTTGGAGGTCAAACAAGCTGCCCTGGCCCTGAATCCTGGGCTTGTGTGCGTGGCATGTGGCTCCTACCGTCGGGGGAAACCCACCTGTGGAGACGTGGATGTGCTGGTCACTCACCCAGATGGGCAGTCTCACCGTGGGGTGTTCAACAAGCTGCTTGACAGTCTCCATAGGAGTGGTAAGAGGGGTGGAAACGGGCACATAGTCCTTGAAGCTGTTCTTAGTATGGCTGAGCTGAGGAAGCAATGGGATGAAATGGCATTCATTGGAGGGCAGATAATCAGTTTTCCTAAGGACAGGACATCCTAGGACTCTAAGTCTGGTGGTGTGGAAAGTTACCAACATGTAACGAGAAGGTATATAAGGAGATTTTACACAGTAAATGCTGACTGATGACATGCACCAAGCCTCAGCCCATCAATACGCCACATTTCGGTGCTACCCTGGCTCCAGTGGCAGCTCTGCAGTGTTAAGGAGGGAATATTGTTGCAGCCCAATACAACTTCTACCTTCTCGAGGCAGGGTTGCCCTTGGGCATCTTGGTTGCTGTCTGGTTGATGGGGAGTTTGGGGTGGGGGTGTCACTTTCTACTATTCAGCTCCACTCTACCTATTCTCTTCTCCCAGGCTTCCTTACAGATGACCTGGTGAGTCAGGAGGACAATGGAGATCAGAAGAAGTACCTGGGAGTGTGCCGCCTCCCTGGGCCAGCCCAGCATCACCGCCGGCTTGACATCATCGTGGTGCCTTACAGTGAGTTTGCCTGTGCCCTCCTCTACTTCACTGGCTCGGCTCATTTCAACCGCTCCATGCGTGCCCTGGCCAAGACCAAGGGCATGAGCCTCTCAGAGCACGCCCTCAGCTCAGCTGTGGTGCGAGGCCCTGGAGGTGTCAAGGTGGCATCTGGCCATACTCTGCCCACTCCTACAGAGAGAGATGTCTTCATTCATCTGGGGCTGCCTTACCGGGAGCCCTCAGAACGGGACTGGTGACTGCAGGTTGTGACTCAGCACCTTGGGTTCACTGCTGTGCTGCTGTTTTGAAAGGTGCTGGTTCCCCAGTACTGCTCTGTGGTGGCTGCAGACTGGGGAAGGTGTGACAGCAAACTGTAGCTCCTTGCATGCTTAGGGCCCTATAGCAGTGTTATGTGACCCAGCAGAGATCATGGCCTGGAATTACACTGGAGGTGCTTCCTGATGCTACATGCAGCTCTTGGGCAGCCCTTGGCTACCAAAGGCTGCCCATCAGCCGCCCTGGTCCTACTCACTTCAGAAAGCTGGGCTTTAGAGCCTTGTGATCCTGCCCCTCCCAGTGCTTGGGAACAGGGAAAGTGGGGTACATCTTCCTTTGTATCTAAGCACAGAAACCCCCAAAATCTCTGCTCTGAGGTGTGTGTGAAGGAAGCTGGGATCTGGCTTGGCCCTGGAACAGGCCTTCCTCCCTCTCGTTGCTGCTAACAGTAGTTGCTGTGGAAATCATGAGGGGTTCCCCTGTGCTGCTGTTTTGTCTTCCCTCTATCTGAAGCAATTTCTGTCCTCTGGTGGGTCTCACCTGCACAGGGCCCTGCTGCTATGACTGTCACTAGCTTCCCTGAAGGAGGTGTAGGGACTCTGTGTGTTGTTTCTGCTTTCTCTGAGCCCTCCGTGTGCTGTGATCCCCCAGGTCTGTCCTGAAGGGCTCCTTTCCTCTCAGTGCAGGAAAGGAGTGGACCTCATGGTTGAAAGGAGCTGTGCTCAGCAAAGGTTTGAATGTAAAGGTTTGAATGTAACCAGGCAGGACTGTGGGTGTGTGTGTGCACAGGAGCCACAAGGGGATGGTTTATTTCCAAAATAATTTGGGCGAAGCAAAGCTTTTCCTTTAAGTGAGTGGAAACCATTGAGTCATCTGGTCTTTGATCAGAATGTATGTATTTGATATACACATACATGTGTCCTGACCCTGCCAGTTCCATGGGAAGGTTTTTATTTCTCAGGAAACCTCAACAATTTTGATACTCTGGAGAGGAATGTCCCAGCGCTCTGTCTCCATTACAGGTATAATGGTGGTTCCTTCTGTCAGAGGTGCTATTTGGTGACATCAGCTGACAGGAAGGCTAGATCTGATGTTTCTGTGACAGGATCCTGGGGCTCCCTCTGGCCAGACACTGAACCTGGTCTGGCCTACCCTGTCTTATGGTGGACCTGCCACCCTGCTCTGCACTCTGCTATTTCTTTGTCGCAGTGACAAACTGCATGTTTGCTGCCAAGGGTGTTAAACCTGGTGGGTCTACACAGTTTCTTGCTGCACAGTCAGCTGTGGCTGTTGGGCACAAGCTGGGGGCTGGGCATTTGTTGGGCAAACCTTGACCCCAGCAGTGTCATTTGTTAGCCCAGCCTTTCTGCTGAACACTGATGGAAATGAATGTCTTCTGGTATGTCTCAGTGCTTTAAGATTTGAAGAGTAATAAGTCTTTTCTCTCTTTTTCCTTTGTATCTCTTGTTTTTTCACTCTTGGCCTGCTGGGCCTCTTCCCTCTACGCCAAATGGGTGCTACAGCAGCAGATCAAAGCTCTGGCCCTGCTGTTTATTCCTCTTTTATGCTGGGAGGAGGCCAGATACAGGGATATGTGTGGTTGGGGCTGCTCAGGACTGGAATTGTTTGCACAGTCCCTTGAGAAATGACAGTGAGGATGGCCGTACTGCCTTGAGTCATAGGGAGGCTGCTGAGGGAGTCCTGCCAGTCCCCTGCTCTGTGAGGAAAAGGGCCTGACCCTTCCCATCCCACAGTCCGTGCCCTTCATTTAGATGGGGCAGAGGGCCCTCCTGTGGCCAGATGCAGCCAGTTGGGACAAAAATGGATGGGACCCTCTTACCTGGGTGCAGCTGCGGTGCCTGCGAAGAGGCAGAAGGTTAAGGAAAATGCCAAAGATCTTGTACAGAGCATCTGGAGGTGACATTTCTGGATGCTTAAGGTCCCCACTTCTCCTTCATCCTGGTGTAAGAGGAGAATCAAAAGGGGACTGGACCATGCTGCAGGTTGCCAGCCCTGGGCTTGGCAGTCTCTCCTCCCCTGGATGGAGGGAACACAGCTGCACCACACAATGCCCTCAATCCTGCCCTCCATCCTTCCAGTCACTTGAAGATGCCATACCAAGGTGCTCACTCCAGCCCAGTGTCCCCTGAGGCCACATGCTCCTCTGAGACTCCTCTTTTGCCCTCACAGCAAAGCAGGACCTGGCCACATCCTCAAACCCAGCACAGTTTCTGCCTCTTCTGAACCACACTTGACAAGGAGGTACAAGGAATGAGGGTCTTGGGGGTCCTGGGAGGTGCTGAACTCCCAGGATAGGTGCAGGCAGGGTGGGTAAAGACTCTTATAGACATCTCTGATGAAGTATTGCCTGCTTGCTGCTTCCCAGAGAGGTGCTTTGGCTACTTGCCCTCCCCAGCATCCCTATTCCTGCCCTCCCTGGCTGTGAGTCTGATCATCCTGAAAATTAAACATAAACCCAAAAGCAAGAGCACTTAGAAACTGAATGGAAATTGGGGGAACTGGGATGGATGCTCAGCTCCTGCTGCGGAGCCCCTCTCTCCCACCTCCTCGCACTTGCACTCCAGGCATCTCTCTGCCTCCCCTGGGTAAAAGGAACAAAAAGCCTGGGTGAAGTCATTGCAGTGCTGGACATTAGGCAGCTCTTCCTACTCTGTGGGGAGGACACCCATCCTTAGCTGTCACCCTTAGAATCATAAAGTAGAAGCATATAATAGTTTGGGTTGGAAGGGACCTTAAAGATCATCTAGTTCCACCCCCCCTGCCAGAGGCAGGGACACCTCCCACTAGACCAGGTTGCTCAGTACCTCACCCATCTTGGCCTTAAACACCTCCAAGACAGGGGTCATCCACAGCCTCTCTGAGCAACCTGTTCCAGTGTTTCACTGCCCTCACTGTAAATAATTTCTTTCTTATATCATAGAATCATAGAATAGGGATGGAAGGGACCTTACAGATCATCAGTTCCAACCCCACTGCCATGGGCAGGGACACCTCCCACTTGACCAGGTTGCTCAGTGCCTCATCCAGCCTGGCCTTAAACACCTCCAAGGGGTGGGCATCCACGACCTCTCTGGTCATCATGTTCCAGTGTTTCACCACCCTTGCAAGAAAGAATTTCTGTTTTATATCCAGCCTGAATCTCCCCTCTTCCAATTTACATCCATACTTCCTAGTCCTGTCATCACGTATCCTATTAAAAAGTCCTACCCCAGCCTTTCTGTAGGCCCCCTGCAGGTATTGAGAAGCTCCTATGAGGTCCTCCCTGAGCCTTCTCCAGGCTGAACAACCCCACCTCCTTCTGCCTGTCCTCATAAGGGAGTTAATCCAGCCCTCTCATCATCTTCGTGGCCCTCTGGACCCACTCCAACAGGACCCTTGTCCTTGTGCAGGGGTGGGAGGATGCCCGGGCTGAGGAAAAGGGGAATAGAGCAGGTAGTTTGGCTTCTGAGACTGGCGCTCCCTACTTACGAGTAAATATCTGCTAATGGCAGCGTGGCCGGGCTGCAATGTAAGGGAGCTGCTCCCCCCACTGGAGCAGGCAGGGAAATGAATATGAATTTATCATGATTAGGTGAACCCAGCAGGGAGAGAGAGAGCTAGGCAGGGAGGGGGCGGGTGAAGATGGATCTTTGCAATAAAATTAAATAAGGACACACCAAATAGAGTCACTTCTCACACGGTCGCCCGCCCTCCCACGTGCGGGGCCTCTCCCACCTCCCGCGCTCCTCCAGCTTTGCTGATTTCTCTCTTTCCTCAAATTTATGAAGCCAATTATGAAGATGAGATTGGAAGTTCTCAGAAGTTCACTAAATGCAAAGTGCAGTCCCTGCTGTTCCCATCAAATTAATTAACCAAGCGCTATTGATGGCCAGGGCGACGTTGGCATGGTGTGGAGCACGAGAGAAGGGCTGCTGGGGTGCAGGCAGGGGGAACCTGGTAGGATGGGGGCAGGGCTCCCTGTGGGACATCCAGGAGGCCAGTGAATGCAAAGGGAGAGCCCAGGTTGGACAGTTAGTAGGAGGCAAGAGCAAAGGATGCAGGAGGGGATGTGCCACATCCCTGCTTAGCTTTGCAGTCTGTGCTTTCAACACCACTGGCTGCTGACTGAAGGAAGGCACACCCTGCAGTGATGAATCTGAGCCAACGCTGTGCTGTGTTCCATGGTGGAAGCCACACTAGGGGCTGGTGGTCAGTACCAGCCCATGCTTGGAAGAACAAAGCCTGGAGCCTCGGGCACCCCAGGGCCATCCTCTGGGGAGTAAAAGGGGTACTGACTGAGATGGGGTTGTCTGCACAGGAGACTCATGCTTTGTTAGACAAGAGACTTTTCCTATGGTTTAGCAGGGATGGTGCAACCTGGACAGACCCACTGCCAACTTCCCCCTTTCTCTGTGTCCCAAGAGCACTCCCTTGCTTCAGTTTCCCTACCTGGGCTGTGGGAAATAACCTGCTTGTGCCTTGCAGGTAAGATCTCATGAGCTGGATACCCTGATCTGACACAGACTCTTGGTCACCTCTAAATTTTACATGAAGCCTCCTGACTCCTTGCAAGGTGCACAAAGAGAGTGAGTTTCTTTGTGGTGGAGGCAGCAATCATGCACCTGAAAGTGCAACAGCTCTTCTAGGGCAGTTCCTGTACCTGTGTCCCCCTTAACTGTAGGGAATGATCCAGCATGATCCCTGCATCTACTGTGTCCCATGGGCACTGCCTCTGTGCTGGGATGCTGCTGCAGCATGGGGGATGTTTGTCCCTGAACTGCTCAGGTTGAGCTCTAACACTGGGCAAACAGCCCTTCCTTTGCCTGTCTGTGGGAGGGAAAGTCACTCCAAGCAGTTTATACATTGCTGTGGTAAGTGTCTCACCACTGGTTGTGCTACATTGAGTGCTTGAGGTGGTAAAAGGGTCCAGTACTGAGGTCCTGAATCAAACCCAGGACTTCTCCACTTGCTATGCTGACACCCTGTGCCTCAGTTTCCCTCCTCCTTGAATTTCCTGAGTATTTTTGCTCTTCAGCCAGGGACTGGTTTTCACTGTGTGCAAATGGCATCCCAGTTGCTGAGGAACTATGATAGTGTTTAGTCCTCACTCTCAAAACAACCTCGTTTTACACTGAAC
This sequence comes from Turnix velox, assembly GCA_013400935.1. Taxonomy (NCBI): domain Eukaryota; kingdom Metazoa; phylum Chordata; class Aves; order Charadriiformes; family Turnicidae; genus Turnix; species Turnix velox. The sequence continues at coordinate 354,942 of VZTY01006499.1, read as the reverse complement.
ATATATGCCATAAGGGTCTCTGCTTGTACCACCTGGCACAGTGACCTTCTCCTGGAGGGCTGTGGGCTCCTCACTTAAACCCTTTTGCATTTGCTATCTACCAGCTTGTTTGAGGGGTAGAAAATGCAGGTTGTGTCCTTAGACCAGGAGGCCAGGTTGGGGCATCCTGCATGTTCTCATCTCCTGCTATGGCATGCCATGGCCATACATCCCATGAGAATGCACCAGCCCCACGCAAGGCTCTGTTCACGTGCCTCCATCTTCCAATTTTTCATTGGATTTACTCCTGCCCCAGTGATCGATGGGCTCTGGTTAGGCTGGAAAGCAGCACAAACAGAGGCATTTACAAACCTGCTGTCTCTCCAACAGGGCCACAACTCAGGCTCCCCATCACTACTGGGAAGGGGAGGCAGGTGCTCTTGCTCCAGCAGCAGCACCCACATTTCCCCTCTGTTGGTGAATGCATTACTTGGGCATAATTGCCCTGCTTATATCTTGTTTAAAAAACAAACAGACCTGCTGCTCTGCAGCTTTGGACACTTGCAGCGTGTGTATATGGACATGGGTGTCTACTCAGAGAAAAAATTCCCCTAAACTGAGCAGAGCAGATTACAAGTGCCTGATTTCAGACCTGCAGTTCCTGTGGGAAGTCTCATGTGTCTAGTACAGAGGCTGAGACCTTACCACAGTCTGCCCACCCTTGGAATCTCTGGGGTTTGCAGCTACTTGCTGGGCTCCCCAACCAGACCAGAGGATGCTCAGGGGTGGGTGCCTCATGTCCCCCACAGAGTGCTGGAGGGTCCCATGCCCGCATCCCATCTCCAGGCCGGCGGATGGGGGTGGTGTGGGAATGCTGGTGCAGCCGCTCTGTCTCCCGTGAGCGTGGACCTTTCTGGAGACCTTGAGCGGCTCAGAAGCCGTTCCCGGCTGCTCCAGACATAATGCGATGAGCTCAGGCAGCCGCCGTCTCGGCAGGCAGCAGAGGGAGCTGGAGGACTGGGTACGGGCAGCAATGGGACGGCTGCAGGCAGCCTGGGTCTCTGCTCAGCCACCCACGAGTTGGGGAGAGACCCCTCCCCTTCCACCCAGCCTCCCCCCGAGAAGGACAGCGGGAAGTGCCCCTTTCCTGCAGATTGTCCGCTCGCCCCTTGGTGCCACCTCTGACCCTGCTCCGGGTCACCCCTGGGTGACAAATTCTGCTTTGGACGCCTCCATAGCTGGGTCTCCTTCCCCCTGCTTCAGGCTTTAAGGGGCTCAGTCTTTCTGCTTCACAGTGATCAACTTCTCTCTGGCTGGACCCCCACTGTGTGCTTTGTCACCTCTGTAACCAGCCAGGGTTGGTGACATGGTGCTTCCTAGCACCCTCAGAACATGCTGGGGGATGGACAGCATGGTCCCCAGGGAGTTTGGCTGGATGTAAGTGAGGCAGGGTAATGTTTCCACCCCTGGGCAGCATCTCAGAGCTGAGGGGGTTCCTGCAGCACATGGCAAGCTCCTGTCACTGCTGTCCCCAAGTCTCCTTGCCCATAGGGAGCTGATTTATGTCCAGGCCAGCATGTGCTGACCTCCTACTTTGGCTCAGGCATTATAACTAATGGCAGGTCAGCAGAGCTACAAAGAAAGTGAAGTGGCTGGTGGGGGGGCAGTGACGGGGGACACAGGACAGGGGGGGCTGCCAAGGCTCTGCAATGGTGTGGCTACCCAGAGCCAGGGGCAGCAGGACTGGACCAGATTCAGCTCCCAGCTTGTCCTCCTTCACTCTGTACCTGTCCTGCCTCCTCCCTGACCATGATCTCCTCCTAGTCTACCTGGAGCAGGATCCTGGGTCAGCAGCATCAAGCCTGGAAGGGTGGCTCCATCTTGGAGGAAACTGTGTCCCCCACAGACTGATGGTTTCATGGACATTAACAGCAGAGCTGGGAAATCTAAGCCCAGCCCCTGGCCAGCCCAGCCTTGCACATCTGGCAAGGCTGGCACATCTACAGCGCAGTGTGATGCCGGAAACATCCCTCTTTTCTGTTGTCCCCACTTCCATGGTCTGAGAATTATTGGGTGCACTGATCTCCTGCAGAGGCTACACTCCTCCTGCTCCCTGCCAGACATGATTGTTTTGGTAATAAGCCCTGTTTGCTTTCCTGGCAGGAATGGATAACCAGCCCACCAACATGGTGAGTTGATGGAATCTGAGCTTTAGGGAACACCAATTTCAGCTGCCACCACAATCCTTACCTACAGCAACTGCTGGGATGGGGCCTCAGCACATTTGTAAACCTTGATATTTGTAAATTCACCAAAGAGCTGTTCCCCATCCTAGGATGATGCCAGCCTGACCTGCCAGTCTAGATGGTCTGGGAGAACCCTTGGGATGCCATAAAAAAAAGTCTCTGCTTTTGGTAAGATCATGAGGGACACCATTTTATGAAATGTCCAGCACAGTAAGACTCATGAAGCTCTGCAAGAGGATTTGCACAACACAGTGATTCCCTTGCTGTTCTTTCTGTACTTGGGCAGGACTTGAGCAGGTCCCTCCCAGGGATGGCCCCAGCAGGAACCTGGTTTTGCCCAGACAGGGAAAGGAAAAATGGTAACAAACCTGACAATGATGCTATTGCTTGGAGAGTTCCCACCTTTTGGTTGCACTACAAGAGCTCTCTGCTTCCCTGGTCATCTGAGTATCTTTATTTGGCTCTGTTTTGCCTGGAGGAGCTCTCTCTATGGTATATTTTCCATATAGCATGTGCTGGATTGGCTGGGGACTCATCCACAGGGTCACACTTGATCCCAAGCACAGCAGAAGGTTCTGAGGCTGAGATATAGTCCCTGGGGTGAAACCTGGATCCCCATGGGATGTCCCCACAAACCTTTTCCCAACATATCTAGGTTTTTGGCAAGTGTTTGTACTGCTCTTGAGTGGTCTTGCCCAAATTTCAGGTTGATGCTATGTGTGTGACACAGCCTCCCTGACACCACGCCTTTGCTCTCTACTGGAGAAGGATGAGGAGCTGACAAACCATATCCATGTAAGATATTAGGGCTTTTCCCCAGAGGGCAACACTAGCCTGCTCTCCTGCTCTGGGAAAGGCTCCTTTTTTTTGTTGGACTGTATTGCCCAAGGCTGGGATGTACTGTCTGCATTCCCACAGCTGGACACATGGAGCTCCACCTGTCTCTCCTGGCTCTGTCTGGTCATCCTGCACTCTATTGTGGTCCCACTAAGCTTCTTCCTACTGTTCACATTATGAGGGGTTTGCTGGTGTCCATACTGGCACTTGTGCTTTACAACTGGTAACACACATTTCTGCTCCCATTTCTCACCCAAGGAGCATTAACTACACAGGGCTGCAGTGAAAACTCTCTTCCTTGCCACCAAACTCTCCCTGAGATAATAGAATCACAGAATCATAGACTAGTTTGGATTGGAAGGGACCTTAGAGATCATCTAGTTCCAACCCCCCTGCCATAGGCAGGGACACCTCCCACTAATTCAGGTTGCTCAGTGCCTCATCCAGCCTGGCCTTAAACACCTCCAGAGAGGGGGGATCCAAAACATCTCTGGGCAACCTGTTCCAGTGTTTCACCACCCTCACAGTAAAGAACATTTTTCTTATATCTAGTCTGAATCTAACTTCTTCCAATTTACATCCATTATTTCTAGTCTTTCCATCACATTTCCTATTAAAAAGTCCTACCCCAGGATATTTGTCATGTCCTTCACATGACCCCATTGCAGGTAATTTTTCAGCACTATGGAAATTATATTTTTAGGGTCTGCCTCAGGGCTAAGCTGGATTCGGGCAATACCTGCCTGTGGCTTGCACCATTCTTGAGTGTTGGTCTGGGTGCAGCATCAGCCCAGGTGGGGAAACTTGTCCTCTGCTCTGAACCTGCTGTGGAGGCAGGAGATGGGTGTGCTCCCAGCTGGATTTCAGCAGAGGTGATTTGTTTGAAATTTTCTGGCCACTGGCTCCAGGAAAGCAGATTAAATCTGTGCTGGTAGACAGTACCAGAGGCTGAGGTCTTCATACAGAGGAAACTGTTGGAGGACATTGTTTAGATCTCATGATGAACCAGACTAAAATTAGATCTGGGATATAAAAGCTGATGAATACAGACAGGTGAGTCCATTTGCACATTAAAAGATTTTATTAACCACTTGGGATGAGTTTTGCTCCAGCAACATTAAAACTTTGTCAGCTTCCCTTTAAAGGCCTAGGGCAGATGGAAGGGTCATGGGGAGCTGTAAATAGGCTTTAAAAAACTCCCTGAAATGACCAATAAATCCCCTAGAATGCAAGATCACTCATGAGTCCCTCCAGAAGAAAGCCAACTCTGCCCTGAAAGGAAGAAGACTTTCAAAAGCAGGACACATGGTGCCTGGTGAGAGAGCAGCCTTCATCTCAGTCTCCTTCTCCATCACCTAAGGACAGTGACACTCCCTCACAGATCCCTGTACCACCCACTCCCCTGTGCTTCATCGTGTCATGCCAGAGCTGTGAGGCTGTACACAACAAAGCTCAAGTAGAGAGCCTGAGCCTCCAGACTGCCAGGCAAGAGGTAAGTAACTTGTGCTGAATCCCACAGCAGGAGATGTCTCCTCTGTGTTGCTCTGTGGGGTGTGATCTCCCTTGATATCAGCCAGGTCAGGTCTGGTAGTAGACAAGTACCCCTCTGCTGGGGGTAGGAGAGACCTTCTCCACACCTGAGGAAGATGGAATCCATCAGTGTATTCTCTCACCATATCTATGAGGTACCAGCAGGAATGGATCCAGCCACCCAGAGCAACACTGATGGCAGTGCAACTGCTCCTCTCTTGGGGCCTAGACTGAATGAAGGAGCTGGTGAAGGTATCTACAGCCCACTGAGACACCCCACAAATCTAATCACATCTGTAGATGCTCTTCAGGTCTCCGTAGAGTGGCTCCTCCTTCCCCACCAATGCAAGGGGCATGGGGATGTGGGATGGGGAGGGAGGTAGGACCTACCTTCTTAATGGGGCGTGGGAGGGTGCGAGGGATGTGCAGGAAGCTAGGTGGGTGTGGGTGGCATCAGTAAGGTACAGGGTCTGTCAGGAGAAAAGCCTGCATTCACGGCCTGGGAACTCCATGCTGGGGCAGTGAAGTGCTCATCCTCCTGTATATCCTGTGACAGGGGACTTACAGCTTCCTACCCCCAGTAAATTCTGGGTGCAACCCTTTCACAGCTGGCAGCTGTGACCATCTCCTTGCCACCAAGGGCACAGCAATTGCTGTGCTCAGTGACTCTGGATGTCCAGGTCCCTTGGAGCGAGGGGAATCTGGCACACATCCCTTCCCAACCCCCACAGCTGCTTTTTCCTGACCCATCCCAAAGCAAATCACTGCTTCCCGTGAGCATCCCAGGGACTATCTCATGCCCTGCTCAGCTCCCGTGAGGGCCACCCCCTTTCTGTGCCCACTGGAGCTGGTGGTTGATGTCAGCAGCCCCCCAGCTCTGCAGTAGCTGTGCCTCCTCCTGGACTGACACTGTCCCAACTCCTTTCCTCCATGCAGTGCTCCCCCTCTTTGCCTCATGTGCTGCAGCAGATGGTGGAGGTGACATTTGTCTGCAAGGGACGTGCTTGACAGTGGCCGTGTGTGTGTGTCCCCCTCCTTTGCCTTGGATGGAGGAGCTACGAGCCCACCTGGCAGAAGTGGGATGGGCAGGCACAAGCTGCAGCTCCTCCACCTCTATTGCAAAACCGCCCCACCACCACATCTGCACCTTTCGTCTTTCCACATCTCCCACATCCCCTCTCCCAGGGGGCTGGGGCATAGGGGTGGCCACAAGGCAACCATCCCCAAAGGCGAGTGCCCATCACCTCAGGGTGCTGGAGGGGGAGGGAGGGGCGGGCATCGGGGACTCCTGTTCGTTCTCCGTTTTCTGCCTTAATTAGAACCCGGAGAGACCAGGCGAAATCGCATTAGCGCGGGGCCCCGGTGCGCTGAGCCATCCATCTTTTTTTATTACAGCGTAATGGGGCTGCTCGCAAGGCGCCGTGCGATTTGTCACAGGCCTCGTTCCCTGATAACGGGCATTTGTCATCACTTTCTTCCCGTGTTAATGTCATCATCGGCGAGCTGACAGGCAGACCCGTTGAGGGAGCACTGGCGACAGACCACATCCGTCAACCTAATATTTCCATGGCTGTGGGGATCAGCCAGGCTGCGAACACACATTAAAGTGCTTATGAGGGGAAGAGAGGAAAAAAAAAAAAGATAAAAAAACCGCTGTCATTAATTAAAATGCTAGTGTGAGCGTGTGCGCTGGTGGCACTATGCGGGGACGGTGGCGGCGGTGGGGGAGGCTGTGATGTGGGGGGATGCGAGGTGGCACGGGTGCCATGTGGTGGCCTTTTAACGGAGCGCGCATCAGCTCCTGAAACCCATTTAAAAGATATTTGGGACTGGGGAATCGGCGGCGAGCGCAGTGGAAAGGTCATTGTTAATAAGGGAGAGCGCACAAGAGCGGGCGGGAAGGGCGCAGGCGGCCAGCGGAGGATGACGGGGACGGTCACTCCCCCTGCGCCTGGGGCGGGGGGAGGGGAGATTTTATCCCATGAGGTGCGTTTGAGCTACTTGTGTCTGTATTTGTGCTACTCTTGTTATGAAGTGAGCGGCCTCAGTCCCACAAGGCGGCAGGATGGGATGGGAGGAAGGTGACCCTGTTGTGGGGTTGCTTCGTGGCTGGGCAAGGACGGGAGTGGGGTCAAGACCGTGGGGAGCTGATTGCCTCACCGCAAGCTGGGCATGTGATTGTACCAGGAGGATGAAAACCCACTGCGAGGGGTAGGAGATGTCTGGAGGGACAAATCTATGACAACCCCTTTGAAACACTGCCCCAGGCCCTGGGGTCCGCTTAGCAGCTGGGGGCTCAGGGTATCACCCTATATTTGGCTGTTGCCATGGAAACAGGTGGTGTTGATTGGGAGGGGTTTGGGTGGGCAGTAGGGGTGTTTTGTGGCACCCTGGGTTTTCAGGAATGGGAACTCCGTTTTCTGTGCTTTTCTGTGATTTCGATGATCATACACAACAGGAAGGTTTGAGTGGTTGGGGCTTTTTATTTCTTTGAGCTCTGCCCTTTTTTTTTCTTTGATTTTTTTTTAGGTTTTTAAATTATTGTTTTGGATGTTTGGGAGAATTCGGGGTTGGGGTGTTTCTCAGACAACTCTACCCACTGCCCTCCCACAATGTCCTGGTACACCCCAAACTACAGCAAAGTACGACCCAGGGAGCTTTTTACTCAAGGAGTGTGAGTCCAGAAATGGAGTCCAAAATGCTTCATCCTCTGCTCAAATCCAATCCACAGGTCCCCTGAGAGAGGTCCTCGATGTTTCTGACCTGCAGCTGGACCAAGAAGAGGCAGGGAATGGGCAGGGGTGGGCAGAGCTCAAACCCTGCTCAGTGCCAGGAACATAAGGGTTTGTGCACAGAGCTCCATCCCTCATCCCTGAGCCCAGGATGGGCAGGGACAGGCTGTGAGGAGGGACACATTTCCCAGGAAGGCTTCTGGTGCTTTCCTTCATTGACCTTCTTTCTTTTTCTTCTTTTTTTTTTAATTTTTCGTTTCTATCCTTCCTTGTTCCAGTGACAGATCCTATGCATGGGAGAGAGGTTTGGAGGAAGATATGTGGCTTTTTTTAGGGACCTATGTCCTTCATGTGTGTGCATATGGGCACACACTTAAGCTTTCCACCTTCCTATCCCCTCTACACCCCCCCCCCTCCTCTCAAGTCATTTGTGTCTACTCACCCAAAATCTGGAGTTTCCAGCCAGTGCCTATCACCTAGGTGGGGATTCTTGGGATCAGAAGAGGTAGGAGATGAACATTCATCTCCAGGTGCTGATGGGAAAAATTAGGCGTGGCACAGGAAATTGTGGTCCTAAGTCACGTTGTGGTTATGGGTCATCCTATCATTGACAGCACCCAACAGTTCTGCAGATGTCAGGCCAAGGCATCAGAGAAACACTTTCAAGGGCGCCCCATTATGGTGGTCAGGTTCCCAACCCCAGAACATCCCTGTCCGAGTACCCAGGTCCTTCAGCAGCAGCAGCCACCCAACCTTCCCTCCACCCTGTCTCCCCATCATAAATCACTGCCCTCCATTGGCTGAGGACCTTTTAAAAAGGATTTATTAGGGGAAATTTAAGCACAGGCAGTGATACGGTTTCATAAATCGAAAGGCAATAGTGCTCATCATTACCAGTTCATTTGGGGGGTGGCATCCCCACTCCCCCCCAGTGCTAACAGCCCCCTCCCCAGCACTGCTGCCTCCACAGCTCCCCTTCACCTCCTGGTCTGTGGAGACTGAGAGCGTGGAAAATCCCCAGACAGGGAGTGTAAATGCTTGTTCTTTGTAAATGAAGAACATAATTAACATTAAATTAAGGTAATACAAATGAAGACAACACAGAGCCTGACAGGATGAGTGTTTGGGGAGGCAGTAGAGAGAAGTGATTCATATTTTTAATTTACTGTACAAATAGACTAGCAGGGCTGGGGGGAAAAGGGCCATCTAAGTGGAGTGGGGATTTTTTTTTTTCCCACTGTTGTTTTGCTGTGCTTTAAGCACACAATGACTATTAAAGTCAACTGCCCATATAATAGGACATCTCCTACATGACTGCTCTCTGAGAGGCAGCTTGCTGTAGCAATAAATTCTAGGAGTGCCATCTGCTAGTGTGCACCCTCCACAGGGCACCCTCATCTTGGCCACCCCAATACTGGGCACTCTTGTCTTGGCCACCTCAACAGTGAGCATCCTTGCCTTGGACACCTCCATACTGGGCACTCTTTTCTTTGCCACCTCAGTACTGGGCATCCTCCCCTCAGTCACCCCAGCATCAGGGACTCACACACGTCCCAGCCCCAGCTGCTGAGATCTGCTACCATAGAGCACCAGACATGAACCTACCAGCTCTAACTCAGAATTTATTTTTTTTTCCTATAGGGTAACAAATGTTTTTATTATTTTTCCCCCAAACATGCTCTGAAATAGTTCATTATCCTGAAGTGGTCTGGTTGGTGACAAAGAAATATTTCAGACTTTTAAAAGAAACTAATCACTGCTCTTCACTCCTCCAAAGCATTGGCTTTCAGCTAATTATCCCTTATCCAGAACAGAGTAAAAAAAAAGTATCACCCATTTTAGGCTTTTTCCCAGAGAAAGGCACTTAACCAGAGCCCATGTGAAATGCAGGCTTGATTTGAGCCATCTCTGCATGTCACTGAGTCTTACACCCTAGGCTCAGCACAGAGAGATCCTGCTTTGGGATGGCTTTCAGTCAGAAACAAGCCAGGATCAAGGTGTGCATGAGGTTGTGACACCTATAAGGGACACACTGATCTCCTTGCATCCCTGTCCCCTTTCCTGGGGGACTTCTGCCACTGCTGTGCAAAGCAAAAACAACATAAGGCACCTGGCTGAAATCACCTTTCTCAGACAGAAGATGCCCTAGGGCTATGCCAAGAGCCTCTCCTTGCATCCTGGATTCATCTGTTCCTTTTTTAGTGGGTGCAGACTTTGCTGTCTGGGTCTCTTGTGTCCTGGCAGTTATTACCATGAGTGGTGTCCATGGGTCTAGAACTGACTGGGCAGATGGTGGAGAGAGGCTGGTCTCAGATTTTTGCTCCATCATTGGCCATGTCCTCCTCCTTTGCCACTTTTTCCTCTTCCTTTCTCTGGTCAGTTCATGAATCACCCCCAGGGTGCCTCAAGGTAACTCCAGCCCATAGCTTTAACTTTTCCAATCCCAAAGTGCATCCAAGCTGCAGACAAAGGAGCTTTTTGCAAACTGGTCTTGCCTGTGCTAATCTCATTGCAGACTGACTGTCCCTTGTGTCCCGCATCCTCCTGTGGCCACTACACTGGAAGCAAGAGCAAGGAAAGAATGCTTGAATACACCTGGACCAAAGCCAGCCCAGCCTAGGAGGGGTTGTGTAAAGGACTCGCTATCACAGTACCTTGAGTTGTTTTGCGGTCCTCAAGGTCAGTACATGAAGCTGTGGTGTGGTTCTTCATAATGTTGACCAGCCAGCTGCCTCATGGAGCTCCTCAGCTCTGAAACCTCTCCTCCATTGGAAAGACAAAACCTGCTCCCACCTCTGCAGGGCAGAGAGGTGCTGCTCCAAGCTCCTCTTTCTGCATGTAGAAGGAGGAAGGAGCAGGGTTTTCACCCATCTCAGAGATGCAGGAACCACTGATCCCTGATGGAGTCCCTGTTTTTAGGTGAAATTTTAGGGGGACAAAGGCTATTGAGGTGATGAGAATTTCACTGTTAGGATATTTGCTGAAACCAGTGCAGGGATGTTTCAGCTTCAGACATTTAGTGGGTCCCTGTCACTAGCAGGATCCATCTCTCAGCAGTCCGTTCCTCCTGGAGACAGGACATCACTGTTTACTTGAGGAACCCATTTCAAAGTATCTAAAAAGTTCAAATTGGGGCCTTCATTCCCATTCCAGTTTGACTGGGGTGAGGTCTAGCCCTCCATGTATATGCCTCAATGCTTAAACTCACTCACTCTAACATTGGATACATTATGAGAAGGTTCTTATGCATATAGAGATGGTCACCCCCATCCTGACCTTCATTTAAGGAGGACATCAGTCTGTTGGATAGGGTCCAGAGGAGGGCCACGAGGATGACCTCCTTATGGAGGCTGGAGCACCTGTCTTACAAGGACAAGCTGAGTTGGGGCTTTTCAACCTGGAAAATGCTCCAGGGAGACATTGTAGCAGCCTCCCAGTACCTGAAGGAGTCTACAAGAAAGCTGGGGAGGGGCTGTTTTTCCAGACATCTAGCGATAGGATGAGGGGCAATGGTTCTAAACTAGAGCAGGGCAGGTTTAGACTGGACATTCAGACCTAAGTCTTTCACCATGAGGGCGTTGAGGCTCTGGAACAGGTTGTCCAGAGAAGTGATGGAGGCCCCATCCCTGCAATAAAAGTAATTTCTCAGACTTTTGTTCATGCCTTCTCTGATCTTCTGAGTTCTGTTTTGACACTGCTCCAGGATACAGCCCTACCCTCACTGTGCAGAACTCATTGGAAGTACTTTTGGAGGTCTAAATCCAGAGAGCTGCTTTGGTCATGGAGAAACAACTTGGAGCCAACCCAGTCATAGACTTCCGAAGAAGTCTCCAGTAGAGAAGTAGAGAATGCCTCCCTGGGACAAGTAGAGGGGAAGCCCAGATCCTGCTTTTGCATGAGTAAATGACACATTGCAGGGGGACAGCTTGGACTGACAGTCCCAGACAGAAATCCTGCCCCAAAGAAAAAGCTGATGAGAAGCTAGTTTCCCACAAGGATTCCCAAGGCAAACACATCCAAAAGACATGGTAGGATTTTGCCAGTGACATCCAGTCCTCTGAAAGAGGGCAATTCTGGCTCTGGTGGTGTCTAAAGCCCTAACAGAAATTGGTCCCGGCCCCACATTTCCCAGATCTGACCCATCTCACCAGCCAGCACAGAATAGTTCTTGGCCATGAGGCAACACTCTGGCACCTCAGCCATGCCAGGATCATGGGATGGGGGGGCTGCACCCAAGGGGACCATTGACTCCCACACAGAGGGCAGGGGGCATCTTCCAAGCCGCCCTGTGCGCTGGGTGGGAGAGAGAAATAAATACCAGAATAAATAAATACAAGTGGCAAAGAGGCCTGAAATGATGCTGTCGTTTGCTGGGAATGAGAGACACAAGTGTAATTTAGGTTTTGATATTATGAAAGTCTCGCTGCTCTAAAACAGCAGGGCACTCAGTGCCTCATTAATAAAGGATAAACTTGGAGTCTATTTACAATGCACTTTTTGGGGTTATTTACACTCCATTATACATATGTAATGCTGCACATATTTACCGCTCTGTTCTGCTGCCGAGAGCAGCTGAGTTGGGAGGAAGACAGGGTGGGAAGTGGCTGATGCTGTGGAGCTGTGACCCCTGCTTTGACTGATGTCCCTTAAACAGCTCGAGCTGCAGAAGAGCTCCAGACTGCCTGTTGAAGATAGAGGGGCTGGGAGCTGGCACCAGGGAACCCAGGAAAGCCCAGTCCCCAAGACCCCAGCACCCACCCAACCCTGGGGGCACCCTGAGGTTTGCCTGAGCTGTAGTCCAGCACACCAACAAGTGACAACAAGCACCAAACTTGCAAGACATGGACCCATGATGGAATGAAGAGCTGGAAAAAAGAGGACTAAATATTTGCAACAAAATAAACCATGTCTATATTAGTACTAGAGGGTTTGGTCATACACACTTCTCCATCACTCAGTTTTTACCTCCTTCTAGAGCAAAATATTTTAGTCTGTTGGCCTGAGCACCCCAGTCTCCACGGTGGTCCTGGGAACTATAAGGGGTTCTGGGCCATGCAAGTGCTGCGTACATGGCAGTCCCAGTAAACAAGAAAGCCCCCACCACAGGATCCAGGGCAGAGAAGTGGGAGAGGTCATGCTTGGAGATTATCCCAGGGTGAAAAGCAATTTGTGGGATGTAGTAAGGGGAAGTGGGTGTACCCAAAACTTCTCTGTCCTCAGTCTGTCTTTGCATGACCAACATGGAGCGTGAAGCCCAGGAGCCACATCCTAGGAAATGCAGGGCAACTCTGACCTTCTCAGTCGGGAACAGCTGGGAGGAGGACAAACACTCCATCCTATATTGCAGCTCTCCGGCACTGGGGAAACACCCACCCATGCCAGCATGCTCCAGCTTGCTGCCATCCCAGGTTATGCTTGTCAGATGCTAGTTCTGGAGGCAAAGTTCTTTATTAAACACGTTGTATAGGCAGCTCATAGCAAGTCCAATGTGAACCCCACAACCTGTCTCTGGGAAAGCATCTCTTCCCGTACGGGGGTGATGCACAGCAATTGGTACAGCCCTGACACAACATTGTAGCTTATCCTGGCCACAGGCTGCAGTGTAGTGACATGACCTGGGAGATACTGGGCTGATGAAGTCTAAGGAAACTGCTCCTCACTTTCCTCCTCAGCCCCAAGCCTCCTCCACGGCCCTTGTGCCCTACAACCCACCCTGGGTGGAGGTCCCACAGTGGAAGTCTGGAGTAGGTCAGGATAGGCTGGAGCTCGAGACCTCCAGAGAGCTGCTCTCCAAGGCCCCATAGCCATCAAGCTTCTTCATCCCTATGAGGTGGGCTGGGAGGGAGCAGCGGGTGGCAAAGGTGTGGCTGATCTCCATGAAGGTTTTGTTCTTGGTCTCAGGGATGATGAAATAGATGTACAGGGCCACCAGCAGGCAGATGCCACAGAAAACCAGGTAGCAAAAAGCACCAGCTGACATCTGGGACAAAAAGAGAGCAGGGATGGAGCAGAGACAGTTGATTCTAAGCTGGGCACAGTATGAAGCAGCATCCCTTCCTGTCACCCTTCCTTGGGTTGACTCTGGCCAGCATCAAGCTGAGCCAGGAGAGTGGGCATCCCTGGGGTCAAGACTCTGTCCTGGGGGAGCAGGAGGTCCATACCCATCCCCGTTGCTTCCCCCTACTCCTCCAGACTGATACCTGCAAGAAGGGGAACATGAAGCCGATGGTGAAGTTGCAAAGCCAGTTGAGGGACCCCCCCACGATGTAGGCAGCTGGGCGGTGGGACTGCGTGAAGAGCTCAGCTGTCATCAGGAAAGGGACACCAGCTGTGGAGGGAGGGGACAGGTCATGGGTACATGGCACAGGCTGCCTCAGGTACTCCAGGGGTCCCATCTTAGCCCTGCTGCCACAGGGTCAGAGCCCAGAGGGACCCACAGGCCAAAGTGATGTTTGCGGGAGGGCTGCTGGAGGAATCAGGGAGCTGGTCTCAGTCTCCCTCTGGGACCCATGTCAGTGGGTAGGTAACATCCCCACAGCTGCATTACAGTTGCACCTTGCTGGCAGTTCAGACTAGTTTCACAAGTTACTTGGCTGGAAAGTTTCAGGCTGAGTTAAAGTCATAATCATGATCACCTAGGTTGGAAGGGGCCTTTAAGCTCATAGAGTCCAATCATCAGCCAAACTCTGACAAGCCAGGTGGAGCACTTCGTCTGCATGCTCACTTTGAAGTAATTGGATAATACATCAGCATTGATGTATTGAATTTCATACATATCACAGGCACAGAGAAACATGTTTCTGGTGCCATCCATAACGCCTCTTCCAGCCTCCCTCGATCACAATGGTTTAGCCAATTTTGTTCTACCAAGCAGCTCAAGACTTAAACACCATGGCTGATTCCAACAGAAAAAAGCAAAAAAGAAGAAATTCTGAGCATTAGAATTCCCCTTGGGACTCAGAAATTCCACTCATCACTGAGTTTTCCGAAGTGACCTCATAGTAACTTATCAATACCTGAAGGGGGGCCTACAGAAAGGCAGGGGGAGGACTTTTTAATAGGATACAGGATGGCAAGACTAGAAATAATGGATGTAAACTGGAAGGGGGTAGATTCAGACTAGACATAAGGACAGGGCTGTAGCTACTTCTCCTGAAAGGACTTAGCTCCTCCTACCCTGTGACACTGAGATGGCAATACCAGGACCCAGCAGTCCCTCTGCTAGGGGGAGGAATCCAAGGTCCAGTACACATTGCAGGGCAATCAGGGATCTGGCAGGAGACTGCATTTAGTTTGGTGACAATGGGCTGGGTCCTGGGACAGGACTGACAGAGAGCTCTTAATGAAAGATGCTTCATTAGAAAAGACAAACCCAAGAAAAGTGTCAATAAGTGAGGGAAGAGCAGAGCCCCTGATGGGCTCTTACTCACAGCTCACCCAGAACACAGATATATATTTTTTTGTTTTAAAATTCCTATTCATCATTGTTTGTGAACAATGAGCCATTAAAATCCTAATTAAAGATGTAATTACAGTGAATAAAGTCTGGGCTAAAGATGAATTATGGATCTGTTAACAGCTCTGCTAATACATCAACTGGGTAAACCAGTCCAGGTTTCACTCCTTGCTGTTTGAGCCCCATCAGGTAGGAGCAGGATGATGAAGATGATCCTCACCAGCCGCCCAATTATAGGAACAGTGACACCTCCAGAGAGGTCTGGGAGACACTGGCAGAGCTTTCTCCCTGCTGGCCTGGGAACAAGGATGATGATGAGGAGGTGGTGGAGTGAGCCCTTGGGATATTTGGTTCTGGAGAGCCTTGTGGTGGTATCTTATTTGTGGGGTGAAGTGTGATAAAACAGGGTCTGGCTACAGGAAAGGGGAAAAACCACTGGTCCTGTCATCTGCCTGCAAAGCACTGCTTCCCCAGAGGCCCCATTCCCACCCTACTGCCCACCGCTCCCTGCCCAGACCCACCTGGTCCCATGCAGAAGCCAGCGATGATGCCAACCACACAGATTACACTGATGTAGCTCATCCAGGGCAGGTCAGTCTGTGAGGGAACATGAGGCTGGGGATACTGCAGAGGTGGTGGCCCTCAGCTTCATGCTCAGTCCCCAGCTTCACACCTGCCCCTTGGGGTCAGTGGCCATTCAGGACACATGGGGAATATGCAGACAAGCGATGGATAGTTTTGGGTAAAGCTGTGGAGGGTTAACCTGGGCCAAGCTCAGCAAGTCATGATGCTGAGATGTCCCCAGAGCTGTGGGAGCATCCTCAGGGAGCAGGCAGCAGAGGAAGGACCCTACAGACCTCTTCCCCTCCCCTGGCACTTCACAGCCATCTCCCTGGGGACAACCGTTTCTGCAGAACTACCATAAGCTGCAGGATTTTCCTCATGTGGATTTGGCCTTTTTGTTGTTTCTTTGCCCTAATTTTCTTTACCTTTGGAGGGAAAACTTTAAAAAAAACAGTTCATCTTATTCCCATGCACACTCCCTCCCCTGGGGTGATACCCCTGATTTGTTAATGGACCTAGAGCTCCAGCCCAGGCTTTGTTGGTGGCCCAGGGGGACAGTGGTGTCCAGACCCTACCTGCAGCAGCAGGGAGATGGTGATGCCAGCTGAGCAGATACCCATGGTGCAGAAGCCAGTGATGATGAGTGGCCGCCGACCCAGCTTCTCGATGGTGAAGCACTGTCAAAAGAGCGCAAAGATAGAGAAGGGGATGGGGAGCTCCACACCAGGATGAAATTCATCTGAAGTTGGGAGGAGGCTCCTTCCTGGTGGTACCCAGGGGTTGGGGGCAGCCCCAGCTCAGTGCTCTAAGACTGAGGTGAGAACATGGGAAAAGCCAGAGTCCCAGGATGAGCATGCCTTGGGAAGAGGCAGTGGGGTTCTGCAGAGCCCCATTAGGATGCAGGGTGGGCTGGCTGGGGTGTCCCTATTTGCCCTGGAGTGGAGGTGCTGGGCTGGGCATGGAGGTGTGTGTGGGGCAGTGGGCAGAAGAGGCTGGGTGCAGGCAAGCAGTGAGGCAGCAGGAGGAGCAAGTAGGGTATTGACAGCAGAACAAATGCCTGTAATTTTATAACCAATCTCAGCGTGTCCATTGTGGGCCATTTGTGAGGCTGCTCCCAAGCAATTTGGCTGCACACTGGGCAGCTGCTGGGAGCTGGGGTGGCTGCATGGCCAGGGCAGGGGAGAAGGGACACCCTTCAGAGGGGTAAGGGGGTGATTGAGGGGCCCCACTGTGCTATGGGCTGAGCTACAGGAAGAGGGGAGCAGCCCCCAATTCAGCCCCGGTTTTCTGGGAGAAAACCCCTTCTTCATTCATCTCTGTAATTGTCAGGCAGCAGATTTAGTGCTGAGTGGCTAGGGCTGGCCCTGGGTGACACTCACAGATGGGACGAGGGCCATAAATCTGCCTGGCCCAGTGCTAACTCTCCAGTTAAATGAGGCCTGGCTGGGGGGCAGCAGGTCTGCTAGCCTAGTACTAGGACAGTACTTGGCTGGGGGGGGGGGGGGCAGAGGGGGACATGTGGCTCTGAATGGAGTCTTCCTGCTCCAGCAGGGGGATTAGAATCGATGATCTTTCGAGGTCCCTTCCAGTCCCTGACATTCTGTGATCATGAAATTGCAAGCCAGAAGGAACCACTCAGTCCCCTCCATCACCTTAAACCTGCTCTTTTCCTGGCATCTCCCTCAAGGCCTCCCTGCTACCTGCTCACCTCAAAATTCTCCAATGCTTCCTAGACATGACACTATAAATTGAGCCCTTCTCTTCCCAATTTCCACACCCCGTTTTCCTGACAAACTCTTCCTTCCCCTAAGAAAAGGGTATGCACTCCTGTATGGCTAGAATTACAGAATGCGCTAAGTTAGAAGGGATCTTTGAAGGCCATCTAGTCCAACCACCTGCAAGTGACAGGGACATCCTGCACGAGATCGGGTTGTTCAGAGCCTCAGCAAGCCTGGCCTTGGATGCCTCCAGGGATGGGGCCTCCAACCACCTCTCTGGGCAACCTGTTAAAGTGTCTCACAAGGAAGAACTTTTTCCTAATGTTGAATCTAAACCTCCTCTGCTCTAGTTTACAACCATTGCCCCTTGTCCTGTGGCTCCACGGCCTGGCAAACAGCTCTTCCTCGTGGAGCCCCTTCAGCCTCCTTGGAGGCAGGAGGCTGCTGCAAGTCAGGACAGAATTTGGGGGTCTCTCCAGCCCACTCAGTTTGATGGTGCTGGAAGATGGCGACATGGCTGGTGACGTGTCCCCTCCACTGGGGGGCAGTATCCATTTGTCTGTCCATAACTCACTCCGATCAGCCCCGCGATAATTTCAATGGCGCCCGTGCCCACGGTGATGTAGGGGATCTGCGACTCGGGTATCCCGGCGTTCTCAAAGATGGTGTTGGTGTAAAACCAGATCTGCCAAGGAGAGGACTGAACGTGAACCAGGGGTTTGAAGCCATGGGGAGAGCCTGGTGAAATGAGTAGCCAGGTCTCAGCTCAGCCTCTGCAGAGCAAGATCGTGGGGTGAGGACCCTACAGGGCTTACGGCATCGATCCCCGAGAGCTGCATGCCGGCGCCCACCACCACCACCGATAGGGTTTGCCAGCGCACAGAGCGGTCTCGCAGCAACTGCCAGACAGACACCATCTCCATGGAGGACAGTGACTGCTGCTCCACCTTCATCTCCTCAAGCACATCCTGAACGTTGGGTGTCCCCAGGAATCGGTGCAATGCTGTGGGCAGAGCACAGGTTAGGTGGCCCTCGAGGCCCATCACAGAGGTGGTGAGGGCCATGCTCGAGGGCCTGGTACAGGGCTGGAGCTTGGCTCATCCTCCCCAGGGTTTCCCCCTGAGCCATGGGGCTGAGCATCCATAGGCAGTGAGGCAATGCCTGACACTGTGGCACCACAGCACAATTGGGTAGGAGTAAAGGGCTGAATCATAGGAACTATAGGTGGTGGGCTGTCAGATCCAGATGTGGAAGGATGTTATGAGGATGCACCTTGGTCTCAGAAGAGCTTGCACAAGCACCCTTGGATGTATCGTCTGCATCTCCATCATCAGCACCTCCAGGATCCCAGTGTCCCTACCCCCTCACCCTTAGTGGCCCTACAGACATCATTCCTCTCTATGAGCAGGTAGCGTGGGCTCTCGGGGAAGCAGTGCAGCAGCAGGAGCTGAAGGGATGCTGGAACAACCACCACTGACAGGAAAAGAGGCCAGAACCTGTCCTGAGAGAAGTCAAGAGGGAACACATGTCACAAGAAGTACAGAGCAGGGTCCAGCATGCATGCGAGATGGGGTGTTGTGCTCACCTTGCCCAATAGCTCTGGGAGGCCCAGGACCTGTGCAAAGAAAACCCCCAGGCAGATGAAGATGCTGGGAATGAGGCCCAGGAAACCCCGCAGGTTCTTGGGGGCAATTTCTCCCAGGTAGAGGGGCACCACACTGAGACAGATACCTGTGGAGAACAGGGGAAGTGGGATGGGAAAAGAGGGCAGGGAAAGGGTGCCCAGCCAGAGCCTCAGTGTATCTCCCATGCCCAGCACCATCCACATTGCGGAAGTGCCTCCAAAGAGGTGGCCCTTCCTGCCCCAGTGAAACCTCCAACACAGAACCTGTGACCATAGAATAGTTTGAGTTGGAAAGGACCTTAAATATCCTCTAGTTCCAACCCCCCTGCCATGGGCAAGGACACCTCCCACTAGACCAGGCTGCTCAATGCCTCATCCAGCCTGGCCTTAAACAACTCCAGGGAGGGGGCAGCCACAATCTCTCTGGGCAACCTGTTCCAGTGTCTCATCTCACTCACTGTAAAGAACTTCTTTATGACATCCAGCCTGAATCTCCCCTCTTCCAATTTGCATCCATTACTCCTAGTCCTTCCATCACATATCCTATCCAAAAGTCCTACCCCAGCCTTTCTGCAGTCCCCTTCAGGTATTGAGAAGCTCCTGTGAGGTCCCCCCTGAGCCTTCCCTTCTCCAGACTGAACAACCCCAACTCTTTTGAGTCTCCTGCCCGCTGGGAATGGGCAGAGCCATGAGGAAGGGCCTGTGCACAGCCCTGCAGCACCTACCTGAGTGAAGGCCTGTGATGGAGCGGCCGATGATCACCATCTCAGGGGATCCCAGCTCCCTGCTGAAGCCCATGAAGCCACCGGCCAGGAGGAGGAGGAGAGCACTGCGGCTGAGCGTGCCATTCCTAGCAGGGCACAAGCAGCAGGGCAGCCCCTCTGACCCCACCCCATCCATCTCTCAACCACCCTGTTCTGTGCCACCCCCTTACCTGCCGTATCGCTCCACCAGCACCCCCACAAGCAAGGAGCCCACCAGCCCTCCCAGGGCAAAAATGGAGACAGTCAGGGAGTAAAGGAGAGTCAGGGGGCCAGAAGCCAGCCCGTGCCCATACCGCTGGGACCACGTAGTGTTGTAGAAAGCCTTTATGTGCTGTGGGGCAGAGAGAGACACACAGGAAAAAGGGGAAGATAGATTTCATAGGGAAAAGTGCTGTGGGTTTAATGGCATTGCAGGAGATGCAGGACAGGACATGACTGTGGGGATGACTGGAATGTGCTGGCCTGGCTTTGCAGACAAAACTCAACACCAGAGGGGTTTAAGGGCAACTTAGAGACACCAACAAAGGCAGAGCTGGAGCAGGAGGCTGTGGGGAGGTTTTTTGAGTCTTGTCTTCTGGGGGGACCAGCTTTAGGGTGGATACAAGAGCATGGGCTCCCATGTCTCTCGCACACCATCCTCCTTGGACTGCTTCTGCACAGAACTACTTGAGGGAACTGCCAGCACTTTGATGTGGGGCTGCTGGGTAGTGACCCCTCCACCCTCCAGTGAGGGATGTGGAGCCATTCCCCTGCTCCCTGAGGGACCGGGTCACCCTTACCTCTGCTGGTGAGTTCACCACAGCCAGGTTGTAGCCATAGAGCATAGAGGAACCGAAGGACACCAGGAGGGTCACTGACAGCAGGGGGAAGGTGAGATGCTGGGAGAGAAGAAGCCACAGTGTTCTCTGGGGAAAACAGCACAGCCAAGGTCACGTGTGGCATGAGTTGTGTTGTGTCATTGCTCCTTTTCTAGCAGGGAAGTCCTTGTCCCAGAGTACAGATCCCAAAATGATGGAGCCCTGTGCTGAGCACCACTCCATGCCACCACCCCACACACAGCCTGGCTGATCTAGCTGCCCTATAGCTGGGCTTCTAGGTGTGCCCTGAGGCTTTGCCCTGGTGATATTCCAGCTCAGGCTACTTGTCCCAAACATCTCTGCTTCGAGGCTGGCAAGGGACAGTGGGTAGAAAGGAGCGGGTGAATGAGGGAGATATGTCCATCTCCTCCCATAGACGGGGCAACCAAATGGGACTGCTGAGAGCTGCTCTCCCTTCTTGGATGACCTAGAGCTGCTGAGATGAATCTCTTCAGGGCAGCTCCTAGCCTCCTCTCCAAAATGTCACATGCACCTCCTAAGCCCTTGCCCATACCAGTGCCTCCATCATCTGCTCATGTTCCCTCGGGGGACCTCACTGCAGGTATGAAATAGCTGCAGAGGGATACTTAGCAGCCCTGACCCATCCCGGGGGGTTGAGACCAGAGTGCTCAACAGGACTCAAAAGGCATTCAGGGCACCCCCTAGCCCTAGGGACACCCCTGTCTCCAGTGGAGAGCATCCCACGGCCCTACAGCGACAGGGCTGTGGTGGGGAGAGCTCGACACTCCCTCAGCCCCCCCAGCACAGTAGCCCGGATCCGTAGCACCAGCAGCTCCCGGCTCACGCACAGCAAATCCCCGCTAATCCCATCAGGAATCCCGATCGGGGAAAGAGTGAGGGGAGGGTGGTGTCAGGACAAGGGCTGGGGATGCGGGGTCAGGGTGAAGGGAACACGGGATACCACGGGGCAGGCGGGGAGCGGGGATGGAGCAGCCACCTTCACCTCCCGGCCCGCAAGGAGCTCACCCCGGTGATGTCCCCGCCGGACCGCGGGGTCCCTTTGCCGATCGTAGGCGAGAGGCTGGAGAGAGGGGAAGGAGAAGGAGGAGATGGAAAGGAAGGCGGCTCCAATCCGTCTGCTCGGCTCTTCTCTCCCATTTTTAGGTGGAAGAAGGAGGGGGAGAGGGAAGGGAAGGCAGGGCAGGGCAGGGCGGGTAGCCCGGGTGCCCTCGGGGCTCATTGGAGGCTCCTGAGCGGCCGGAGGAGGAGTCCGGGGGCCTCCCCCCCTGGCCGAGGGTGGGGGGTGGCAAAGGCAGGCGGGCACCTCCGCTCTGCCCGGCCCGCCTGGGGGGGCTACGGCCAGGCTCGGCGGCAGCGGGACCATCGATTCTGCCTCCGCTGGGGCAACCCCCGTGTCCCCTCCAACCGGGAGTGACCTCGGGGACCAGGGGCAACATCCCTGCATCACCTCCGAGGCTTGGGGCAAAGGGGCAGCCCCACATCACCTCCATCATGCCCCGTTCCCTTTCCCACCCTGTCACAGCTGTAGGGCAGATGTTCCTCATCCTCTTCAACTCGAGGAGGGCTGGTAGCCACGTGGCTCAGAGGAACTCCTTCCCTGGACATGGAAGGGCATGGATGGGCACGGAGGGGCACAGCCCCAAGCCCCAGAGAGGGGGGATGTGGCTGATGGCTGCTCAGAGGAATCCAATTTTGCTGCGGCCAGGAGCTGTCTCCCCTGCTGCTAATGAAGTGCCTTTAATTAGCAGCCTAATAGCAAGCTCTTAATTTGCTGAACAGCCAGTTGAAAGGATGGGGACCCCACTAAGGCACGGCTGGCAACAGCTCCAAGGGCTTAAAAGGGACAGGTCCCAGTTGGCAGCCCCACCTCAGGAGGAGTCCCCTCAGGGGCAGGGGATCAGAACTGTGACACCCACAGAGGCACCTCTGAGCATGGCTGTCCCATGTGAGAGAGAAGCCAGGTGTCTCATCCTCCCATGCAGGATGCTTCTGCTTCCATCTCCTCCCTCCATATGAGCCTTCAGCTCTCTCCAAATGCACCCTGTCCTCTCCTCCAGACACAAGCTCTTCCCAGCCTGTCGGTGTTTGGCTTTTCCCAGGGCAGGCACCTGCTCAAGATCTCCTAGGTCTTGCTCAGACTTCGTTTCTTCATCTTTCAATCAGGGTAATGCCTCTACCTTCATGCAGGTGTGCTGGGTGGTATAGATCTTGGTGATGGGGCCATGGTTTGGAGGGACCTGCAGGGAGCCAAGGTCCTTTGAAGGATGTTTGATTTCCACAGTATCAAGATGAAGACATGACATACTCATGGATGAGAAGCCCCAGCTGGAAGAGGACCTGCAGCCTGTGGGTACCAGCCATGTCCAGAGCACTTGCTGTGCCAGGAGACAGCCCTAAATGCCTCCAGAACTCATTCCAAGCTCTGTGCTAGGTCTGGGGAAAACAGCAAATCCATGACAGGATGATAATCCAGGCCATGCTGTGTCACACAGCCATGCTCTCATTGTGATCATCAAGCTTTTCTCTGGAAGCATCACCTGGAGGGTCAAATGTGCTCAGTTCAGTGGTCACTGTCACAGGGAGAGGGTAGCCACCTCTCCCTCATCCTGAGCTATCTCAGCAAGTACTCACCTTCTGGAGCTTCTCCACTGAAACCTTTACCCCCTCCCAAGCCCAGTGCTTGGCCCTGAGCTCCAGACCCCTCCCACCGAGCAATCTGGTGCTCGGGCCTGAGCAGGGACATCCTCAGGACTCTGATCAATCCAGTAGGTGGCCACTGCCTTGATTTAGGGGGTAAATCTGGGTTACTGCCACCAGTTCCCAGCAGTGACAGTGACACTGGAAGCAGGTTTAGCAGCAGCTGCACAGGTGAGAAACACATGCTGAGGGAGGGAAGGAGGAGGAGAAAACCCTCAGGTGCCAATTAAGGATCATCTGAGTGCTGGGTTAATTGGAGGCACTCCTGTGACTTGACCCAGTGATGGTGGCACATAGGAAGACAAGGACAAGAAACGCCCACTGTTTTGTGCTTTGGGGAAGCTCTTCTCCAGAATTTACTGCCATCCTTGTTACTTCTCTGAAGTTCTTTGCAAAAGGGTTCTCTGTCTGAAACACCCCCCAGCTGTCAGCTGACAAACCACCCTTGTACCCTTCCACTGTCACTTTCAGGATCTTCTGTCCCACTCTTAGTTTGCCCTTGGCCCTGTCCCCAAACAGCACTGAGGCTGTCCCATCTCAGCACTCAACATCAAGGGATGTTCCCATGCTTCTTCTCCTCCGGATATAACACACTGTGCTTGGGGCACATGAAGAAATCCTGTAGGACCAGAAGAGGCAAAGAGACAAGAAGAGCTGGTTCACAGCACATCTCCTGCACAGAGTGATAGTGTTTGGCAAGGACAAGGAAGATGGAGATGCTGCTGGAAGCCCTGTGGTCTTCTGAGCTCTTCCCCACAGCTTATAGTGTCATGGGAAACAGGCGGAATGGAATTGTCTTTCTTGCTAGCAGCTGGTGTGGTGCTTCATATTTGTTTTGGGATTAGAAATGGTGCTGATAACATACTGCTGGGTTTGGTTGTTGCTGAGCAGTCAAAGCCTTTTCTGCTCCTTTTGTACTGTCCCACCAGTGAGCAGGCTGGGAAAGCACAAGAGGATGGGAGGAGACAGAGCTGGGACAGATGAACCCAACTGACCAAAGGGATATCCTGAACCATATGACATCACGCTCAGTGTATAAAGCTGGGGGAAAAAGAAGGAAGGGGAAGAAGTTTGAAGGGATGTGTTCTCCCAAGTAACTGTTGGGCATGATGGAGCCCTGCTTTTCCTGCCTGCCCATCAGAAGCAACAAATGAATTCCTTGTTTTGCTTTGCTTGCAATTGCAGCATTTGCTCTACCTATAAAACTTTATCTCAACCCCTTTTTTTTTTTTTCCTCACTTTTACTCTTCTGATTCTCTCTGCCACCCAGACTGGAGGGGTGAATGAGCAGATGCATGGTCCTAGTTGTTGGTTGGACATGTCAGACAGTGTTGTTACTGTGCAGGATCCTGCCTGCCCCAAGGAGTCTGTGATGAGGAGGAGGACAGAGCTGCTGCAATGGCAGAGCCCCTGATACCTCCCTGCACAGCTTCCCAGGGCCAGGCAGTGCCAGCCAAAGATGCTAAAAGAATTCACACAAAAATAACATGAGGATTTTCTGAAGGCAGCAGAGGGGAAGATCCACTGGGGGAGTCCACTCCCTTTTCCAAGATAAGCTGGAAATCCCTGAGAGAGGTCATGGTCTTGATTCTCACCCAGTACCACCTAGCCTGAATGAGAACAAGGTCCACAAGGAAGCAACATGTAGCTGAAATAAATGTGGGTGAAAAGATTCATTGCTTAGCAGCCACCAGTCCCTTTCCCTGCACTGGAGGAGAGGGCACAGCAGGCAGAGCAGGAGTCAGGGCAGCTTGAAAGGAGGGAGCAGTTTGCTAGCACTGCCCTTTGGGAGCTGACACTGCAGACATGGAGATGGTCCAGCAGCCTCCCTCTCCCATGGCTCCCTCGGAAGAAACGCCTTCACTGCTCTGCCTTTTGTAAAGACTAGTGGGGTGCTTTGGGCATGGGACAGGAAGTTTTGGACTCACCAGCTGCATGATGCTAACCAGGGGCTCAAGGTTTCTGCAAACACATCAGCCTCCAGAAGAAATTCAGCATGTGCCCAGTGGGAGCACTGCTCAGGCTGCCATCTCTGCCTTGTTGTGGTGGAAATCCCACTGGATTCCATTCTCCAGCTGCAGGAAAGGCTACTTACCTGTACAGGTAAGACCTTTTCAAATCCAAATTTTCCTGGTCAAATTCCTTACCCAACTTCAAGTGGTCTCTGGCAGATCAGGTCCCTGGGTCCCACACAGCTCAGCCACCTCCCTGCTGGTTTGGAGATTTCCTGCTGCTCCTACCAGCCAGGTGCATGTCATAGAATCATAGAATGGTTTGAGTTGGAAGGGACCCTCAAGATCATCTAGTTCTGGCACCCCTGCCATGGGCAGGGACACCTCCCACTAGACCAGATTGCTCAGTGCCTCATCCAGCCTGGCCTTAAACACCTCCAGGGAGAGGGTAGCCACAACCTCTCTGGGCAACCTGTTCCAGTGTCTCATCTCACTCACTGTAAAGAACTTCTTTATGATATCCAGCCTGAATCTCCCCTCTTCCAATTTACTCCTAGTCCTTCCATCACATATCCTATCCAAAAGTCCTACCCCTGCCTTTCTGCAGACCCCTTCAAGAAGTACTGAGCTAAGTGCTCAGGAGATGAAGCTCAGGAGGGGAAGACAACACATAGTGAGAAACAAGAAGTACCTCTTGGGGATACTAATGAACATACATCCTTTTTTTCCTCAGACAAAACAAAGTGGTTGGTACCTACAAACATCCCTCTTCTACAACCCTCAGCTGCTCTCCTCACCAAGGACTGGACAGCAAAGGGGACAGGCTGAGACCTCAGATTTTGCAGCCCAGTAGCAGTTTATGTTCGATTTCCATGGAATAGTTTGCAAAAGCAGGATCTAATTTTCCTCTGAGGGTCTTCTCCTCCAGCAGCACCCTGAGACAGTCTCCATGGCAGGGTGTGCACTGGCTGTGAAGCAATCTGAGCACTTGGAAGAGAAATCTGCTCGTCATGCAGACAGATCGTAGGGCTCTCAAGACCAGGAGTAGCACCTCATTCCCACCAAACAATGAATCATCTCCACACCCTTTTGGCCTGACAGCCCTGCCATTGCAGGGTACTGCTCCACCACCCGTGGCCTTGCTCACCCATGGAAATCAATGGCGGCACCAGGGCATGTCTGTCTGTTCTGATCTTTTGTTCCCTGACAGCATGCCCTCCAAGCCCTCCTCACACCCTCCCCAGCACCACCCAACTGCTGAATTCACCCTCAATGTATTTGGTTTTGGTAAAAAGCACATTAATTGTAGCCCAGCAGCTCTAAACCAGACAACACTCCCTTCCCAAAATCTAGCTTATTACTCTTGAAATGTGTATCTAATATGAAAAAAAAAAATAAAGCCCTAGCAGAAAATTTCATTTTATAGCTGTTGGTTGATCAAATGCTGTTAATTTGAAGCTATGGTAAACATTACTTTCCTCCTTCATTTGAAGTGGAAATAAGGCACACATTTTTAAACAGAAAGGGTAATTAAGCACTGAATCTATTTAAGATAAGCTGTCTGATGTTCATTCTTTTCCAGTGGAAATTTACAATTGAGATTGCTTTTCTTCTCAAGGACTCTATTAAGTACTTGAATATTTGGATTCCAAGGCAGAATTCCTGGGGGTTTTCCAGCCTTACCCCGTGGAACAGTGCCGTCCCAGCTCTAGAAATCTGGGATAAATACCCTGATCCTCACGTATTTAAACATCAGGGAGAAGATGGACAAGGTGGGGAACAGTCACAAATAACCACAAGGAGAACCTGTTCTGTGTAGGACTGGCTAGTGTGTGTGGTGTTTGGCTGCACACCCAGAGCTAAGACTGGGAATACAAAAGGTAAGGAGTCTCATCTGTGTGTGCTGGCACTCACTGTCTGTTTAAATCAAGCTACATCCCATGTTACAGACTGATCCAAAAGGATGGATGAAGCCTGTCACTGTAATTCCTCTTCCGAATCTATTTTCTGATGGGATGAAAAGGCAGGAGGGAAACAGAAAAGGTTAAAGTGGTGTAACAAAATTAAAAATATATATGCATATATACATGTATATATGCACATACATAAAAACCCCAAACCCATGACAAACAAAGCAGGCAGCTGCTGGGAACCCTGTCACAAAGAGAGACAGGGATTTGAAGTGACTGGAATCCTGCTCCCAGCATTTCAGAAAAGCAGGAGCCTTTGCAATCTCCAGTCCCCTGCTGGCTCCCAAGAATGGAGCCAGCAGGGAGAGAGATGGTGGGAGCTCAGGGTTTGTTTGTTTTCTGACCACCCCAGGAGCTGAGATTTTAAAACTGCAGAGGCCTTTGTTTTAAAAGGGGCTGTTAAGTAAAACAGAAAGATCCGAGGGGGCTGCTATCCGAGGAATGTTTTTAAGAGGAAGGTACTGTGAGGGCAAGGGTGCTTGTGTTCAAATTTGGGCAAAGCGTAAGCGTGACGGCATCCCCAACCGTGGAGCTGCGTGGCAGTGCTGAGATATGTCAATTACTCACTCATTATTGAACAGCAGGATTCTGATTAGCTTATAAAACAAATCTGTGCTTCTCCTACCAGGATCTTGCAACAGTACCCAGAAAAACACAGTCTTTATAGCTTCTTCTCCCCCCCCCTTGACTCTTTTAATGGGCAGGATGGTTCCAGTTCTTCCATGTCAGTTACATCCATTCTCTGGCTTACAGGGTGGACTCATTTGCCCGTGCCAGAGGCCATCAGCTATGAATGGAGAATTTGTTAATTAAAAAGTATGCTGTGGTTTTAGGAATAAGTGCTTTGTTTTTTGGTTATTTTTTTTTCCAACCACCAGAGCAGACTTTTACACTGTATTCCTCAATGAATGGTAGCTCCAAGGCGGGACTGGCTACTGCAGACCCTGTGTCCAGAGAAGCTGCATCTACCCAGGCCTTGGGGCAAAGCTGTCCACCCTTTGGCCACAGCACTTTCAAGTGTTCAAGCCGCAAATGTCCCATAGAACGCACAAGCAGCACAAATGGGACTCACAGATGGGGCTTGAGGAAGATACAAGCTTGATATTTTGACAGTGTCCTTCATGCCAAAAGGAAAACAGGAGAGATTCACAGCTTAATCTTTGTATTTAAGTTATTTTCTGAACAGTTAAAAAAAAAAAAAACCAAAACAAACCACACTGTTACCATGATCCTATAGCTCAAGTGAACATTAGTACATCAACTACACATCACCGTAACATAATCACAAAAATTCAAAGCACTCATTACTTAAGAATCCAGATAACAAATATAGCAGAGTAACAAACCGAAAACTCTGGAGAAACCATGTTCTTTCTGACCACTCCCACCTCTGTGCCCACCTTGGCCTGAGCAGGGAGAAGTGATGCAGCCAAGGCTGGCCCAGCAGGGACGCAGCTCTCCTCAACATGCTGAAGTGAAATGACTGGGAGAAACAGGATCTGACGAGGGCCACATTCGTTTTCTGCCATGCTGAAACTGTTGCTAGGCTGAACCCTGCAATGCCTTGCGTGATAACAACAAAGTAGCTGAAAGCAGAGTTTTATGCTTAAAAGCAGCTCCATGTTTTCACAAAAATTCTGACAGGTAGCCTCCTTGAGAAGCCACTGCAAATAGCCTGGGACAGGTTGGCTTGGCTGCCTCCTGCACATGGGGCTTTGCTTAGACATAAACCAGTGCTCAAGTGCCAGCACTTTGCCTGTAAAGGCAACAGACTGTTATTCTGCATACAGGTGAGAACAGAGCTGCTTTGCTATGAAGACTGGCATTCCATGATGATTTTCTGGCCACAGCTGCACTAGGCTCCTGCTTGAGCAGAAATCAGGGTACCTTTTAGGGCGATAAGCTATTAAAAATACCCTACTAAAAAGTAGGACTTGGCTACAATATCTAAGGGGCATGCTGTATCTCCAAAGCATCCCTCTGATTTTGAGAACATCAGAGTAACATCACTGAGGACTAACCAGCATTGTCAACTCCCATGGGATATCCACTGTACATGAAACAGGGATGTCCAGCAGTCTTTGGGAACAAGACTAAAGTAATGGGAAGAGTTTTCTGACAAGTCAATGGAGGACTTATGGTGGCAGTAGGTCAAATCTCCACCTGGGAGGGATGCTCTGTGAGGGGGAAAAGGAGGAAAGAAGGGGAAGCCAAATGCTCAGCCTCAGCATGCAGCTATTCTTCTCAGCCTCCGTCTGGGGTTGTGGAGAAGGAACACTCCCAAAGGACCTGCTGCTTCTCTGAGTCTCCAAATTAAAACTGGGGACAGAAAGACTGTGGACCCCCCATGCCAATCAATCCAGTAGGGACTTGCTGACAGAAGGATAGAGGGATTTCATATGGAGATCTCTTCTGGGAACAGGTGGGTCACCTGCTGTGCCTCCCTCCTCCTGGGAAGCTGGTGCTCATTGCTTCTGAAGGAACAGCAGTAGGGCAAGGCTCAGCATGTCAGATGCATCATGCATGCCGCTTGGAGACCCTGGCAAAACTTGTTCTATCTTGGCAAGTGTAATATAAAAGTGGCATCAATTTACAAGTTCAACAGTTGGACAGGTCTAACCAGGTCATCATACTTGGTTACCTCCTGATGACTTTAGATGATCTCAGAGAAACTCTGTTCTTCCAAGTCAACTACACAAGCTAAGAAATCTATTTTCAGCACCGTCCCCACTTCTGTGGAGATCCATCTCCATCCCTGCACCCTCTCCTAGCTTTCAATCACTTGGGTTATCTCCTCTTTTTCCTCACACAACGAAGAGCAAGCCTGCAGTGGGAAGGCTGGCAGCTCCTTGTCTGCTTCTCTAGCTAGGAAGAGCTGGCAGCATTTGTGTTTCATAAAACAGAAGTATTTCCCCCCCAGCTGAATTTAGGACTCATAATCTGCAAAAGTCAGATCTAAAATATTGTTCAAGGAAGCTAAAACACAGTCAGCCAAAGAGCTCAACCTGGAGATGTGCTTCCCACCAGAGCTGGGATGCTGAGAGCCTCAGAACCAACCCTGTAACTCTGCTCAGACTGAGACAGGAACATGTGGCAGGGGCAGGAAACATATACCTGGGAGTGCAGAAAAACGCACATGGTACTCTCCAGCTTTTTCAGTGTTCCAAAAAAATGAAGAAAAGAAACAAAGGATCCTTTGGAACAGGAGCAGGTGGTGGGTAGGCAAAGCATGGTGGTCCAAGTCAGCTTCCAGTTTAGAAACAAGTGTAAAATATTTCAATTCTTTTGATGACCCCAGATTTCTCACCTCGTCACCTGAATCATTCAGTTCCAACAGTGGATGCATCTGTCCCTGAAGGTTAATGGGGAGCAGAGGCAGCTGCTTCACAGGAGACAGCCCCAGAAGTTTTCTTGCTGTGAATTCCTTCATGCTTCTATTTGACTATTTTAAAGCAAGCTGTGCTCCTCTGAGGATGAGGAATATTTGCAGCAGAACTGCGCCCTATTGCAAAGGAGTCACAAGGTGTGGCTTTAATGAATTGTTCTGCTCTGGATGTCCCACACTTCCAGTACTTTCCATCCCATGGTCCAAGGTGGGGGAAGGGTCTAGTGTGAGCTTCCTACTTGTGGGAGAAACGCCAATCTCTAGGCAGCAGAGGTATTTCATTACATTTCAAAGCGATGTGCAACACTTAAAGCCCACAGACAACTCCTGCTCTTTTTTACCTCCTTTCAGCAGGCACGTTCTAGTTCATCATCAACTCTGCAATTACTCCAACCTGGCTGAGGGGTTGTCCATCCAGTTTATCCCAAAACCTCTCTCTCACATGCACTCTTGCACACTCACACACACACGCATATATATTTGAAGGGGGAGGGGGGGAGTTTGAAAAAGCCACTTTCTTCTGACACTGGGAGATCTACTTACCAGATGTCTCCTCCCCAAGTGCATAATAAACACCAGCAAATGTCAGGCTGTAGCAGTTTCAAGTTCAAGTTAGATCAGTTTAACTTCAGTTTCCCTCTTACCTATCAAACAATTTGTAGAACTTGGGGAGTGGGGCAGGAATCCTCACCCTTCTGTGGCTCCATAACACGTACCCAGACACAGTCCTTTCTTCAGGCCAAAAATGAATTTCAACTGTTGCTCGCTAACTGTACCTTAAACAGCTCTATATAGCAGAGTTCAAACTATGGTACCATTTGAAGACCCAACAGTGCTTAGAAGTTACAGAATGGCAATATGGAGCAGCAGGGCTATGACAACCAAGGACAGCCTGCAAAGGTAGTGTCTCCACGTCTGGCCAACTAGTCTTCTGGTTTTCCAAAATTCTCACAACTAGCAAAATAAAATGCATCCTTGCTATTGCCTACAAAGATGCAATTAACATATTGGGAAGTTCTACAGCCTTCAGAGGCTGGAGTAACAAATCATTGTCTTCTACAATAACCTAAATAAAAAGACAGAGGATGACCAAACTGGAAATAATTATTAAATCTGCAGGCAAGGTCATATAAACCCCTGCAGATAAGGAAACATGATGCAGACCTCGTAATAAATGAACTTAGAGGAAAAGACCAAAATAACATTAAGATTCAGAACTTCAACTCAGCAAAGTCTGTGATGTAAACTTTGATTCTCTCTGCTCCCTTGCCACTTTGGCTTAGGAACTGCAGTATGTCTGATATGTAGAGCTGAATTCAAACCAGCCTTCCTAGACTTAAAAGTAGTGCCAAAATTAGTTGTGAGTGAACTTAGCATTGCAACTCAGAACTTTAATGACTCTGCAGAGGTAAGTCACGTTGCCAGTGTTGCCAGAACACAGCCTGTTTGACACTCTTACAGCAATAGTCCAAACAGAAAACTGGAGTGTCACCACATTCTCTGAGATGCTCTTCAGAACTCATGCAGTCTCTAAGATCATTGAAAATACAGGGAGCTGAGTGCTCAACACTGTGTGCTTCAGGAACTACACTAGGTACTTCCCAAGCACCAGCTTTCCTTCCTCCACAACTCCATCACCTTCTTGTATATCTTAGCAGTCACCAGAATGATTCTGACACCCTGGACTGCTCTTTGGGGCTCTTGGCCACATTCCTAGCAAGATTACATTGGTGGGAAAAGTGCATCGCAAGCAATGAGAAACAATACAACTGCTTCCCCAGTGAAGTGAAGTTGGAGAGAACAGCATAAAAAAATTCCCATCTGCCAATTTCCAAGTTCAGAGAGTTTTAACAAAGCCTGTTTTGAAGGTGAAGGGTCCTGATTTCCTACTGTGGGACTGGAGCAATTCCCCATGAAGGCAGTGGGGGTTATTAAAGATCTACAGCGGAACCCAAGCCTAGAATGTCCAGGGACCGCTTTACAGTCTTTTCTGAACCAAATGCAGACCTGCTGCAATTCCTCCCAGTTCTGTAAAAACAGGTGTTCACCCCCACATCTCTCTGTCTAGATGAGAGACATGAAAAATTGCTTCTCACGTCCCTCCTCTTCAGGGATGTTTTTAGCTTTTAAACGATGGCAATCTGCAAAAGCCTCAGCTAGGAAGCAAAGGCCCAGCTCAGCAAAGGATCTCATCAGCTCGTGTTAGAGAACCACACCAAAGGCTCTCCCTCCAAAGGGTTCTAGCTAGTCAGGTCCAGAACTAACTGACTGTACTCATTGCCATACTCATTTTGCCCACCTACCGTCATCAGAGACTTCAGTGGTGCTCATGTGAGCAAAATCTTATCGTCATGGCCAGAGTGCTTGTGTGGTGTCTCCACTTTAAGGCGGCTTAATCTTGAGAGCTCCACAGGGCTTTTAGCAGCTCCCTCTTCCAGTACCCAGCCACAACCTCTCTGAAGGGAGATGAAATTGAAAGAAAGGAGCAGTGTCCAGCTTTCCTCCTCACCTCATCCTCAAACTTTCTCCAATTTACATTATGCTATGTAAGCCATCTGCAATGCACTGTCTTCATGGGGAGCAGTAAGAGGAAGATGGTATGGACCTTTGCTACCAAAATATGGTCCTGGACCAACATTTCACTTGGGGTGGGGTTGGATGGGATCTCAGCTCCCGTCTAGCATGCTTAGGACTTTGGCAGAAGAGAGTTTAACTTTTCATTGACTAGCATTCCCCAGCCAAGTAGATGTTAAGGGAGACTACAATACACATTCAGCTTCCAAATGGTTAGCAGAGCAGGCAGGAGAGGAAAGAGATGGATTTGGCTCATAATAGTCAAATTTCAAGGGTCCACTCTCCACAAAAAATAGGTCTGCAGTCAGAACAGCCAAAAGCCGCAGGGAAGTCAGGGTGAGGGGGGGCAGGGGGCAGCCTAGTCTGGCTATTTCAGTGTTTCTCTTGCTCTTCAGAGCTGAATGCTTTTTCAAAGGCCAAGTAATGGATATTGATCTCAGTCTGAGAGTAGCAGCCTCTTTCCCACCAACCCTCCCACCCACCCTGAAGGGACTCTCTCAGCAGGGTGCACTGTGGCTATAAGTCTTCTGCTTAACAGCAAAGCAACACATTCTGGCAACATCTTAAATATATTCATAGGACATCTGTGACTGGGTTTGGAGGGGAATCAAACAGGGGGAAGGGAAGAGGAGTGAACAGGAAGAGGAGGACAAGGGAGGAAAGGGATGGGAAGGTTTAAAAATGTTAACTGTTCATGAAAGATAAAAGTAATCTTCTGATATAGCAGCACTTTAGCAGTCAGCCGCGCTGAGTAGACCCTGTCTGAGATCAACCGCATGCCAACTTTGTTCCAGAAACAAGTCTGAGATCCTCTCTCTTCAGCAAATATTGGTTACGTGGATAATTCTTTTGTCCTGGCATTGGCAGATAATTTAAATACTGCAGCTTAAATGAGTCCTGGGAACAAAAAAGAGAACAAACCAAACAAACCTCATTTGTATAAATTCTTTTAGTGATTTAGAAGAATATCTGTTTGACAAAATCAAGATGGCTGATCTAACAGCTCCAGAGTAACACTGTATATTTATCGATCCCACAGGATGCAGGATGTCCCCCATGATGGAGCACTATCAAGTGAAAATGTCACTGTAGACACTCCCTGCAGAAGCCTGTTGGCTCTTCTGGCATTTTTGTCAGGCTACAAGCAGTAACAGTGCATGTACCCACCAAAGTGGGTAATCGTGCTATCCCACTCCACTCACTCACATACAACAAATTCACTCTACAACCTACCCAAACATCTGAAATACTATGTCTTCCCCATTTTCTCTGGCCAAGATAAAATGGTAAGGTGATGAGCAAACCAGGCAGTCTCTGCCATGAACAATTTAACACCCATTCTGTGCTAAAGAGAAGGAGGACGAGGCCCTACAAGTAACTGATTCTGCATACAGATGAATCTCAATTTACTTTGCTGGGGTTTGTGTTTCGGTGTCTCCTCCCCAGCCATACTGCTCCCTCGAATCAGCTTGCTGCAGAGTAAGAAGAATGGTCACCACTTCAGAGGAAGGGAATAAAAGTGATGCTTCTTGGCAAAACCCTCCTGCCTGGTGACAACTGCCCAGGGTCAGACCATCTGCACCTCCTTGTTAGGCAGCAGCTGCTCTACTCGCTCTGCAAAACCCCTCTTCCTTCTGGACAGCAGTGACAGCTGATTTAATTATTGATGATGATGGACAGAGGAGGAGAGGAAGAATAGTTCTTCAGAAAATCTCACAGGCACCACATGCCACAAATCCTAAAATAAAATCCCTACTCCAAGGAATCAAAATCATCCCTGTTCTTTTACAGGATACTGTAATTACTGTCAAACTATGATGAGAAAAACTGATAGACCCAGCTGGTTATCCACACAGCATGCACATGCTACACCCAGTGCCACTTTTGAGCCTCCTTTTAACTTTTTTTTTACCTGTGCGAGTGTGAGGTACAGTGTAGTGTTTATCTTGAGATGTAGGTGTATGTTCTGGATGGGGAACGAGTGGATTCTGCTTGGGCAGCTGGGTCATTGAGAAAATCCCAGATGAGGATGGTGTCATCATGTGAGCTGCTGACAATCTGGAACTCATCAAACTGAAGTCGAAAGACTCTTCCAGAATGCTCCTAAATGCAAGTGGGAGAGACAGCACGTTACTTCACGGACTTGTTAGCTTCTGGGATGGAGGAGGGAAGGTGAATCTGGGCTTGGATGGTGTTATACTGGCAGTAAACCTCACATGACAGACACACTGTGCACCACCATCATGCAGTGTAAATTAAGCCTCCTTTCAGAAGAAGTGTTTGCCATGCCTCAGCACTTGGCTTGAAGGAAGTTTACATTATAGTTATCCAATTACACCTTAATCCTAATATTGCACACACACTGTGCAGAACAAACCAAGCTTCCTCCTCTACACAATTCAGCCCATTAAGGTTGATACTGTCATCTTTTTTCCACAGTGAAGTTCTCTTACAAAATCACAGTATTTACAGATGTACTAGGTCATAATGGAGAGAGGAGAACTTTGCATTCAAGACTTGGCACCATTGCCACTGTTAAAGAGGAATGAGCTTAATACTGGAGGACACCAAGGAGCTTGCTGTAAAGTCCAGTGACACAGTAATAATTCCTCTTAAGCAGTTCTAAAAATACAAACTAGAAAGGGCATTCTTTCCTGGCAGTTCACATTCTGCTCTCAGGCTGAGTGTAAATGGCATGAGGATTTGGCAGGAATTCAGATTGTAATTAACAGGCAGTAATGGAAAGATCCTGAATATCAGAGAGCAAATCTACTGTCCCTTTTGTGTTGCCTTGTTTTCTCTACTGCAAGAGTGAGCAGTGGCCTCCTTGGTCAGAAGGGAAACAAGTAGAGCAAGCCTGACCCCTTCTATTAATACATATTTCTCTTCAATGCTCACGCATTGTGAGGGGCCTAGGGAAAGGAAAAAACCCATGCTTTAAAACCTTTTAGTACTGAAAATACACATTGCTAAAATATTTAGGCAAAAGAGAATTGTTAGCTACTAAATGGGAAGCCTCTGTCTTATGGCAAAGGGCTACAAAACCAGCTTGGTTTGCAAAACCCAACAGCTACTTTAAAGTGAATCTGTGTTTTAACATTAACTGAAAATACACACATATAAAGTCAGATTCTTTTTGCAAGATATATTTTCGAACAGGTCAAGTTAATTGGAACCAGAGAAGTTGTAGATACCCCATCCCTAGATGTATTTAAGACCAGGTGCTTTGAGCACCCTAGTCTCGTGGAAGGTCTATGGCAGGGAGGCTGGAACTAGCTGATCTGTAAGGTCCCTTCCAATTCAAACCATTCTATGATTCTATGAAGTTCTTGCTAAAAAATCTCCCAGTGGCAGTCAGATTCACTGAGGGACCACTCACAGAGATGCCAAGACAGTTAGAGAGGTACTTCCAAAATCTGTTTCCAAAACTCCCTTTTGTCTCCCAATCCCTGTAGGCTAAGTAAGGTTGTCCCAGAAGTCCCACACCAGTCCTTTGCTGTTGAGGTGCAATAAGCAGACTGCATACCCTAAGTTGAGGACACAAGGACCTGAACCTTGTAAGGAAAGCTGAACTGTGTGCTGCTCCTGTGCCTGAAAAGCTTCTGTCAAATTCACGTGGCCACTGTTCCAGCTAACAGAAGACAAAACTGGAAGGGACATGGCATGCAGCGAGCATTTGTTATCTGTGCACTTTCCTCCTACTGTTTGAAAATTGAACACAAGCAGCAGGAGACTCACGATGTTCATTGTGCAGCCAGGTTTAATTTTGGAGGCCAAGGGAAGAGAAAAAAGCCCCAAACCACAGATAAGTGGGTATAAGGACGTCCTGTTGTCATAAACATGAGAAGTCTTAAAAGCACTACAACAGCCTCCTCTACCTCCCTCTTCTGGCCCCCTCCATTGCTATCAAACAGGGATTTATGAGTATCCATGTGTTGAGATTCCTACAGTGTTTCCATCCCACTGCTTCTGATTTATAAGATAATTAGCAGGGGCACTTTGGCTGTCCACTGCTGGAAAATGCAAAGGAAATAACACCAGTTAAATTAAGTCTACAGGTTACCAGGCAGACATTTGTTTCAAGTTGGAGCAGGAACACTGCTAATACCAAGGTGAAGCCTGTGACTCTCAGGATATGTTTTTGTGAGCACAGAGTCGTGCCATAGTTTGCAACTAGGTGGCTGATGACAAAGGTTTTTCTCTGGATTTCAGCCATGAAACTATGTGCAGTTCTATTTGGCCAAGAAGGAGGCTTTTCAGCATAGTACCTGCAGGCATCCAAGGCTCTCACAGACTCTTACCCTGCAGCTTATGGTCCAAATATATGATTGGAAAACAGTTAGTGTGGCTTAATGACCTGTCAGCTGAGTCACAGTAACCCTCACAGCCTGCACCAAATGCGAAATAAAATACTTCAGAGAAATCTTCAGCAACTGCAGCAATTCAGGTGGTCGATGTGCGTGCAGGTCATCTGGCAAAGCTCAGCTGGTGAGAGGTCACCACACTTTTAGAGAATCGGACAGGCTCAGCAGGAGCTTGGTTTAGAGCACAGACTACAGCAGGAGAAGGCTTAAGGTACACCAGCTCCAACACCACACAAACATTCCTCACCTAAAAGAAGCAAATGTAATACTTACTTTTCAATGGGGATTTGGTATTAGATGGAATCTTCCTTCATCCACAGGGCAAGTGCATTCAGCGCAGCAACACTGCAAGCTTTTTGGGATGAATGTAACAGAGGAATGCTTCTAGGAGCCATCCCACAACCTTCGCTGTACTGCCATTTTTCTCAAAACTTTCTCCCATTATTAAAGACCAGTGCAGAGCCACTGCTAAGCACCACACTGCGCTGCTGTTAGCACTCACATAGTGACATTGTAACCACACAATCATCAGACTCATACTAAATAGCAATGGACAGCATGAAAGTAGTAACTGCTATTTAAGGACAAGGCAATTCCACTGTCTGTTCCAGTCTTACCTGCTTTTTCTTTAAACACCTCAAAACCCAGTCAAAAACAATACCAAGGGTGTGTTTGGTTTTGTTCCTCAAATTTGGAACGTACCGTTTCTCTTTAAGAAATTTCATTGCAACAATTCAGACAACTTTTACTGCTACATCAAGTACACACAGATTAAAGTAAACCCACTGGCACATGGATTCCAAGAACAAAAGGTCTCAAAAACAGGCATCACAGAAAAAAACTTGGACACTCAAAGAAATCAGAACTTCAGGAATGAGTTCTAGATTCTTAAGACTGGTTCTAAGCTGATCTGAGTTTTCATGGCACAAGACAGTCCTTATCAAGCACACTATTCTGCCCCCTCCAGTGTCCCTACCAAAAGCTCTTACCACAAGGGTTCGCAAGCAGAGGGTTCCAGCCGGAGCACGAGGATCCAAAGCAGCCACAAGATCCCATACTTTGATTTTCCTGGTAGTGAAAAAATAACAAACACCATGCTACTATTTAAAAGAGCAAGTGCTCACAGAAAAAATTAACTGTTAGTCCAGTTAAACTGATACGTCAGTTCAAGGAAAATTACAACATTCCTTCTGCTCATGAGACTTGTTCTTGCATTTCCCCTTTGTAAAGTTTATAGAACTTAATAGGAGAAAAAATTCTGCTCTCAAAAGCAAGTCGTAATAACTAACAGAAATATGTGGGAGGGCAGACACCTCTGTGATGGGCAAATGGTCAAGAAGATGTAACCATAGATGGGAAAGATTGCTCTCACTAGTGGTTCAGCTAGAAGAGGTTTCAGGTTGAGTTGGTCAGATATTTCTACAAGCTAAAGGACTGGACCACACACATCAAATCATATCAACTTATCCCAAAGGAAGAAGAAAAGCTGTACACAGTTATTGTGTGGTCCTGGTTTACCAATCATGAAAAAGTCCTCTTAGTATGACAAATTAGGAGTCTAATATTTATAAGGAAGATACGGGAAGGTGGGATGAGACACTGAGACAGACAGGAAGGTGAAAGATGTTGATGGCACTGACAGCCTTACCCATCATATGCTCCACTGACTATCCTCTTGTTATCAAAGCGTATGCATCTCACCAATTCTTCATGACCTTCCAGTACTCGTAAACATGCCCCACACTCAATATCCCACAACCTGGAAGAGAGCACAGAGAAGCACCAAAAATTTTAAAATATTTGATCATTGTAAGGAAACATCTGGTCTCTGCTTTTAGTTAACAGAAACTTGGAAATGAAGATTATGATGAAACAATAGGCAACAAATAACATTCACCACTCCTCTTCCCGCTGTTACATGGATGCATGCTTTTCAATGTGACCCTGTTATGTTGCAGTATCAGGTAAGAAATGGGGTCAGAGATGCAAAAATTTTAAGATCAGTTGTATCTAGTATCTACTGGTCTGCTAACACAAGTTATCATAGAATCACAAGGTTGGAAGAGACTTTCAATGGCCACTCAGTCCAAGCCCCTGCAGTGAGCAGGGACATCCTGCACTAGATCAGGCTGATCAGAGCCACATCATGCCTTGAATGTCTCCATGGATGGGGCCTCCACCACCTCCCTGGGCAACCTGTTCCATTGCCTCACCATCCTCATGCTGAGGAACTTTTTCATAATGTCTAACCTAAACCTACCTTTCTCTGTTTTAAAACCACTGCCCCTCATCCTATTGCTACATGCAGTAGCAAATAGTCCTTCCCCAGATTTCCTGTAGGCTCCCTTGAGGTTCTGGGAGACCACTATGAGGTCTCCCTGGAGTCTTCTCTTTTCCAGGCTGGACTGCCCCAGCTCTTTCAGCCTGTCCACGTAGGAGAGGTGGTCCAGTCCCCTGGTTGTCCTTGTGGCCTTCCTCTGGACCCGCTCCAATAGTTCCACAACCCTGTGCTGAGGGTTCCAAAACTGAATGCAGAACAACCTTTACTCTGCTCTTGTGACTTATCTCCAGTTTATACTCTCAGTGACCCCTCATAGCTTTATTTTACCAAAGCTGATTCTTCTGAACAGTATCCTGCCTTGATTTTAAGTTGTTAAGAGAGGCAGACTTATCAATACCCTTGGCAGCTTGTTCCAAAGGGTAAGCTCACCTTCACAAGCCCTTTTCTGTACCCCTGCATGCCTATTTCTGATTTGGAGACTACCATCACCTAAATAAAGACATCAACACAAGGTGCAAGTCCTTTTAATTTGATATTTCTCTCACTGAAGGCATATTTACCCTGTAATCTAGGCACCTTAAGCACAAACTAAAAAGGACACTGTGTTTATTATTTTGTAATGCATTTCTTTCTTTCTCTCAAATAATTTATGTGGCTCACTGCTAACTGTTTCTAGTAATTCAACATTTAGAACAAAGTTCTGGCACCAAAACCAGTTCACAGTATTCTGGTAATAGACCCAGTAATGTGCTACTTGGTTTCCATACTTTTGTCATCTCTTTGACATGACTCCCAATTATCATGAAGAAAGAAATATTATTTACCTGCAAGAATTGAAATTCCTTCACATGTTTCACCTTTGGCTGAGACATTCCCTGCTCAGGAATCTTAACAGCAGTATCTGCTGTGGCTCCCTGACATACAGCTGAGAGAAAGCAGTCACAAATGCTCTTAAATGCTCATTCAATTACTGTTCAGGCTGACATGAACTTCCCAGTAGTGAGAAATATGGGTCGTTCATGGAATTTCTGTGTGTGACACATCTTTAAGCAGCACAGCTGCTGAGGGGTCAGCTCACTTTTCCTTGAGAGACAGGCAAAGAGAAGATAAATTCTCCCTACATATTTTACTCCTGAGGTCTCTTGGGGAATAATGCAGATCCAGTGGATGTGTGCCCAAGGTTGGTGGATAATGACTGCAGCTGTCCTACCATGAGAAGCTGCTCTCACTTCGGTCAACAGAGGAATGAAAAGAATTCTTTTGTCACTGTAGAAAAAAGAAAGGATTAATCTACACATGTTCGAGGCCAATGAGGAGCACAAGGTGATTGTTCAATCCACAAAGTTGATCTTTCAGGAATCTGAATAGTTTCCACACCAGTCAAGGTCAGAGCAAGCAACTCCATGGCAAAGGCCAGCCACAGGCACTTTGGCTGGTCAGACAGCATTACGTCTCTCAAGGACTGCAAAGAGGATGAACAGTGCCAGAAATGAACTGGAGCAGAAAAGTTTCAAGAGTCATCATGTGCCAGGCACTTCCGTGCCATGTGTTTTCATTCCTTGCCATCAATCCTAAGATTGCCAGCAGTTCTGAGAGGCTACATCACGCTAATATAGGCTTGTATTTTCAGGCTCAGTTTGAGGTTCTACCTAAACCTGAACAGTATTAGATGATGATTACATGTGGTGAATGGGCCCTCAAGTACAAAAGCAATAACTGCCATATAAGAGCTAAAAAATCTCCCAGGACTGATAACCTTCTCAAATTTCTAATTCTTTAAATAGTCAAAGCATCAAACAGGAAGAGAACTACTTTGAAGGCCTGAGAATGAACTAAAAAAAAAAATCACTACAAAGTGTCAAAACCACTATCACTCTTCCTTCCTACAACTTTGGGAGAACTTGTGGAAGCAGAGGGAGACCTGCAATTATCTCAGCCTATAGTTCACTTGAAGTCCTGGAAGAGCTGGAAGATGTACAGAAGGCAGGTGAGCCTGAATCTGCATCCACTGGAGCTGTTGTCTGAACAGTCCAGTATCAGAACCCCCATGAGTGCACACAATGGAGGTTGAATACACAGATGCAAATCAACCACTCATTTAAAAATTAGATGTAGTCTGATCCTATTTTCTTGCTCCAAATACTCTTCTTTTTCCCTTTTTCTTGCTCCAAATTCTCCCTTTTTCCATGCCATGCTTTGCTGTAGCAATTAAGAACTTGGCCCCCAGAGGCTAAAATACTAAAGTTACATGATTAAATTTGATGGGTGAGTTTCTACATATAGAAATTGTCACAAAGACAGTGATACCTACCTATGTAGCTGTGTCCTCTTACACTGGTGAAATTTGCCCTAAAACAAAACTGAAAATTCTTTATACATGGAGTCTCTCTACAGAAGAAAGATACTGACTGCTCAGCTACTTCACATGTCTTCACATTTGAAGCTGTGAAACTAGAAATCAGTTTGTGAAGCTTTGGAAAAAAGTTTCCCTACAGATGAAGAACGGTGAACTTCAAATTCTGTTTTAGAAGGCAGCTTCTACTAAAGGCCAATACACAATGTCTGGCATTTTACAATGGATTAAAGACTAAATATATAAAGCACCAAGCCATCCATAAGGGTGACTTAGTAACTTGCCTTCTTAATCACCCTTCCACTGACATATGCCCTCTGCTAATGGCTGGGAGAAAACAATGTGACCAGGTATGTCTTGTGCCCTGCCCACACAGCTGCCAAACTCTATTTCCATTAAGATTCACTGCCAAGATTCCTGAAATTCTAGCACAATTTATCATTCAACTAGGGATTTTGTCCAGTGTAAGCATAAAAGTAATAGTATTCCTCTTTAGCATTCAAACTATCTTGACATCCAATTTTATTAGCATTCCAAGTCATATTTTAGATCCTTCTGTAACTGCTTTAACTATTTCTTAATCTAATTTTGAGACTAAGTTTCATGGTGCCATTGCTGAGGGTAGGAGTTCACACTATGTATAAGCGGAGCTTCACTTACACAATGTCCATAATACTTTTCCCCCCTACTTAAGAGACTGGAGTTCCAGCTCTCTTGGTCATGTTCTCAGACAGCCTTACAAAGGCTGTGGTGATGGCCAACCAAAGTACCAGCATTTTCCTACAGAATGTAAAACTGGGAGATGCAACACCTTGCAAACAAAGTTCCTAAGCACAAGGGCATGGATCACTCTCGCTGATACTGACAGGTGAAACGAAGGGTGGTTTCTGCTTACACTGGCCCTATTTCAAATTCTATACTGCCCCTCTTTCAAATTCTATCAGGAGGCAGACAATTATTTAAAGCAATGAGAAAGGCCAAAGAGAGATTACTCTTACTCCTGCTTGTATGTCAGAGTCAATTCACTATATCATGTACACAACTACCCAAGCCTGCTCCACAGCCCTGAGATTAGTGGGACATCCCTTTGCCAGCAGCTGCAGGACATAAGGAGAAATCCTGGCTCCTGACACCAGGAGTTAAATCTCAGATTGCAACCAGGGCAGCTGGAGAAGTGCAAAAGGCAGCAAACTGAACTTCATGCTCTAAACCAGCTGTTCCAAACTTAACCAGGTGCCAAGTACCACAAGAAGAGCTTGGCGAGAGCCCAGGAGGATTTCTGCAGAGGATTAAATGCCTCTTACTGCAAATCTGACCCCTTTAACTAGACATATAGCCCAATTAAAATATCACAAGAGGACATCACAGAAGTGGTACTTGCCAGCTCTTTCATACTCCAGTATTGTCACAGCAGTGCAACTTGTTGATTAGTATGGGACTCTTGAGATACAGAGGATGAAAGACAACACAGTAAAACAGGCTTCTAATATCTCTTTCCAGCAGTTCCCAATTTTCGATACCAAAGAGAGCATATTTCAAAGACGACAAGGGTACAGAGCACTCTGGGGAACTGAAGACAATGTGCTTGCAAAGAACTCTGCAATGGGAAGTGAGTCTCTCACCTGATAGTATTATCTGAAGAGCCGCTCACTACTAGCCTGTCTCTGTACTGCAGACATGCAATGCCTCGTTTGTGGCCATTTAAGGTGCGTACAAATTCGCAGGTACTAGTGTTCCATACCTGTGACAGGAAGGGGGGAGGGAACCACACAGAGACAAAATTATTAAGAAGACGCTAATAAAAACTGTTATCTGTATGTTATATAGGTGCATCCAGAATGCTCTCAATTGAAGATGCTATCATTAAGACTGGGATAGTTACTACTCTTGACTACATCTGCAACTCTTAGCAGCTTGGGTCACTGTACATAGAAGAGCTTTGTCACACTGTAGAAGCATTAGCTTCCAAAATTGGGCTTTAGCATTCTTGGGCAATTACTCTACACTAAATCAACAGTTTAGTCAAAGATCTCAATTTTCATCAGTTTTAATGCTGCAAATCAGGATCACGGCAATAGCACTTGAGTGACCTTTCCACTCACCTTTACTTTTGCCCCAGTGATGCTCTCTGACAACTGCCTGAATGGCTGGTGTTGAAACAGATTATGGAGGCAGACAAGTTGAAAAAGAACACAGATTAAAAAGTTCTTTTTCAGCTGCATCTGTACCTGGATCTGATTTGCCTTGCAGCTCTGTAAACAAGTTGTGCATGCCTGACAGAAGGAGGATGAGTGAAAATGAGCAGCAGGAAGAACTTCTAAAGGAAGATCTGTGTGGTAACTGACAAGAAAAATCTTCCCTGTCTGGTCACTGTTCTTTGTTAGTAAACACCCCAATGTTGTAAAAAAAACCACCTCACCTTTATAGTTCTGTCACCTGATGCTGACACAATGTACTTGTCATCAAAGTCCACTACATTGACGGCAGCTCGGTGTCCTACTAGCACCCTCCTCAGGGTGATGTCTGTTGGTGAAGCCATGTCCCACACAGCAATGGAGCGGTCTTTGGAACAGGTCACCATCATGCCATTGTTGAAGCGGAGGTGCAGCACAGCTTCGCAGTGATGAATCAGTGTGTTCAGCATCTCACCAGCATTCACATCCCACACCCTACATTGCAAAGCAGAGAGAAGAGAGTTAAAAAAACTGCACAGTGGATTTTCTGCAAAGTGAGAAAGGGACAGGGAGAGGTAACTGAGTCTCAGGCAATATTAGAGAGGTAAACAACACAATTTATATCTACA
Organism: Turnix velox; assembly: GCA_013400935.1. NCBI lineage: Eukaryota > Metazoa > Chordata > Aves > Charadriiformes > Turnicidae > Turnix > Turnix velox. Next base: position 310,274 of record VZTY01006499.1, on the reverse strand, counting down.
TCTATAAAGAGATTATTTTATATACATATATAATATAAATCTGTCAATTATGCATATATTAGGACAGTCCAGCAGCCAAACCCCCCCGCAATGCAGTTAACACAAAAAAAATAACCTGTCCAGGAAAAAAATGTTCCTTAATTAAGGGAATTAAGTGCTAAAGAAAGCTATGAGATTGATGGCCTTAAAGACTTATGTTTCCTGGTCGTGTCAGCCATCACACGCTGCTTCCAGTCAGTGACTATTTACTCATGACCCGTGGAGAAGAAATTTCAGTGGTAGGTCTGATTTTTGACCTCTCTTATGGGTCAATCAACTCAAAGCAATGCCAGAAGACAAGATAATGATTTTCAAACAAATATAAGCAATTGCTGCAAGTTGCACCACAAACTGCAAATTGCATTTACCCTGTACTGCATCTGGTACACAGCTACATTCAAGGAATGTGCTGAATACCCAAATCAAGACAGAGCATTTATGTCAATTTAATGTTAGTAGAACCAACTGTTTCAGCTGAAAGATAATTTAAGATGGAAGTTAGACAAAGGCTTCATATAGAACTTTTAGCACCTGAAATTAAGATTTTAAGGCTCAAAAATGTCTCTTTTAGACTATTCTGTTGGCAAACATCTTTTACCCTCCATAAAGAGATTTCTTTTCTCACTTGTATCCCAGATACAGTATATAACAGCAGAAAATGGCTGTATCATCAGGCACATCAGGCAGAAGTTAAAACCCTCCTCTGCCAATAAGGTGAGCAGTAAGAAAAGGCAAGATGTGAGAAAGACTTCTAATGCCTTATTTTCTAACTTATGGAGGCTGAAGTGCAGCAATTTATAGACAATAAATGAAGAAGAAAACTACATTCCAATTACAAAATGCAAAGGAGGAAAGCTCACAAACTAAAGACCTGAGCCATTAACATATGAGCAGTTTGCAGACAGGGCTGCCAAACAGAAGAGGAGCTGGAGACCTACTGACTTCTTCGGACAAGTGCATCCCTGAGATCTCAGACACATTAAGAGCCCATATGTATCACCTATTGGGTAAAAGGATAAAAATGATGCCCCTCTGGGATCTGCACAAACATTTATAGATACAGTGGGAAACAAAGTATTTCTGGGCAAATAGCCAGTCTGCAATTTGGCCTGCCTGGCCCTATGTCCTGGAAGATGGTAGTGCTTGTTACAGCAATCAGCCTTATTTCTGTTATCTGCTTAGCAGAGTGCAGCTCCCACACCCCCTCCAGGCAGGTGGTGCTGGAAAAATTCTGGATTCCTACAAATGATAGGACCTCAAAATCTAACATCAGTACAAGAGAGCATGTACTGCAAGCCAGGAACTAAATTTAACGGTTATTAGCTTAACAGTAGTAATTCACATGCAAGCACGGTGATAACCATGAGGAGCCTGCAGCCATAGGAACACATGCTAATAGCATCAAAAAAGGATACTGACACAGCTTTCTGTTGCCTGTAACTTCACTGCATGACTAAAAGTCACTGGATGACTAAACATTCAAGCTTGCTTTGAAAAATTCAACTGACTATTTAAAAGCTACTCTCAGAGAGAATTTAAAACATCAGGGACTATCAAAAAGTGCAAAACCTTGGTGAAATGCCACATAGCCTTCCTAAGTCATCTTGTCCTGGACTGGCCCCTCACTTAGGTTCTCATTTCTCCTTGACAGGCATTTACATGGACATCTGATAAACAAGGACAGTAGACACCTGAACAAGTTTGCTGAACTAGTTTGCTGAATTGAATGAACAGCACACATTTAAGAAAAGATTATTTCAGCAGCTGACAAGGCAAACAGAAAGCTCCACCTCAGAGGCAAATAAAAAACTCCAAATCACAAGTACACACCTGACTGTTGAGTCCGAAGATCCAGTGATGATCACCCGTTCATCGTACTGGAGGCACAGGACAGAACCTGTGTGTCCAGTGAGAATTCGCTTGCATTCCAAAGTATTCTTATCCCAGATCTACAACAGCAAATATTCAAAACCATATGGCTCAGTAAGTTTTAATCTTTAAGCATTTATTGGTTTGACTGGTGTGGTTTTCACTACAACACATCATCCATGGAACAGTTTGGGTTGGAAGGGACCTTAAAGATCATCTAATTCCAATACCCCTCCGCCCCCACAGGCAGGGACACCTCCCACTAGATCAGGTTACTTAGTGCCTTGTCCAGCCTGGCCTTAAACACTTCCAGAGAGGGGGCATCCGCAGCCTCTCTGGGCAACCTGTTCCAGTGTTTCACCACCCTCACAGTAAAGAACCTTTTTTTTTATATCTAGCCTGAATCTACCCTCTTCCAACTTACATCCATTATTCCTAGTTCTTCCATCACATATCCTATTAAAATGTCCTATCCCTGCCATTCTGTAGGAACCCCCTTCAGGTATTGAGAAGCTACTATGAGGTCCCCTCTGAGCCTTCTCGTCTCCAGTCTGAACAACCCCAACTGCTTCAGCCTGTCCTCATAAGGGAGCTGCTCTAGCCCTTGTCTTTAATGGTATCTGTAGTCTTCGGTGCAATACATTAACATCTTCGATATGACTGGCTTTACCATGCCCGTTGATTGTACTCTTCTCATCAGGGTACAGTAATTACACAGCCTATAATAACTCATGGACAAGAACCTCTGCTAACAAAATCTGTAAAAAAATGCGGTCTCTCTTGCCAGATAAGAGGCATTCAGGCTGTGTAGGTGTGAGACGAAAGAAGGAAAAGGCTAAGTTACTTAGAGATTGAGTAGCTGTCACTTATTCATGTCACAGACACCTCATGCCATTAATAACTAATTTTGAAGCATTCTCACCTTAATAGTATTATCTCGTAGGCCACTTACTATCTTCTGATCATCGTACTGTAAACAATAAACCCCTTTGCTTGTCTCACTTCGGCAGTGGATCCTCTGTAAACTGTGCCTTCCACACCGCCAGTTTGACTCTATTGACTTGAGGAGAGGCAGAAGACAAGAGAGAAGAAAAAATAAAGCACAGAACTATATCCTTTCCATTTGCTTGATAGAAGGCAGCAGATAATTTTCTTCACACCCTCTCCTGCAATCCAAGCGATCCACCAGCTTTTTAGAACAACACATGTAGTAAACCAATTAAATAGACAAAAACCTGGAAAATATATCATGGCTAAACTCATTGAATGGTGAAGGAGAAATTACTTAGAAACTTTTTTCTTTCTGCAGTCTTCCACAAGCTCCTGTGACTCAACAGCTAAACAACAGAAGAAAAAGTTTGTGTTGAGCTCTAGCTAAGTTTTTGTACAAAATCATCACAACGTAATTGAGCACTGCTTCTGCATTAAGAAACTACCAGAACATGGCATTTTGTTCATACTACATACAAGGCAGCCATGCTCAGTTGTTTCTTGTTTCCCCAGGCCGCAGAATTGCAGACTTCAGAATGCACTTTCTCCCTGGCTCAGTTCTGGTATCTTGCTGTAACATCTTAATAGGTCTCATCTGCACTGTGTGGAGCACAGCAGTGTGGAACAGAGAAAATGAAGATGGTACAGTACTGCTGTGACATCTGATGTGCAAGGTGTAGTCACTCCATCTGCAAACTCAGCAATCTCATTCAGCCGCTGGAGCAAAGGAGCAAAGAATACTGGGGCTTTACGTAACTGTCCCAGAACTACAAACTCCAGGCAAACACAGACAAATCAGATTTAATGACTTCTTCATTAGAATGAAATACTCTCAGAACTTCAGCATCATGAATGAATCAGAGAGATTAAAAACAAAGCAATCACCATACACCACCACATCTGGATGATGTCTCTTACCTCTATGTCCTGTATAATTTTGGGATAAAGTGCTCTGTAGAAGGAGTTGGGTGGTGCAGCCCCATCAGGAGGTTTATTTTTAAATAGATATTGTCCCCTGGAAGACAAAGAACATCCCCAATGAACAAAATATTGTTTCAGCATTTTGGTGAAAGCTCTTTCTGGCATTTTACAAATGGGTAAGCACCGCTGAAAAGCACAGACAGATCCATATTCAAACTTAATTTACACAGTAAGATGGAATGTCACTTGTTTTACTCAGGTCAGTGTTGTATTCTGACACTGAAATACTCCTGAAAAATCTGTGCCTAGTCACTCAGGGAAGGGCAATATCTTCCATGGACATGAGCCCATTCAACTCAACAGTAGATGAGAATGGCTCATGCCCACAACACACACACTTGTATTAGAGGTCATCTTTATCAAAGAAAGTGAAAGAAGACAACTCTCAAAGTCACTGTGCACACAAGGCAAGCTTTTATCTGCAATAGCAGGGACAATATCAGTGTTGGTACATGGACATTTTACTGCTACTACTGTATTTTGGTAAGCAACACTTCATCTATGGTGCCTCCCTCATTTCAACACTGATTTGGAATACTCATATCCCAAGCTAGATTTTTGCTACCAAAAAAATCCATAAACGGCAATCACTACCTGCTGTGTAAAAAACTTTAATTCCTCATCCTGAAGTTAAGAAGCCACCAAACACGGTGTGGAAGCTAGTAAACTCCACCATGGGCGTACTAACTGCTGTTCTGCCTGGCAACATGCCTCACAAAATGGAGAGAGGCACAAATGCCTCCGAGTGCAATCCTGGCATCAGAGGCATCGAGTTTATACTGGGCCAGCTCTCCACTTCTCTCTCCCTTGCTCCATTATGGCATAATTAATTGTTCAATACTTCCTTTTGCATTTCCTTCTTGTCCTCTCCATACAGTATATCTTGAAACTCATTTAAGAGACTGTACATTAGCTGCCCTGGTGTACCTGAAGTAGGGAAACCACAACGTACCAAAATTTTTAGGTTTTAAGGCAGTAGGACTACACAACAAAATAAAAAATGCTCATAAAAGGAAATACTGATAACTTTTACAATAAAGTACTTTAAGTATGACTTGAGAGAAAAGTGTTTTCCACTCTGGGCAGAGCAATCATCTAAGTCTAACACAGTGAGCAGCAGCCACTCGTATGGGGACACACACATGAAAAAGAAGGGACACAGGGATGCAGGCAAACCACTAAGTAAATGGCTGCCTATTTACTGTGATCTACTCTGGAATTGCATACAAGAAAATGAAAATTATTGGCTCAGGGAGAAGAAAAACACTATGGAGATACAAATAACACCAAGGACGCATCATGGAAGACTATGAGTAGGTCTATGCAATCTGTACACAAGCCTTTGTGCCTGAAAAGCTGTGAATTGTTTGCAACTTTACTCACTAACCTAAATTGAGGTCTCATAGCTACCTAAAAGCCCTGCCTTGCTGCATGTAGAGTCAGTTGTTTACAGTTCAGCTAAAGGATTGCTTGGAATTTCCACAGCATCCCAGTGGCTGTTGTGCTGTGGCTCTGGGATAAAAGAAACTATTGTTTACAGCTTTTGATGACTGGCCAATTCAATCAAATATTCAGATGGACATAAACATGCCCAGATTTTAGGCTTCTGTTTTGTATTTCTCTAAATCTGTGCAACCCTTATTGTTTTCCTGACAAGCTGTCAGTGATGGCTCCCATGCTGTGGAATTGGGTGTTTCTGCTGTAAATTATGAGCTGCAAATGCTGAAATCAGCCCATGTGCAAAGCAAGGAGCTGTAAGCAAATAAGACCAATCACTGCTCACTCTGAACTCAGAAGCTACTCACTCCTTTGTGCCTTGATTACAAGATACAAAGCTGTATAAGGCAGAAATGTAATTAGACTGGGTATTTCTTGTCCTCCTCTCTTAACAACTCCACCATGACTGTACTGGTATCTCATAGAGCTAATCAGAGGGCAATCTGAAAGACAGGGCACAACTTTTACCTCTTGCATCAAAGTAACCTCCACTAAACAGTGTAAATCTGAAGAGGCACAGCCACAGGGTATGATTGTCCTTTGAGGTGAGAAGGAGGATTCTCCAACTGGTTTTCACCAACATCATATGTCTGTATGACTGGTAATCGGTGATAATACTGTTTCTAAAATCTGGAGGGAGCAACTTGAGAACTATCAGGAATGATCTCTGACAAGGTGTAGAAAATGGCTCAAGTTCCACAGAAGAGAAAAAAGACAGATGTAGCAGTTGCATTTAAAAATAGGGAAGGAGGTAGACCCAAGTGAATGGTGGACAATGGTGGACTTCAACTTTGACAGCTTCGCACACTCTAGAGCACACAGTCAATCAGATGAGCATCTGTAAGATGACAAGGTGAAAACAACAGGCAACACAGACCAATCCAGAATACACTATGTTAAACTGACTTAATTTCTTCTTACATGAAGCTATTCTCATGACTTAGATAGAGAAGGATAATCTTCGAAGAACTCAAGGGTGAACATGAAAAAGGCTGGAAAGCACCATTTACTGATGGTGCACTGTCAAAGAAGCAGTCAGGATCTGGAATGGAGTCTGTCTTAGATATGTCATTACTGAACATTTTCTTCAGTGACCAAGAATGAAACAGAGAGTGCATTTATTACCTGGCCAATGATACTAAAGCTAGGAGAAGCCACAACCACTTTGCACAACAAGATTAAACTTACAATGCTCCTGACAAAATGGAAATAAAACAAGCAATAGAATCTAATTTGATACGGACAAGTATCAAATGTTCACTACTTAGTAACAACAGAAGTATATATGATGAGAAATAATGGCTAAGTAGAACTTCCACAGAAAGGACAACTAAAATTTTTCTAACACAATTATACCATTATTTTAATATAGCATATGTTCTATTGGAAAACAAAATGGAACATCCTCCATACTGTAGGCAAACTAATGCATCCACACCACAAAACTTGGGTGATGCCTTGGTAGAGGTAATTCACCCAACTGATTACACCAGTCTCCAAGAACAGAGCAGAGCAACTGAGAGATTAAATAGAGAAAATCTAGAATGAGAAGAGGACAAGGAAACATGGGATTATGGCTGGTTAGTGCATCCACTGTGCAGGAAACATGACCATCTTCCAACAAACAAAAGATGACTACAAAAAGGAGAAACTGTGTGGTGTGTAAGTGTAGACTAAATATAATGTGCCAAATTGTAATTAGGAAGACAGACTAGATTTTAGGGATTTCTTTCTAATACTAAGGTTAGTGAAACAGTGGAATTACTTGCTCAGGCATAGCCTGGGGAACCTTCATCAGTGAGAGGTTTTAAGAACGAGTTAGATAAACATCTGGCATGACATAAGAGAAAACTGGCTCTGCCTTTGGGAAACAGAAGGGTCTAAACCTCCCGAGGTTCTCTTTGGACTTGCTGTGACCTCAGCAATGCAAAGTGAAAACAGAAGTCCTAGAGAGAACAAGGCACTAAAATTGATGTAAAAGTTACCACTGTCATGCTTGGATTTATTTTACACTTTTCATAATTATTACACTATTGGAAGCAGATTGACATAGTATTTATTTTTAAAGGACATTTCATACTCCTTATTTACTGGTCTTTACTTCCTGAGACAAGCAGTGTAACAAAATTAATGGTAAAACAGGACTCTTTGTTTGCAACTCTGTATCTTTTTCTTTTTAATAGCAACCAAAATGCCTGAGCTGTCACTTTTATCTTGTTTATGAAATATTCATACCCAGTTTCCTTTCTGCCAGCATCCTAGGGACACCCTTGGAAAAGAAAATTATGTATTAAAGGACATACCCCTGAGAGGGAAAGTTCTAATGAAATGTTAACAGAGCAGCTTCAAACTTGAGTGAGACCCACACTGTAGTAAGGCTATTCCAGATGATTATTAACTAATCTATCTGCATTTCTGAAGTCCCCTATTCTCCGTGGTACCTACCCTCAGCTTCCAGTTTGAAAATTAAACAGATATCTAATAGTGAAAATCTGCTGAGGAAAACAAACAGACCTATCAGGAAACAACTAATTCATTGCACATGCTGCCCCACTGCCACCCCTAAAAAAGCTCTTCTGCTCCGAACTGCTGACTAGTTTAGTGTTCCCCTGGGGCATACACAGCTTCTTAATTTGAAGCAAATGACAGCTGGGTGTAAAAAAATCAGTCTTGTCAGAGTGGGATGAGAGCATGATCAGATGAGGAAGGTGAGGAAAAAGGCCCCACGTTGCCCGCACAGTCAAAGGATGCCCTAGGTCCCCAGCTTAGGGGACCTAGTTTTGATTTAAGCAACTGTCAGGTTCAGAAACAACATCATGTGTCAGGGTGTCAAACAGCCCTCTTCAAACATGGTTTGAAACACACAGCAAGTACTGTCCTGAACAGGGGCAGAAGAGGTGAAGATGCAGTTCCATTACCATCCTCTCCTCTCTGACAAGCCCCTCCACAGGGAGTCTGTCCTGACCATTCTCTCAATGAGCTTCTTCCATAGCATGCCATCCGATGTCACCCGGTACCACTCCTTGCACACCAGCTCAGCAGCACACAATGATTTGGCATCCAGGTAAGACAGAATGTTCTCAGCAATGTGATCCAATCCCCGAGCTGGGAAAAAAAAAAAAAAGATTATTTGCTGGAGAGACAAGCAGTTTAAAACAACTCCCCTTGATAGTACAAAGATACCCTCTCTCTCCATCTACTCTTCCACATGCAGAGCTGGACCAATGCACAGAAGAGCATTTGCAGCAAAGTTCAGGAGTGAGCAGCGTTCTCCAACTTCCTTTGGATATAACACAACAAGTCATTAAAAATAATAAAGAATACAAGAAGTCATTCCAATCTATTTCTATGGGTTTTAGCACTAGGGGGATATTCTATGGATGGCATTTCCAACTCAGCAACGCAGCCCCCAAAATCTCTCTATATTAGGACCATTTCTCATCTCACTGCTACAGCTGTTCTCATGTTCCGATGGCTCAAAAGCTGTTTTTGCTAAAGCAGTAGCTTTTAAACGTAATGAAGAAAAAAAATATATATTCCCAATGTGTGCCCTGAAGGGTAGTGGTACCTTTAGACATGGGGGAGGGAAAATATGCAGATGCACTGGGAAAGGGGAGAGTGAAGGAGAGAACATGTAAGGAGAGTAAGTGAAGCAGGTTGGCTACTTTCTTTTATATTAGTGGGTGGAGGGAAAATAACCACCAAAATGATACAATTTGCAAATATTTTCCAGTGTGAATACCAGGACTGGCTTTGTTTCAACATGGCTGGAGTAAAACGTTAAGCAATTGCTTGCTTAGCACCACGCAGCCCCACAAAAATAAAGCCCCAGTAGCTGAGGGTCAGGGAAGGTTGTTCTATGTTTCTTAACTGGATGGATATATCCAGTAAAAATGTGCCCTTATCCTCCCAAATGTAATCACCAGCAAGACTTCAGGAAAACAAGGTGCCTTTTAAGTAAGATACTGCATAAATACAATTTCTATTGGAGGCAGTTTAATTAACAAGTGATACCATCAAGAGATTATCCCATTTTACAGGTCAAATTTCAAAGCTGTTGTGAAAGTTTGTAGCTTAGACCCCACCATCCCTCGTGCATAACCTTCAAACCAACCACAAGGGAAGCATGGCAGATTGAATTTCATGCATCTTCCCTCTGGTTCAAATTTGGGACACAGTTAAATCTGTCTTTTCTTGCTTTCAAAACAACAGCCTCAAAGACCAAGCCTTGTTTGTGACAGGGAGAGAAGAAGCAGCAAGTGCATTTTTACAGTCACATGTAAACCCAAACTGGGCACAATCAGCTGATTCTGATCACAGTCCACGAGACACAAAAGGCCCAATCTTTGCCTTAACCAAAAGATCTATATATTATCTCCCAATGCACATAATCAGGAAAAGTTAGCATGCCTCCTCCTGCTCCTTTCAAACATCCCAAATTTATACTTCACTTTGAGTGAGACCAGCCTTTTATGTTCCCATTCATACATAGAAAAAGCAGGTGAATGATACCACGCACAACTAGAGAGCGCAGAAACAGGCCTGACATTTCTTATCTTTATAGGTGCAAAATTAGCTGTCAACTAGCAAAATAAAAGCATCAGCAGCCTTTATTATGCATTTAATCTGAAAACATTCATAGAGCCACTATATAAAAATCTTGAGGGGAAAAAAAAGAGTGCAAATTTAGACTGACTCAACGGTGATTTTTGGAAAGAGGGGTAACTATGTTTTAAGGAAAGTGAATTGGAATCTGTAGGAATTGATAAGGCAGACATGGACATTGTGTCCCCCTGCTTTACACTCTGACACCTGCAGCCCTGAGCTTTCTACACTGGCAGGGAATACCATATTTGCTTTCCCAGACTGTGTTACTTCCAGAGGCCCAAAAACCTTTAAAGACCCACACATTTACAAACATCTGCCAGTGGAGTATCCCTACTGGTGGCTTTATCTAAGCAGAGGACAACCAGGAATTCTTTTATCTGAGGAACAGACTGGTAGCTTTAAGAAGCAGGAGTCCTCTGCAAAAAGTGGGCACAGCAGTCTTCACCCCAAGTCTGCCTGTCTGCCTCCAACCCACCTTCCCTATCTTGCACTTAGATCTTGCTGCAATGAGGTGCTGTAATTACTTCCATGACCATAGGCCACTCTATTTCATTGATCCTACACCATTCACAGAGAGGAAATAACTAACATTTTAGACTCTTCTTCTCAAACTTGTAAGTGGAAGGGCAGAGCTATTTTGGCCTGTCAGCAAGCTCAATTTTATTACTACATTTCTTAAGAAAAGCACAACTTGGAGACATGTATCTTACGAAACACCACTTCCCTAAAAAAACAAAAAGAGAAATCTCTGCTCACAAAAGTTTTGCTAAATCAATGTGAAACACAATTAGCCTTCAGTCCTTCATACCAAGAAGTTATTTCACACATGAAACCCTTTTAAAAATGACCTTCCCCAGAAAAAATGTTAAACTGCTTGGAAATGCTAAGCAGAGACCTCATTTTTCAGAAACAGAACAAAGTTTGTCAAGTACACAGTTAAGCTGCATTTTTCAAACAATCTTAAGTCTATTCAAAGTACTGGGAAAACAATCTGAGCCGATCCTATTCCACATTAGTAAAGCACAATTATGATCTAAAACTAAATTAATTCTGGCCATTCCTTGGGACAGTGCTAGGAGGACAGAGATAAGAAGCCTCATTATTTTGAAGTAGCTTTATTATTTTTTTATTAGAGAAGGAGAGCAGGAGAGAGAATGAAGGTATAAAAATGAAGCCAGAATACTGAACACTCAAGAATTTCCAAAAGCTAGAAAATAAAGAGTTTAGGGTTTTTCTGATTATGTGACTACATTTGAAATTTTAGGTTCATCACTCTCTCCTAGGCAGTTACTTACCTTCCTCTTACCCATTCTGCTCATTAGAAAGCTGCCTATAGTCAGGACATCCTGCATAGACTGCAGAGCCTGCACCAGTGTAATTCCTTGCCATTAATTTTCTCCCTTGGAGCTATATTCACTAGGACATTAGCACTTTGCAAATATGCAAATTGATGCACATACATTATTTAAGAACACAGTTCCCACAACTACTCAGATACGAGTCCTATCTGTTCTGCATTCTGAGAAAGTAAAATTAGCTGCTTCCTGGGTAATGGAAAAAATATACTACGGCTAGGAAATTGTGAGTAAATCTGAAACTATCTGTAGCATTTTCCCAAAATGTCCAGAAAAAAGGCTTGTAGGATGAAATTAAGGTAGGGTAAATGAGATGTATTGGGTTGCTTTGATGGACATTCGCGGTGAAAGACACAGAAAATTGTGCATGTACTTATATGTGCACTTCCATTTTAAAATTGTTGAAGCCAATGCATTTTTAAAATACTCTCTGTATTTTTCTGAAACAGAACAGCTCCACAAGTTATAATGCTGCTCTAAGTACATGAGATTATTGCCATTGGACTACTAAAAACTAACATAAAGCAGGTACTTAGCATAACTAAGATTTTTTTAATGCTACAACAGCCATTTGATTACTGGGCACAATGAGCTTAAAAATCCAGTGAGTCTATGTATTTAACTTCATAGCAAAACTCCTGCAGAGCCTTTATGCTTTATACAACTCACAGCTAAACATGGGGTTTTTTTTCCATCTTTAAACCCTAGAACTTTGAATTTCATGTTGAGAAATCCCTTCTGGGGAATGATCAAATGACTGGATAAAATTGTCAGAGTTCAGTACTTCTCCAGAGGTATTAACAGAACAACAGTTCATTTGGCAAGAAACTCCTCTCTTCAACCAGTTATTTAGAGACAACACCTGTGGCACTTCTTGTTCAGGTTCATCTGAAACTAGGTAACTATGCCATGGAAATGCTAACCTGTTAATTGTCTTTTTATCTACAGAGGTATGATCTACCGATCCGAAGAAAAAAGACCAAAGTTAGAGCAAAGAGCCAGGAATTTCTATTTGGTTATAAAACTCCCTTGCTGTATGTATGATTTCCCATTGCCTGTTTTCCCATCTGTAAAACCAAGTTAATACAAAACTGCATGCACACTATTTTATGTGTGCATTCTGTGAGATTCACCAAGTGCCACAACTTGGAACATCTGGAGTAATAGTCCCAATGGAAAGCACTACAGAGGTGCAAAATACAGAACATTTTCATCCTGTAATCTTATGTTCTCCATTCTCTATTAGCAATAAACACATAATCAAACTTCAGGAAGTTATTCTACTAGGAAAAAGAGACTAAAAGATCTAAGTAGGAAAAGGTGAAACCTCAGCTGAGCAACCAAGAAGAGTAGTAGTTTTCAAAAACATTTCAAAAATGTTCGTTATACATGCATTACTGTGGGCATTATGAGTACAACTACCTGCCCTGTGGCATGCAACGACTGTCCTTGCAATGCATATGTGAGCTTTCATTTACTTCTAGCCAGACCATGCTGGTATTAGGTTATGTCTTGAGAGACAGCAGGAATACAAAATAAAATATTACCACATTTCATACTGGTATAGAGCTTTTATTTCAAAAGCTTTCATCTATTTTGTAAGTTGACCCTAGACGAGTTCTCTCCAGCAGGGTGGACCAGAATGTGATGCTTTTCTGAAAGATAAAATGGAGGAGGAAGTTCCCTTTGCCTGCAGAAATACCTGGCAGTGCAGTGATGAAGTCCCGCTGTAACATTGGTTTGAGGTATGAGTTTATATGCCCATGCTGGTAGTGACACATCTGGGAGATGAGGTGCTCCACAAACTCCACCTGGTCGGACTCGGACCACTGTTCAAAATACTTGACGCAGAGTTCCTTCTCCTTCTCATAGCTTGCCGACAGCTTTCTTTGCTTGGGCACAATCATGCTGGAGGTGCCATTGGCAAGTTTTGTCTGTCAACAGGAAGGAAAGAAAGCCTCAAATCATCTGTACGGAAAGAAGACCAAGTTTCATAGATTTTTGGAGGAGAGAAAGCACTCTAGTACATAATGCTGACAGAGGCCATGTATCCCATCTGGAGCTGGGAGTCGGAGCCATCAGCTGTGATCCTGCAGGGCAATGCACTGGCTCATGTCAGAGCTGCACATAAAGGCCTCTGGTGAGATGGGAATCCATGAGTGGCAATTTAACAAAAACATAATTTTATTTACATCTTGTAGACAGTAAAAGGCATTTGAATTCCTACCTCGAGTCACCAGTTACATCAATGCACCAGCAGAAAAATGAACTCATGTTCTGTTTTGTTGTGGGGTTTTTTTTCCTAAAGAATGGACTGCTGCTAAAGTTCACAGGCAATACATTAAATGGATAAGAAAAAAATAGGTAGTATTTTTTTTAGTACAAAATTGTAACTTGAGAGCAAAGCCAGCTAAATCACACTCTGATATTCAGTACATACTTCTTTCACAGAGTAAGAGATTTTCAACTTTCTGAACACTGTTAATATCTTGTCAGAAGGACTAGGCTCAAAGAAGAGTTTCAGGGAGAAAATAAAAGACTGACATTTCAATTTACTACTTGATAGCAAGCTATAATTTCTGCTTCCTAAACAATTTAACTGGAAAAATAGTGCACATTTTGCATTGCAAGGATATCTTTTGTCCAAATCAGATTAACGGTCTGCTGGGAAATTATTTTTTCCACATAGTGGTCAAATAATTTGTATTAAGTCCTGAAAACATGCGATTTTCTCTCTTTCATTGCAATGCTTTAACACCAGACAGCATTAGAACAACTGTCAACATCGTTACAATTTCTTAATGAAGTACATTTAGAGGTACTCTATTAATTATCATGTAATTCAAAACAAATAGCATACATCATAATATATAAAACACTGACTGATGTAGGGATGACATATTTAATTTCTATTGTAATTCTAAACATCAATTCCACCAGGAAAGTTTATTGACTTTAAAAAAAGAAACAAACCACTAACTAAATCTCTCTGCAAAGGCATATAAAGATCTAAAAGAAATTAATGGATTAACTGATTTTACAGGAACAACAAAAAAGTCTTTGTTCAGCAAGTGTGAAAAGAGTGGGTTATGGGGACACCACAAAACATGGTTACTAAACTTGGGTTTAGAATCCAGGAATTCCTCATTTCTCAGGAGTAAATAACTCACAATCCTGACAGGAATCTGGAAGCCAAAACATCAAAAAGCTTGCTATTTGAAAATATACTCAATTCATCATAATCTATATTTAATTTTCTAAAGAAAATCCACCCAAACACTCCAGCAGAACTGGATACAGAGCAGAGAAAAAAACAGTAATTACATGTCATTTTTAGCAAGTGATTTCTTCTAATTCTGAATTATGATTTAACTATAGTTTCTTCGAGAAGACAGGACATGAAGATCACATCAGTGCTCAATTCTGCTGCTCATGTTTACAACCTTACTTTGACCCCCAGCCGTACCTCTGCATTTCTCTGTGTGTCCAGTAAGATCCTGCAAGACAAGGGCTATGACTGAGATACAGATTCCATATGGTCATCATATGGACAGCACTGAACTCCAAGTGAGCCACAGACCTAGTCACTGAGCAGAAAGAAAGAAATAATTACCAATGGATTGCACTGAACATCAGTCTTTAGGGATTCTGGTCAATTTTGCAGCAGTTAAGCTGCCTTCAACACAGACACCCCTGTAAAAGTGCTAGATTAGGACAGCGGAGAGATGTTGTATTGTTCAAGCTTGATCTCATTTCATTCCTCATTTTGTTTACTGTGCTTTGTCTCTACAAAGCATTTTTTAAAAACCTTTACTTCTGACTTTTGAGGCACTGTGAAGTCTGACTAATATGATGAGCTGGAGCAGAGTAGACAGTCCATGTGCAAAGACCACAGAAAGGCCAACTCCTTTCATGTTCCAGCCCTTCCTTGCTTCCTGAGCACCCTTCTTCCTGCACCCTTCAGCTCCCCAGTTACCTCTAAACCATTGGTTGGGTGTATCTAACAGAGGCTACAACATCTGCAAAAAGAAATAACGGCTTGTGTATGTTCAAACAGATGGCTCAGATGAGACCCATTTTGCCTGATCCCAACTGAATACAGGCCTCTTGGGAATAATGAGTAAATGAAAGAGTCCATGTGCACACATACTCAGGATGTACTCTGACAATGTCAACTGGAGACCTGGTTGAGACCTTTGCTTGCTCTGGTACCCCATCAAAAGGAGGGATGATAAGGCCAGAAGTAGCCATGGAGTGCCCAGCAGGTTCTGCGGTCTGTGCAAACAGGGGATAAGTAGCATAAGGCAAGACACAAACACACCATTTCTGTCGACTAGAAACAAATGAATCTGCAGGGCTCCCAAATCACTCCATTGCAGCACATGCTCACACTCCCCCAGACTGTCTGTAGCTACAGCTTAGAAAAAAATTCCATAATTTCAACTTAGAGATTGCTAAAAACCCACTGAGAGATCAGTGAAGAAGGCCTGTTATTAAAAAAAGTAATCAACAAAACAGCAAAATCAAGAATCTGTATTACTAAAGTGTTGGAAGAAGAGTGGTCACCATCAGTAAGAGAATCAATTTGGCTTCCTGATAAATCCTGATGATTCAACCACTCAAGTGATTCAGCTGCCTTGATTTCATTCCAAACAACCTCAGAACAACACCAATAACAATTTTCTGGAGCATACAATCATCTACAACTTCTTCCTTTTCTCTACTGGTACAACAATGAGGTATCACTTGAAAAACAAAGAACATGACATCCACACTCCTAGGGTAAATATCCATCCATACACACTCAAGAAGGTCACGCTTTGTATAACCATCACCTCTCAAAGTAGCAAAGAATAATAAGCACTGGTAGTCCATTCTCTGTCAGGAAGCTTGAGTGTACCAGAGCAAACTACTAACTTGCAATAGATAAAGCTTTTCCAACTCCTGTTTCATAAACCCCTGTGAGGGCTGAGAAGTACAACTCCTCCTCTGCAGGAACAGAAGTGGTGTCCTCCTACAATGGTGTGTCTGAGCCAGTAAGCTGTGCCAGGAAACCCAGGGGATTGAGTGCCTCAGGTTGGTACTAGCTCAGGGATCTACGTACTATGCTCCATTGCAGCCCATAATTACAAGACCATTTCTTCAAATGGCTACATTTAACACAAAGCACATTTGTATGCCCAGTGAAGTAGAAGAGGACTAATATATGAGAGGCCTTTAATCTAAATAATGGCTTGGAACTGTAGGAAGGTGCAATATTTCACTACAGATAAATAAAGCCTGGATAATTCTACTGCTCTGCATATAAAGCTAAACAGCCACGGTACATCACAGCTGTAATCCACGTATGACAATCAAGGCCACTTCTGATTTTGTTCAGTACAGGGGACCAAGAGCCTCCTCAAGCATGGAAAAAGCAAACACAAGCACAGTTCTCTCATTCTAGCATATGTATAGTGTTTCCCCACCTATATGAGCAGTCACAATTTTAAAGTATTTTTAAGAAACCTCACTGTGTCCTGTAATCATTGCAAAGTCCATTGTTAGGACACTTTTCACAGGGTGGATGAATTCAGATTATATGTTTCTTAAGGTGAGGAGACAATTCCTGGAGTCAAAGAAGACGAGGAGCTGTCTCCTAGAATATCAAGAATGCCTTTGAATCATAGCACCACAGTTGGAAGAGACCTTCAAAGGTAATTTATTCCAACTCTCTTGCAGTGAGTAGGGCCACCCCACATTAGATCAGGTTGCTCAGAGCCCCATCAAGCCTGGCCTTGAATGTCTCCAGGAATGGTGCCTCCATCACCTCTTTGGACAACTTGTTCCAAGGCCTCACAAACCTCATGGTGGAAGAACTTCTTCCTAATGCCTAATCTAAAAATGCCCTGCACTTGTTTAAATCTATTGCCACTCATTCTATTGCTACATGTCCTGGGGAACAGTTCCTCTTCCCAGCTTTCTTTCAAGCTCCTTTCAGTGGAAGAACTAAATGACCCCAGCAAGTTTTGGAACCTTCTGAACCTTCAAGTCATCTTCATGTTGGGTCTCTGAAAAGACTAAGAGCTTAGATCACTGCTGCAAATTTCTCATAGTTTCTCTCTAGACAAAAGAAAAGGACTTCACTTCAACATTCCAGTACACACAGGTCATCAACAGCTTCCCCTTCCTTCCTGGACTCACAGAGATATCTCCTACTGTTGATTTGTGACTGCAGCATTTCACTTCCCACAGCTTGCAGAACCAGTCGTGATTAAGTCACTGATCTAGACAGAGCCACCTTAACAGGAATTCTGGATGGGTCTTAGTGAAGAGGAGGAAAAAAGAGGACATAATGTTTAATTATAAGAAATGATTGAAATAGGCACAGACATACCCCGGGTGCCTCTGCACTGCAGCAAGCTCTAAACTTGTTATCGTTAATGGTTTAAATTTCACTGTGCTAATCATTTCAGGACACAAGCCTTTCTTGATAATCTAATGAATTATTCCAACATCCTTCAGCAAAAAAAATCCTCCATGACAGCACTAATTACAAGACGTTTTCCCAGTGCTTATGTAAAATATGACAGAGCAGCAGCTTAGGGAATTGCAGAAAACTGCTTCTAATTTCCACTGAGAAACTGACAAACACCTCTCTTTCATCTCTCCCAGCTCTCAAGTAAGATTTAACTTTCTCATTTAGTTAATTACCGAGTGAGGATCATCATTTTCCCGGATCGGAGCGGCACAGAGCCTTTATCGTGTTAACTTGTGAACTTGATCGATGGCTGCTGCTAAAACTTAATAACTTCACCCCCTGGCAAATTGTAAGATAAATATAATAGGAGAAACTCTGACAGTAAAAACCTGCCAGAAATGAGCACTGTGTTTATGTTTCTTTGCAGGCAGCAAAAAAACAACCGACAGCTTATTACTGGGTGCGTGTTACTTATATTTAAAAGACTCCAGGCAGTTAACTTTCTGCGTACTGTTCAAACTTTACTCACAAGATAAAAGACACCAGGGAAAAAAGCCAAGAAATGGGATGACAAATAAAAGAACCATGGAGGTGTTTGTCCAGTTTGGGTGTTGGGGGAAGCAGGAACTACACAATGACAGCAAAGCCACAGTTATCTCTACATCCTGAATACTCTTCAAGATTTAACCACAGTAAAAATATCCACACCAGTGGATCCTGACTTGAAACCAGTTTCAGCAGAGGCACAAAGCTCAAGAACCTGGCTTGTGTTAAAAGCTGCATGGGAAAAGCAGAGGGATTAAAAAGTACTGGTATGGTGGTAAGATGATTTGCTTTGTTTGCCTACAAAGCTCCTCTCAACCGGAGAACCTCAGCATGGCTGGTTTTTCCAAATCTACTTGTGTGGCCATGAAACTGCTTGCTACTGCCCATGATGAAGTACAGCTCCGTACCACTCCTGTGTGGCAAAGGAACCAAAACGGTGAAGCAGAGCTGAGAATGTATGCCAGGCCACTGTGCTAAGGGACAGAGCCAAAATTTGAGAACTCAGATGAAATAGGACTGTTTTCATGGCCTAAAGGCAGTAACAACATAATTAAGAAGATACAGGTTCAATTTCTATAGCTGGCCTCTTTTTAGTCTTGTAATTACCAAATGCTGCAGAACGGATTCCCAGACAGCCAAGACTAAGTAAAGAGGGAAGAAGTCCTTTGCAGCTTCTTACAGCAACTTCCTATTAAAGAGCTCCTTTGGATTGATGGCTGGTGGGTGGTGAGGAGGTGTCTCACCACAAATAGCAGGATCTCCTGAGCTATAGCACCTGAAAGACATGGGAAGGATAGCTGGCTACTCATTTTTCTCCTCTGCAGGATGACTCTGTTTTTCCAGTGTTTGACTTGACAGCAAAGCTACAATGCTAGGTCATTAAACAACTCACTCCATTTACTTTTATTTTAAAGGCTCAGTTTAGAATCTACCCATTTCTGTCCGCCTCCATCTCACGTAACAGTCTCTGTGAGGTTAACCATGACTTTAGCACATATATGGACTTACTTGCTCAGTACTGAATTAGTTTCTACGCTGCAAAGCTCCCTGAAATATACTGAAAAATTAACATAACCCAGAACTAGATGATCATCAATCACATCTGAAAATCAAAAAAAAAGCAACACAAAAGAAACTCAGCATCTTTACTACTAATTTTCAAGAGAAAGTTCCAAGTAAATACTCACACTGAAATTAACAGCTCCCTAGATACCCAAGGAAAAAGTAGTTTTGCCTATTTGGGGTTCTTAGCTGCTCATTCACAACTGGTTTCTAATCACACTGCAGAAAAACTTTGGTAAGAAAAGATACATCTAGATGAAAGATCACTGGAATCATGCTGGACACAGCAGCCCAACCTGGTGCACTTTGTGAAATCCTTGGGGGTCAATAGTTTTCAGAGGTACCATCTAAGTACCTGTGATGCGGTGTCAGCCTCCAGGGCACCAGGCTAAGGATATTACCTCAGACGCTGGAGAAGAGGAGAAGGCTGTTTTGGATTAGGGCCATAGAAAACTATACACACCAGTGCAGGATCATGGGGAGTCTTCTCCAGGGACAGTACTGAGCCACGGGCACTCACACACTGGCTATACAGAGGAACAGCAATAACACCTTGCTGGAGAAGCTGCTCCCCTCCCACACTGCTCACAGTAAACAGCAATCGGGAGAGGAGATTAAAAAACTATTCTTTTAAGCTAATACTTAATGTTTCAGACAGGCTAATAAAGTTTAATCGTCTGGAATCTCCTAGCTCATACTGTAAACTTCCCTCTGACATAGGTCTCCTATCTAGATTTTAAGTGTTGGCAAAACTCTTCAAGATAAAATTTCTCTGATGCCAGCATTGGATGTGAATTGGGAGTCTCTCTCCCACCTCCTCCCTCATCTGCAAGTTGTCTTTGCAAATAACAAGTGCTGATGAGAAATCTGCTTGCATCAGCACAGCACTGGCATATGTTACTTTCCCAAACTAGGATCCCTGATCAAGTGCATATCTAGATAAATGAGGGGTGGGGAGGGCAGACATCACCACTCTTTAAGAGCTAGATTTCAGAGCACACCTTTTATTAGTTGTAACACGCAAATTTCATAAGCAGATCCTCCAGTAATAACAAATCACTTCTAGTGGAAGTCATCAAAGGAAATGTTTTCTTCCTTGGCATGGCGACCAGAATGAGAGTTGAACTGCTGGGATCATTACATGTTATTACTGTTAATGGAGGGAAGGAACGTGCACATTATCAAGTTGGAGAACCTGTCTACTAAAGTCATCGGGTAATGGCCAGTAGCAGCAAAAGGCTCATTTATGAGAGGGAAAGACATAAGCTACGCTCTAAGCAGCAGTTTCATAGTTTTCTGGAACAGTTGCTTCTGTTTTTAAAACACCCAAGCATTGCCTGAGCAAAGTTACTCTTTATGGGCATTATTGTTGATTTTTTTCTTGCTCCAAGTACTCCCTTAACTCAGAGAGAAAAGCAGCCAGGAATAGGTAAGTGGACCAAAGCTAATCAAAAAACGGCTGAATAGAGCAGACTATATCACAGGGAACAACACACAAGTAGAGTGGGAGAATAACCCAAAAGACCTGTTATCTGCACCCAGTAACACTACTGAGATTTCCAAAATGCTATGGTTCTGTCCATGCAAAGCTTTTATCATCATGCCCTCCAAGAAAGCCTACCCTGGTATTATTTTCCATGAGCTTTCTCATTGGAGAGGCATTTTTCTGCCAACAACAAAGAGGGCACAAGCATATCCAACTACCTGGCCAAGGCAAAGAGAGTGATTCAGAACTGAAGTCAGGAATATCATATACCACATCCCAGTTACAGGAGCACTGCATGTTTCCAGGTGTACTGGAGAGATGCAACAAAGAGCCACAAGACTCACACATGTGCATTGCTCCCACTGCAAACGTACTTCTTAGATCTGCTGGCAGAGTTGCCTACAAGAGCGTTCACTCTCTAACCTATTTCAGTCAAAATAAGCTTGTTAGCAAAGACCTGCTATTTAAACTGTCTAAACTGAAACACCTCATCTTAACTGAATGCAGGTTTGTGCTTTTGCTGACAGATCCTGGAGGGCAGCAACCCGCAGCAGCCAGATGAAAGCTGAGGTATTCTATCCTTCCAGCACAGATGGATCTAGAAAAGGAATCTCATCAGCTCATGCTGACTGATACCAGTACTACTGCTGTTAGCAGCCACCACAGAGGCAGCTGTGAGAGGAAGAGTCCATTAAATACTCTTGCTCAGTGTCAGAACTAAGCTGGTCTTGATAGATTTGCCTTGTAGCCTCCCATAACCCCTACAAGAGAATCACATAAATTTGATCCACTAATCTTTTCTGCTAATTTAGCAGTCAAATGTCACCTTGCTGGCAAACTGGAGTGATTTCCATCAAGGACCACCAAGATTGCTAGGGAAACTGGATGTGCTTGTCCAGGAGAAGACTGGAGGGCATCTACTGTTCTTCTTCTACCTCAAGGGAGGTTACAGAGGAAAATGATTCAGTCTTTTCAGAAGTACATGACAATAAGAAGAAAGGCAACAGGCACAAGCTGTAGCAAGCAAAACTCTCAACAAAGGAGATTTTCAAAGTAGGAGTGGACAAGCAAAATGAGCTGACAGTGATGGTAATACTCCTCTGAACTCTGTAGAGGTCCATCCAAACTTAAAGTTTTCTGTGAGATTGTATCTTAGGTTGTGTTGGTCCATTCTTTCATTGGTACTTGGCAAGACATTCATGATCTGAGAAACAGCATAAAAATACTAGCCAAGGACACTAATAAATTCTCCATCTTCAGAATTTGTGTTAGGGTGGGTTAGGTCAATTGTTGTTGACATGTGAAAGTACATAAGAAAGGTAAGAAATAGTACCTTTTACAAGAACAAGCAACCAGCTCAGACTACAAGAGTGCCTCAGTTTCACAGTTGACCAGACCTTCTCCTTGTCAGCTTATACTCAAATTGCAAAACTCAGAAGCAGAGAAATCACAGACAATGGCAGTAGAGAGTCTTACGCAATCCAATGCTCAGTTGCCACTAATATTTAAGAAAAAACTCTCAAACTGAAGGAGAAAGGGAGCCTTACAGTATTCCGCTCCCTTTAGGAGACACAATCCAAGTGGAATTTGAATATAACATGTTAAGTAACAGAAAAATTGTGGCAGAAGAGGATTGCTAGCCTCACTTGGTCCTGCAACATACTATATTTTCCACATAGTATTCTATCAATTCAACTCTTCTTTTTAATGAGATTAATGAGAGTGAAAACAGCTATCTACCTGCTTTTCCCTTTCTATAAACACAAGCTAAGTTTGTTTTTCTTCTTTTCATTCCACTTCTGAAAGTTACTTTCCTGCACTTCAAGAACATAACCAGTGTGGAGAGTATCATATGAGAAACTTCCTTCATCCTCATATATCAATGCACCCTATTTATCTAACAACCCTTCTTTTAACTTCTATTATGGTAACTGGCTAAACAACTATGAACCAGTCACATGCTAGTAAAGTAGTTTTCCCTTACAACAGTTTAAAATATATTCTCTTCTAAATATTATTAGGTCTTCTAGTGGGAGAACTGCCTTTGTGAAAGGAATCCTGTATCTTTCCCTTGTTTCCTGCATTTTCAGTCGGTTCACACTAGCCTGTACGAAGCCCAGTATTAGCATACTCAAAACCACACTATATAGATCTTCTCATCTAGAAAAGGCATTCTGGGATCATGCTTTGGAAAAAACATACGCAACCTTTTGGTACAAAATAAAATTAAATATCAAGAGAATTCACCATTTCCTACCACAGCTCAGACCGGGCAGATGCACCACTCACACACAGCCTTTCCTTCGATGGAGAGGTTAGAGCTCCCTCTAGCACACTTCAAACGGAAGAGCCAGAGATGGTGAACTCTGACTGTCTGGTTCCATCCAAAGCAGTCTTCCATAGGGTTATCCATAATTCTTATTTACTTTTTGATACCACATGAATAACTAAGAATACATCCAATAGTTTATTTGAAATTCAACAGAAACAAGTGTCAGGAGATATTCCAGATACAACCTATTATAAGTACTCAGATTGCTATAATTAACTGATCTCTATTTTAAAATGTAATTTAGGACCAGCTGAAGGATTACCATGTCAGCTGTGTCTACAGTGTGAAAGGCAGCAAGAAATGGAATGAAAAAGTTGCTGAAAATTTTCAATTTTCCCAGCATAAAAGACTTGCTGCCTCACCCTCCCCTGCAGCTGACAAACACCCTGATGCACTGACAGGTCGCCTGCAGCTGTGAATTACACTTTTCTATTTCAGCATTAAATATTGAGTAATGCCACTTAAGTAAAACTCAAAAGGTGTAACCCTGCTGAGCACTGCACAATGCTGGAGACAGAGAAACATCTCATGACAGAGAGAATATCAGGCCTTTTTAATCACAGGTTATTACTTATTAATTCTTGATAAACTGGAAGCTGGCAGTACAATGTAAAAATGCAAAAGGAAAACAGGAGCCAAGACTTCTGAGTTTACTCCTGACTCTCCTACAGCTTTCTTGTGCTGCTATAGGCAAGTCACTTCATTTCATGAATCTTGCTGGTTTCATAGATGTCTGCTAATTCATTTTACACAGAGGTAAAGCAGCTTAGTGCTGGGATCATCTTTGGAGGCCTCTGCACAGACTGCACTTGGTGAGGGCATTATTACCAGGTGACATCACACCTTGAGCCACAGAAGCACAAACTTCTCAAGTGCTAGCAAAAAAATGTGTGACTTAAAACCTAAACAAAACAGATCTGTTATAAAGGGCATGGACTTGACTCCACCAGCCATGAAAAAAATGTAGCTGTACTGTTTCAGCAGCTTTACAAAGCACGATCTAAAGTTGAGTGCTTTAAGAAAATTTACCTTGAGTTTTCTCACACTGGGACACTGCATCCATACACCACTCCTAAAATCAATGCAAACATGGAAAAAACGCACATACACCCAAAAGGTAAGCACTCCAGAGAGGGTGTGCTTGAGTGAAGTCCTTCATTCATCACCGCAACTTCAATATGTAGCCACCAGGGGACTTACGAACATTGCTTGGGTTTAGAAGTTCACTATTTTAATATTAGCATGTGGCACAGAGGAAGAAATACAATAGGATGTGTTGGGCTACCCCCAGCTACGTTTTCACTTCTCTTCACAAGTCTACTTCTCTGCACAGAGAAAGACTAGAAATAACTAGACACGAGGAGATGACAGAAACACCTGACCAAAATCTCCCAGCATTGGCCGCTGGTGTCCCTTAGTCCCAGCTAGCTGCCCTTGCCATTCTGGGCCTGAACTTGGTACATGGCCCTGCTGCTGCACCAAATCCCATCACAGAACTTCCTTCCCACAGTACATCTGAAGGCATGCCTTTCACCCCATTAAGAGGACTTGGAGATAAGCACTGGCAACGACTTTTCTCTCCCAACACCTCTCGCGTGTGGCAGGAGAGGATTACAGCCCAGTATTTGACCTGTCCAGTGGGGGAGAAAGGATATCTGAAGTGAAAGCCAGACCTACACGCTGCAGTTCCACCTCTCTTCTCCAGTATCTCCACATAGTTGAGGCCAGGATCTGAATTGGAGTCAAGAAAGATGCAGTGCTGACTGCACTGCAGTAAGTCATGGCTTCAGCAGCACTTCCCCAAATATGCAAGCCCAAGTACTTAAACTTTTGAGTTCTCTGTTCACTCCCGTATATTAGAAGCAATATATCTCCCATCCTCATTTAGGAAGCAGTTTGCAGACGTTGTTTTTGTGCCTTTGTTACCTCCAGTCTGCGTTCTTAATGAGGTCCTTAGTGCTATCTTAGGATAAACAAGGAGGGAGCAGCTGAGCCAAATGGAGCCCTTCTCATGCAAACCCATCACGTACTCCATTTCTGGGTGCAGTGGGAGAAACTGAATTTTAAGGTAGAGGTTCTGAGTATGCACACCTTGGGATAACCAAGTACTGAGCAGTGGAGGTTAAATGGGATTAATGAACTCAAAATTGACCCCAAACTGAGCAGAAGGCTAAACCTCCAGAAGTATCTTTCAACCTCAGTGACTGAGATAGAAACACAGTCAAAGCTCATCTCTTTTGAAGAGACAAGTGATTTAGATTAGACTGAAGCCAATGCCTGATGTTGATGTATTTATCATTTATTTATTAACAAAATCTAAAATTATTTTTATAAGATGCTGTATAGAAAATTATTTTTTCAAGGCTTTCCAACTCTGAGCTTTGCAAGACTTTGCTGTTGCACCATTCATTTGTTACAGCAATGAAATACCAAGTTCTTAAAGACTTCTGCAGATACAATTTACTCTCTGGCTTTACAAGTTGAGAGCAGTATCCCAGGGACCAGTCCAGAGATCAAATCTTGATTTCCTGTTCCATCCCTCTTCTATCCCTCCAATTGTTCAAAAAATTTCAAAAACTGTTGATTTTGTTGTGTTCTCTATGAACTGCAGCTGATTCTCACACAAATAATTAAATTCTGAACTTGTCTTCACTTACAACTTGAACAAATTTCAAAACTCAGGTCTCAACCAAATTAATCTACTGTGATGACTAATCATTGTCAGTCTTCTGAATCAAATTTCAAAGTATTCCAAATACAACCCACCTCAGACAGTTCTGAGGTTACAAATTATGATCCAGAACAAGACTGACAGATCTAAATTAACATGTCAGCAGAGCAACCTGATTCAATCATGTAGTTCACACAATTTTGTAAAATCCAGTGCCTTTAAAGAAAATAACACACGCACATAATTGGAATTAATTAAGAAACATTTTTATTATCTACAATCAAAGCCTTATAAGGAAGGTTTACTTGTCAGAAAGAAGACTTGCTTTGCAGATAAACTGCAAGTCTTACTTAATTAACAATTTAATTTTTCTTTGCAGTATAGCTGTTAAGTATTTTTCACTTCTATTTACTACTAAATGAATGTCAGCCTAACCACAGAAACTTGTTTAAACTGACAGGAGTCTGAAAAAAAAAAAAAAACAAGCTGAAATGTTTCACTCATTGTATATTTTAAGTAAATTCTCAGTTACCTACAAGGGTTTTATCTTTTGTTGAGAAGCAACAGGAGGATCCCAAGACTTTCCGGAAAAGATAGTCAAATCTAACAAAGGACACAATAAGGGCAGGACTATCACATTTCACAAATGTAGGGAATCATGAAGACATGCTTGCTTGTTGGACACAGGACCCAAACAGCCTGGCTACAGATAAAGCCCTTTTAATTCCCAAATCTCAATGTACCTTAGGAGCTGAGCAGGTAAGGACTAGATTCACTGTCCAGGTCCACCATTATGGTAAAAGAAATATCGAATCATAGAATGGGTTGGGTTGGAAGAGACCTTAAAGATCATCAAATTTCAACCCCCCTACCATGGGTAAGGATGCCTCCCACTAGAGCAGGTTGCTCAATGCCTCATCCAGCCTGGCCTTGAATGTCTCCAGGGAGGGGGCAGCCACAATCTCTCTGGGCAACCTGCTCCAGTGTCTCACCACCCTCACAGTGTCACTCACCTGCCTGGCAGCTATTTTGAATACTATTTTCAGGTCTGCAAGAGCAACTATTCGGTTGCTCATTTTTAATGTCCCTCAACAATAAGACTGAGCAAGGTACATAGGGAGTATTGCTGCCTGTTTCCACGCTGCAGCCTCAAAGAAGCCGTCAGTCACACCACCAAGGGACTGCCTGCCTTCCTCAAGTTGTCTTGGATATGAGCTTGCACAAGCAGGCTAATTCAAATCTATTTTTGTAAATTACAGATTGCGTTAAATATACATGAAGGAAAATATGGAGCAGTTTCTTTTACTGCACAACGTGAGTTATTCTCCATTCTAGCTTCCCTCAGAGAAAACTCTAAATTTTAAAATCAGCCAATTAGTGGCAGTGACTACTGGTAAGACAATCCAGTCAAGCAGTAGGACTCTCTGAGTACTACAAAGGGTAAAAGAAGAGAATGAAGGGACCAGGATACCTGCCAGTAACAAGAAGCCCAGTCATCTACCCAAGCTTCCATTTCCTTTCAGAAGAAATGCAAGTTGTGTCACTGCCTTAATGTGACAGTTAAAGCAAAAGCTTTGCATCAGCCAGAAGAATTAGATCTCTGCATGTACCTAAGACTGTGTGTTAACAGCTCTACAATTAGGGCAATAATTTGTACAACAGTACACTTTAAGGCAATAATTGACAATTTCTGTGTAAGAGAGAGCAATCATAAATAAATCCTTCCTAGAAAATAAACTCCTCAGCCACAAATTTTCAAACATCTTCACCATTTCTCTCCCACCATTTCTGAAATTAAGCCACTCCCCAAGGACAATCCAATTTCTCCTAACAAACCAAAGGGGATATGACTACTCTTTAAACACATAAGGAGATAAAAACAAAAAAAGACAAAGGAACTATTAAGAAAAAAGGAAGAAACAAACCAAGGAAAGTGGTACAATCTCTCCATGAACAGACGAGCTTGGAAACTCAGAGAGGACTTTCAGTTGTCGGGACAATCAGGTTCTGGAATAAATTCCTCAAGGAAATTGAATGGAAAAAACAACCAACCTCAGAGCAACATATAACTGGTTATGAAATGAAACTCAGTAAGTTCACAAAAATGACAAAGCAGTATTTGCAAGAGCAAGAGGATGGAACTGTGACCTATGAGGTCCCGGAAGGTAGAATCACACACACAAGGCAACATCCTGTTCTGCAGGAGGGCATTTATTGTTTTATGGCTCATAGTATACTTAAGAGGACACAGATGCAAACTTCTTGACTGGCAATGGAGCAAACTGACTTTCCATGACTGAAGAGTGTTGATAGGGCTGTGAGCTCCACTATTTTAAATACACAAAGGTAGGGTTTCATTCCTCTATGATGGACAGCAGGCAACTGCCTCATCCAGAAAAAGAACTGTGGGTTTTTTGGCACGTTCCCAATGAGCATACCTGAATTATGAAACACAGAACCTACACCTTTCCACTAGGTGCTGAACTACTGTGTCTGTAGTTGGTTCAACAGGATATCTTTCATGGTCTCTGATGCATTTATAACAGATGTATTACATGGCAACAGAGGTTAACTCTCTTCATACTTTCACTCCCTTCAGGTAAATTCTCACAGGATCAGTAAACCTTTAAGCTGTTCATTCATGATGTTTGGATGTTAGATGAAGATAAGATTTGGACATTCATAACTCAAGTGACCTTAGGAGTCCCTGGTATGGAGGCACTTTTTCTGGAGAACTTACCTTCATGTTGCTTACCACTGACTGGGAAATTTAGGCTGAAACCTGCTGTGCAGTCGGCTGTTGTGACCGTGATTTCTACTGTCTCCTGGACCAATTGTCTGCTGTTTCCACAATTAAAAGAAAAGACATAAGGCTGATGTCAACGTTGTTGCAGTCTTCTTGCTACTTTTGATTGGTTTTCTGGGTATTGGTTGCAATGAGTAACTGCTAGTTCTGGGACCACCAAGAACAGAATCTCAATACAGGTCCACCTGGAGCCCAATAAGACTTCAAATCAACTCTCTGGACTAGAAGGATCAAAACCTGTCCTTCTAGTCAATGTTGATCTCCTTATGAGAGACAGAATGAAGGAAGCAAGTAAGTGACTGACTTCCAGGCATACTATGATGAGCCATTTTAGTCCCCACATCTGATGAAGAGTACTTAAATATCAGGAAACTCTGGAGGTAAACATGTTTCCACCTGCAAACAGTATTTGAAGCCTGTTGATCTGTCTTTCATATTGGAAGGGTTTCTACGTGTCATCACTTGTTCCAACTAAGTTACTATGGTGACAAATGTTCAGAAGTGAAGGAAAAGGACAATTACATATTCAGAAGTAAACTGAAGGTAAGACATCACGTTCTCCAATGAGAACTGCTTTATTCTATTAAACATTACTGTAGGAGATGAAACTGCAGACTCAACAGTACTGTTCCCATTTCCCAGCTGAAAACTTCTCTATGCAACCTGCAAATTCACATTTCTCTGACCTCACCTTCACAGGAACTACAAGATATATTTCAGAGAGTAGCGCTTTAGTATAGGTATTGATTTCATCAGTACAGCTAAGGTTTTATAATCTCTCTAAAGAAAAATTACATTCTGAAATAGTTTATAAATAACTGTTCAGCTTTTAAAATCTTAATAAGGAAACTTACAAAACTATTTGTCTTTGAATAAATGTTTTCCATGTGTTTTTATACTATTCACAATAAGCTCATACTTAAATTTTATAGATATCAAGTTGCATTACTTGAGAAACAAAGTTACCATGTATCACACAGTGTCTCCTATTCTGTATATGAAAATGGAACAGATAAAATCAAGTAAAAACTTGGAATCTTCCCAAGTTTTAAGAGTTTCACCTATAAAAAGATACTACTGCAATTTTTAATCCAGGAAGGTTTTCTGGGGAATAGTAACACTGATTAAATAGCTGGAACAAACCATACAAAACCTTTAGCTATGCAGGACTTTGTCAAAGCATGAAGCGACAGGACAAGGGGCAATGGTTTTAAACTAGAGCAGGGCAGGTTTAGATTAGACATTAAAAGGAAATTTTTCACCATGAGGGTGGTGAGATACTGGAATGGGTTGCCCAGAGATGTGGTGGAGGCCCCATCTCTGGAGACATCCAAGGCCAGCTGGATGAGCAACCTGATTTAGTGCAGGCTGGGAAGGCTTTTGGTGCACTGGACAATGGATGAAATCATAGAATGGTTTGGTTTGAAAGTGACCTTAAAGATCATATAGTTACAACTCCCCTGCCATGGGCAGAGACATCTCCCACTACAGCAGGTTGCTCAACGCCTCATCCAGCTGGCCTTAAACACTTCCTCCAGGGAGAGGGCATCCACAACCTCTCTGGGTAACCTGCTCCAGCACCTCGCCACCCTCACAGTAAAGAACTTCTTTCTTATCTCCAGGCTGAATCTTCCCTTCTTCCAATTTGCATCCATTACTCCTAGCCCTGCCATCCTGTACATCTACATTCTAGGAAGGGCACTGCTACAGGATCTATTGGAGTCCAGCATTTGGGGTTGTTACAGGGGAAATGCTTTGGGAATTCCTGTTATTTAAACACAGCCTGGTGTGTGCTGGGTTGCCCGAGCACTTCTTTGTGAGGTTGTGGGAGATCTTTGAAAGCTACAAGGGAGGAGTTCTAGGAAAATTTCTTCCAGTATAGGCTCTAGTTACTTAATAATAATTCTCTTTACCATATCCAAAGCAGGCTGTGTTGTTCTTATGACTTACTCTGCAACAGTTTGTACAGGGATTCTAGGTGGCTTGCTCAAAGATGAAAGCCATTGCTCTATAGTGGACTCCTAGCTGGGTGAGAATCTCTTTAGATCACAGAAGCTGATATGGCTAAATCCTCCTCAGAGCACACACAGCACTGTCTAAGAACCTGGTTCAAAGCCTTTGTGGTGGCCTTGAGTCATGACTAGCTTTATGGAAGTAGGTATACTGTCCTACGGGGTTCCCTTTTATGTCATTCCCGATGTTCAGGAAGTCACACTCATAAAAGGAGTGTTTTAGAGAGAGTTTCGGGAAGAGGTGGCAATTAATGAACTCGTGATGAGAATCACTAGGAGTTCAGCAAGCAAGCACATACCTCTGCGAAAGATCAACTTGCAGCTGAAACAGAAGACTAGAGTGTCGTACAACCAGAAGACAGCCTTCCTGGTTCTCCTCAGGTTTTGGTCTAAGCCTAGCTAAGATGCTAACATTCTCCTGAGATACTCTGCAGCTGCTCTGCTAGGTGTTGCAGAACTGTGCCATTGTTCCCTAAGCAGACTGAGCCTCAGGGAGAAGACACCAGGTGGTAACACTCAGCACATGGCTCTAATCCTCAAAGATAGTTGAGAAGAAATTCAGGGTGATCAGGTAAAAAAGGTGAAGCAAAATGACCCTGTGAGGTATCACTGCCTATGGCAGGGGGGGTTGGAACTCAATGATCTTTAAGGTCCCTTCCAACCTGAACTATTCTATGATTCTATGACCCAGAGAATGAATTCTCCTCCAGCTTGCTGAGGAGTGACTGTCCCCAGTCTCAAAGCAGCTCAGATTGAAGGGGATAGAACAGGGACACAGGGAGTGAGGAGAGAGGCAGAAAAACGGCACTACAAAAATACAAAGTTCAGAAAATGGAATGTGAAAAATATGTGAGACATCTTAAACTAAATTAATAGAAATTAGGACCCAAGAAATAACCAACACTGATAAAATTACCCTCTTTCAAAATCCAACCAGGAGCTAAACCAAAAATATTTTATTAGGTTAGAAACAATTAAGATTAGCTGTATATTCATTTTAACATGTATGTAAACATTAACATTCCTTAGGCTGCCTATTAATTCACATGTGGCATATTTGCTCTATTTATGATATCAAGCCCCACGCTGGGACATCCCATTACAGAGTCACGGTGGTGGCTCCATACTCAAGGTGAATCCACAACTCTCTGCCTCTTTCCTGTTATTATCTTGCAGTAAGACCAGTTTGGGGCAAGAATATACCATTTGGTTTCAGCCCACAAGGGAATCACTTTGAGAACTAACTGATCTAAGCAGCAGTGGAATAGTTTACTGGGTTTTGTGTTTTATTGAAGCAGAACAAAGGCTTTGAGAGCTTTTTGTGTTTTATGGAGCCACAAGAAAAAAGTTTGGCTCGGAAAGTGCCCAGAGCCCACATCAAGGTTACATGTATATAGACAAAAATACTGCCTAAGCACAAAACTTGTTACAACTGATACCATGTTTCCAGATCCCCAAATGTCTAATAAGGAAATGTTGAGCAACATTATCTGCTTTTACATATAGAAGAACTGGGATGAAAGAGCAGAATATGACAAAGACAAAAGATGTGACAAAATCTGGAGCCACAGTTCCTACTCAAATACCCCTCTTTCGAGGCTTCATTGCTTACTATAAATAAACTATAAATAAACATTAAAGTTGTAGAAGTAACTTTTGAACTTTTTCCAAACAAAAGGGATGCTTTGAGTCCAGCCCTTGCCCAAGGAAACACTGGAAGCATTAATTAAGGTTTGTGAAGCACTCAAATTCAAGGGGAAACCCCCAGGAGGAAATGTGGATTTCCATATTCTGTCCAGGGCTTGAAAGGCAACAATAAATACAGCCTGGGGCAGAGAGCAAACAGCACGAATAAAATAAAATACTGAGCAGCTGCTGGTTAAGTGAATACTCTTCATCCAACACACGAAACTTTATTTCTGCCTCAGGCTGCATGAAGCAAGGGAAAACAGGCTAAATCAGAAAGAAAACTTTACTTTGAAGGGTTAAACAGCAGCAAAGTTATAAAAAATTGAAATTTTTTCTTATGAAGGAAAATACTAGACAAGCCTAAGAGGCGGAACTGGAAGCCCCACCAATGATTATATGAGAAATGCAACTGGCTTGGATAGTACAGAAGGACTGGAACTGGTCAGGTTCACTTTTTTGGACAGATGTAATGTCTTACCAGCTACAAAACTTTGCAGATATCACTACTCGCTTTAAAAGGACCTGAACTATAGAGGATGTATCCTCTGTTACAAAGTCAGAAAGGGTAAAATACTACAGTAAACAAAGATAGCAGGATCTACCCAGAACAAAAAAGGTAGAAGACCAATCTCACTCATACAAGCCTTACTTTCCAGCTCACCTATTACCTGCCTGCTGCCTTCTCAGAAGTAAAGGATCAAAGCTGAGCTCACAGCAGAGACACAGGGACAGCCCACATGGTTTGCTGGGTGCACAGCACTGATTTTTGGCTTCTCTTGCAAACTGCTAAGATTTAACTTGTTTTTCAGTGTGAGAAATTGGGTGCCCAGAAGTGAAGTGAGCCTGATTAGAAAAATTTAAGAAAAGCAGCACAGGCACCACACACAGAATGGTAGAGCCTTGCTCTTCAACTGCTCATTACAGCCTCCTTAGGAGTAACTTGGAAGGAGAAAAGTCATGCCTGAAAAATGCAACGCAGAGAGCAAGGAAGGAAGAACAGGAACCGTGTTAAACAGAAGTAGGCAGATTCCCCTGCACTGCAAACATTAATACCATTTCATATTATTTCTTATTTTCCTTCCCAGAAATCATATCCCAGTATCACCCTTTTCCCCATGTTATTTTTTTTCCCCTTTATAAAACCACCAATTTTCCTAAGACTGGTGCTCTGATCTAACAGTCATTTATTCTTGTATCTATTTTTAGAATACACTTGAGAAAACAGAGATTTTATCAAACATCTAGGAAAAAAAAAAAAGCTCATCTTCTTAGCAATTCCCACAGCCAAATCATTCAAATCATAATTTCTTGTTGATAAATGAATAAACTGAAAAATATTGGTGAGAAAACCCCTCGTTGACAAAAAACAATGCAAAAGACCATTAGGAAATCAACACATTATTTGATCTCTCTTCTTTTTGCTGCTGAAAGCCACATGGCACGCATGGTATTTTTAACTAAGGAGACTCATTTCAAATATATGCCGAGGAATCTTATTTCAAACATACACTAAATAAGAAGGGGAGCAATAAAACAGGCAGTCCCTTACTCTAATTTTATCTGTCTCCCTCCTCCTCTTTCCTTGGTGCAGTGAAACTTTAAATCCAACACCTAGCCCCCCTCCCTCTCTTTTTTTTGTAAACAGTGATCAACATTTTCCTAAATGACCCCCGAAAGGACCTACTTCAAAACCACTCATTAGTAACAGCCACGTTTGCAATATTAACCTGGATGTGGCTGTTTATTAAGATCTTTTAAAGGGTTTCGAATGAAGACACACTGCCGGTGTACAGGGAGCACAGAAGGGGTAATTTAAAACCCATGTTTTTCCTCCCCCTCGCCAAAAACATGCCCAGCATTGTGCAGCTGTGCTGCCAGCTTCATCACTCCCTCCATCTCCACTCTTGCTAATTAAAAGGTTGATCACAGAACAATGCTCTTCTCATTAATTTCGGGATTCTGATTGGGCAGGATTCCCACTCGCTCCGCCTGATCTTTTCCACACTGCTGAAGTTAATGTGACAGGAGCCCGAAGATGGATTACCCGCTGCCATATTGCCCATCACCTCCAATCAGCAGCTATCTGGGTAAACTGATTGTTCTAATTTGCTCTCATTATTTTTACAATATCAGGAGAAAATAACGCACACCGCTCACTGTCACAGCCGTGAAAATCAGCCATTAGTTAAACCCAGACACTGAGTGGCTTTATTAGAAGAGCTGCAGTTTATTGATGCAGCTTCAGTAAACTAAGATAATACCTGCCCTCTTCAAACACACTTTTTGGGGCGTATTTATGCTGAAAGAAAATATTTATTACGGTACTTTTGGCAACACTTGCTGCCTCAGCCTGTTATCCTGATATGCCAGCAGACAATGAAGATTAAGAACAATAGAGATTTGACTTCCATGCGAAGAAGGACAAAATATGCAGCATTACCCACATGCTCAGCAGCCTGCCCCCACTTCCCTGCTACTATTTTACTGCTCAAATAAAAATCATCTCAGTACCAATGACAGGTGGATATGTAAACACACATCATAATCACACAATATATGGTAAAGGCAAGCAAAGTAAGGACATCATCATGTGAGCTCTATGTACCAGATCAACAATTTGGTCCTGGTGTTTTTTTGATCAGAAAAAGAAGTCTGTGCAGCCCAGCAGCAACAGAGGGGAACTGAGAGCAGGAGCTCCAAATGATACAGGTAAGTGTTTTGTATGGCTGGGAACTATTTCTCCCTCCTATGAAAAGGCATTGTGCTGCCACAACTCAGGAACGAGTCAGAGCAGAAATGTCACTCCATGCTGAAGTCTCACAGGATCCCACAGCTGAGAAATGAATAAGGGATTGTTAGCGTAGTAAACTCAGGCATTTTTACACCGCAGCAGCGATAAGAACGACATTGAAAACCCTGCCAGCCTCTATACTGTATATAAACCTATGTTACTCTGCCTGCTTTCTATTTGTACCCTAGCAAAAGGAAATGCTAAATAGAGGGATTAACAGAAATATGATACCCTAAATCTCGCTAAACATAAACCTTAAACTGGCATCTGTGATGCTGTAACTCTGAATGTACTCTAAGACTGACATGACAAGCAGAGCACAGCAGACTGATTTTACTTTTAAATAATATCTAAATTAGATTAGTTCTTTGTGTAGATCTGCATGAACCAGAGGGGACATTCATCATTGTGCCAAAAAAGTTAAATTCACTGGGATATGCTCAAAGTGAATGGTTCTAGACCTACATTTTATCTCACATCATCAAGATGCTGTGCCAATACGCATGAAGCCAGCAAGGAGCTGCAAGAAAGACAACAGGAGAGTAACTGGATACCAGCAAAGCTTTATTTTTCCCTTTGTAGGTTATGAATTGCTTGGGACAGGATCTGCAGCTTCTCTGTCTTCTAAGCACAGAGCATTCTTTTCAATATTTGAGCTTCTTTTTTAATATTTAACAGCTTCAATACAAGGAAGGATATTCTCTTCCCTCCCCCTCCAAAACAGATGTAATCCTAGTTTCCCCTCCTCCCCCTGCTGCAATTTAAAATGCTACAATTTTCATCACTAGTTTTTAATATTTTTAAATCCTCATCAACTAGAGCCTTCCTTGCATTTGGGGCTCAATTTTTTTTCCCCTCCCTCCTGGAAAAGCCTCCTCCCAGCGTTGTTTGGTATCTCTTTTTGACCCTCACTAATGGTTTTTCTCTTGAAAGGGTTTGCCATGCTTTTCTCCTTAAAATTCCTGCACTGGAAGCCTGCACCACACTCTCCACAAAACGTGCTGATGGCACAAATTACAAGCCCCCAGCCGAACACTCCAGCCCCCACCATTCGGGCAGATTTATGTGGGCTCTTGCCGACGTTATTACAAGTCAGAGTTTATTGGGAAATTGTTACATTATGCGGAGTGTCTAACAAATTGCTTATGCTGCTATAATTGGATTACAACAGCCGCTTGCTCCCACCGGTAAGATTAGGCAAGTAGGACTCCTGCCGATCTCTGAGCGTTAGCAGTAATTTTATTTGCCTTGCCTCTCTCTTTCCTAACAACATGCCTCCTTCCCTGCCAGCTGTCTGCTGAAAAGGCACAGGCTTGTTCCTTGGCCCTAAAAATGCAATTACAGCCCTGCAGATCGCACTGTTTGTGCATTAAGTACAGAGCCAAAACGAGGCGAATTGATCGTTTGACTTTTGGAGGAACGGAGCGATCCCGGCGCGCAGGAGATCTGCCACGCACCAGTGGCCAGCACCATAGCGCCCACCCCACCACCGCCTCGCTCCGCACCATCTCCCCACTCCAGCCCCACTCCCCATGGCATAGATGGTGGAGCCATCTCCCACCACAGCCCCCATCCGTCTACAAAAAATGGGCTCCTTTTTAGCAGCTCTCTTGCTAGGGTGAACTCTGAACTTGCCTCTTGAAATGTAATGTGTGCCCACATTGATGGGTCCCCTGCAGCAGGATCCACTATGAAGTGGTTATTCCAGCATTTCACACAAGCTTTAGCACAAGAACTGGACATAGTTTTCAAACAACTTTGCCTTTAAAAAATACTGAAAGCATATCAAATTAACATCACATTAACAGTAACTTATTTTCCACAATCTGAGGGTGCTTCCGCTGTGACTACTTCAGAAGTTATGCTTCTCTTCAAATCCGCCACCGTTTACCACTAAAGTCACCAATGATTTGGATTCCAAACCGTTTCACATTTCCAGTCCAAAAGATCCCAAAGTACTTTATAAGTTCATGCCCAATTTGTTTCAGAACATCCTGGTGATCACTCCTCACAAACTCAACAAGACAGAACTTGCATTAAAATCTCAGGCTGTAATTCTTTATGTCAAAGCTCAATCACCAAACCAGCAAACACTTACAGTGACAATACAGCATGTGACACTACACACTACAGCAGTGCACGGGTATTTGTTTAAGGATGCCATGTCAAGTTCAAAATTCCAAAAGATTCTTCTATTAGATATTCACTGTCCATATACTCAGAGAACCCTGGGATGACTCAGTTTAGAGGCGACCTCAGGAGTTCTCCAGCCCAAACTCTAACCCAAAGCTGGGTACATTCTGAGGTCACACCACATAGCTAAGGGCTTCACCAAGCCTGGCCCTGAAAACTCCAAAGGATGGACAGTGTAGATCTGTTACAGTTGACTGTTGTTTCCATGAGAGGTTTCCCTTAGAATCAGTCAAAGCTGAGAAGGAATTTCTAAGACATGTGAGAGCCCTTCCAATACATACTGAAATCAGCTTCAAGAGGAACTCCAATTGCTTTCTTAAGATTCCAAACTCAGAGCTGAAAAAAGTTGAAATATCTCTATTGAGTTGACTGAACAATGGAAATGATTCTTCATACCCAGATTTTGAATATCACCTGACTGACCAGCATTATGTAGAGCTTTGAACCCCAGAATACTTTGAAACCCTCAATTAGAAAGCAACTTGTGAGTTAACTATTACTTCTTCAAAGTCTCTTTTGTGTTTTGAAAAAATTGCAATTGTTACTCTTTCTTAATTCAGTGCTTCACTGACATGCAAAGTCATTTTGGGTGGCAAGGGAAGCAGAAATATCCACCACTCCACAGTATTTGCATAACTAAAATCTAAAGAAGCCTGTTTACGTGTAGTTTAACACTCGAAAGAAACTCTGAACAGCTGAAATGCCTTATAAATAGCTCAGACCCAGAGGAAGTGCAAACGTCTGCATTGTGAATTGTAGATCTTAATTACAGACAATGGCTGGTACAGCAAGTAGCACAGAAAAAAAAAGTGAAACAGTTGCACTGTTCATGGTTGGCAATAATTCTTCAGGAAAATATTTACTATCAATCAGTTATGAGAAAAGGGACTCTGCGCTCATAAAACAGCACGTTGCTTCTCATACCAGGACCATTTTGCTTCAGCATAATCTGAATTTAAACAGCTTGTTTCCTGCGGATATAATTTTGGAAATAAATAAAACAAGTCTATCAAAATCTGGAGAATGTGTACAGTGGGGTGGGGAGAACAGGAATATCACATTTCTTTGTCAGTCATTTGCAAAGAGGTTATTGGACTGAGGGGAAGCTGAAGCACAAAGACTACTGTGACCTAAAAAAATTATTAAAAAATGAGATATCCTAATTAAAATAGAAATGTGACTAAGAAAGGAAAGTAATCATTAGGTGTAAGCTTTTAGATAAGCCTCCTATGCTGTTTTCTGCTAAGAACTCACAGTTTCAAAGCACCACTTGGACATTAAATAATCCCAGCACTGCCTCTGCAATGCCTGCCACTCACACAACAGGCTTTACACAGACAATAACTACAACAGAAGGCTAAAATGACATGCTTAAATCTCAATTAGCCAGTGGCTGAGGTAGCATTTATTCAGTTTGCAACGGCCTCAAAAACTGTTGTCCCAGAGAAAGGTATATCCAAGACATAAAAAAGGACAGGGCTACAAAGGGGTTTGAAGCTGGAAGCACTTCGACTGGCAGACCCTCTGCATCACTACACCGAAGCTTAATATTAGAAACTAAGGTACAGAGGAACATAATTTCTCATTAAAACAGTGGAAGGAGTATCAGAAACTAAATGTAACTAGTCAATAGTATTTACTAATTATTAACTTGTTCTCATTTAAATCTCAAGGACTGGAAAGGCATCAAAAACACTGTGAGAACTATGCATTACCTGCAGATATATGGACTCAGTGGTATATCGTGGCACAACTCTGAGCTGGTTGTGCTGTT
Source organism: Turnix velox (assembly GCA_013400935.1). Lineage (NCBI taxonomy): Eukaryota > Metazoa > Chordata > Aves > Charadriiformes > Turnicidae > Turnix > Turnix velox. The sequence goes on along the minus strand of VZTY01006499.1, from coordinate 271,113 downwards.
CATGCAAAGTAAATGCAGGGACACTCTCACAAAAGAGAAGCCATCAATCTGTGACATAAAGGGACTTGAGAGTACAAGAGGGACACTCTTCAGATCAATTTGTCCTACTGCCAACTGGAACATTCAGCCTGGAACCCTAAATGTTTGTTTATTAAAGCGTACTTGTGGCTTCTCCTTTGAATTCATATTAAAATTCTGAGCTCAATCTTACTACTGCACAGATGATTTTTATTCTAAAAATTCTGAAGTAGTGATGCAGAAAGAACTGACAACGGCAGGAAGATTTCAATTACCAGCTACTTCCACCACTTCTTGCTTTATCTGAATCATCCTTTATCGTAAAATGTGTAGCTATATCTAAACAATGCTATGCATCTTTGAAAGAAAACTTCACACAGAATACTTCAAGTACCAAGCCCTGCTCTGTTGCCAGAATTGAGATGAATCCAGCTCTGTCCCCCTGTCCACTAGGAGCAGCTTGCAAAGTGGGTAAGAATTTACTGAATGTCTAAGCTGGACTTTCCATTCAAGGGTCAAAAAAAGCATCATATTGCTAAATTCACAACATTTCTGCAAGGAGAGTATAACTCAGTTTTCTTTATGAAGATAAATAAGAAATGTCATCACATCTTCAGACAATAAGCTCACAGTGCTAAAAACAAAAGATATAAACTCTTTCAAAATTCCTACTTCAAAACTGAAATCATTGCAGCATGCACATTTAAAAGCATGATGAACAGCAATCAAAGTCCCATGGTCAGCAATCAACATCATGAACAGAAATCAAAGTTCCATGTGTTTCCATGGAAAACGCAACATGCCTAGAAGACCCTGAGAAGTCTCTTGGTTTGCCACGACCTTAAAAAGCAGGACCAGTTCTCATAGGTGGCATGGAGTGGCCAGAAACAGAAGTTTAGTTTTTCAAGGCCAGTGTGCTTGACTGTGTTTTCCTTCTCCCAGTTTCACTTATCTCAGACAAAGAAAGAGCCAGTGAACCTCTCCAGGCTGCTGCTGAGTTCAGAACTAAGCAGAAATCTGGGGATGCTGTACGACATTCGAAAGATGTCTTTGCACTGTCTCTGGCAGGTATGCCATAGGGTGCCCATCTCCATCTCTGGCATATGCAGGAAAGAATTCAATGTGCAAAATCAAACTGAGAACACTAGCAAATACAGATGAACTGGAACTGACTGCAGGAGTTAATAAACAGAAAAGACCTACCTAATGAATATAGAAATGGGTAGTGACATTGTGAGATCAGCTGCACACCAGTCTCTTGCTGGGAAAGAAAAAGGCACTTTGGATCAGAAGGGTACTCCCATGATCCAGGGAAGTACAAAATCTAAAGGATTCCAAGTGAACAGCAAAAATCAAACCTACTGTAGCCCACACTACGAAAGGAGTGAAAAGGGTGAAAAGGTAAGACCTCCGTTTGGAAACAGGAATATATATAATCCATCCAAGCAAAGGCTCAGACAAGGTGACTGGAGACACATCAGAGCATCCCTCACAGCACAGCACATGGAAAATGTGAAGGTTACCACAGCAAGTAAATGCTACTGGATGCAGAACAGAAGAGAAACTTGTTTGCCCACCCAGGAGCATCACAAGAATCCTAGTGACATACCAGATGCCAGGGGATTTTTAACTGTGCCCCTCTCTAATTGAGGATGAAGCACACACCAACACCATTATCTGGCCTGAAGATACTGGCTTACAAAATATGGAACAAACAATAGGAACAGATGCTCATTTGGCCAGATTTCAATAAGCCTCATTAAAACCAAACACCCTGTCCTTGGAGCTCAGGTTCATGCTACATTTCTACCTTATTTAAGCACCTAGCACCAATTCCTGAGAAAGCTGTCCACTGGTGGTTGCACACCAGTAGAATCGTAACAGAAAATCCTCGCACAGGTATTTTTTGGTTTCTATAAATAGGGGAGTTCTTTATATATACATTTGTGAGTGTGTGTTCATGTGTGTGTATAAAATATAATTAGGGATTGTATTTAATTTTTAAAGGCATTAGGTTACATATAGATCAGACATGTTGATTACTCAAATGCAATAGACAAAAAGATGACAAAACTGAGGATGGAAGAAAACCAATTTCACAGATCCCACAGGTGAAATTTGTGCATCACAACATATAATTTTTAATCCAAGATCCCACCTCCTCAGTAAAAGCCTAAGCACACTCAAAACACCTCCTATTGATCCTTATTTGGTTCTATCCAAGTACTCAAAAGTCCCATCAATGAAGCTTCAGAGGAAAAACACCAAAATAACATGGCTAAGAAGAAAATACGTAGACTCAGCTGATTGATAGAAGAGTTTAGTTTTTTAATTCCTAAATAAAATTAGATAATCCATAGGTTTGTAAAAGCCACTGAGCAACTAGCTGCAGAATCTACATAACAACATATTCAAGAACGGTCAGACAAAGTTTCCTAACAAACACAGACTTACACAAGTGGCCAAAAAGTCAGTAGTCCTGTGCTACTCTCCATACTTGAAAATGCATATATGTTTATAATAAACCTATTTTTCCTCCATTTCAGGAATAACACCAGTTGTTGATGGTCCTGCAGGGAAGTGTTGTTTCACAAGAGTTTGATAGATAGAGAGCACTTCAGCCTGAAAATCGTATCTCAGTATCAATGTGTTTGTCCTAAAGGGAAACTGCACATCACTCTGAGCATACTTTGGAAATATCAAGCAAATGTCTTTACAGAGGAGAATTTTCCTTTTTGCAGTACCAGAAATTCTGGTTTAGGAAAAAACATTGTCCCTTGCAGTCCTAGTGACTGACACTTGTGATAAGTTTCTGACAATGCTGGCTGTGGCTCCCAGTCAGGGTTGATACTACTCTGCAGAAAAACTAAATAATGATTTCCAAAGTAATCATTTTTGGTCCTTCAATGCCAGTTCAAAATAAACCAAAAACCCTTTTTCCAAGAGTGCTGCAGAAAAAGAAACATAGTTAAACTTTCTAGTCTCCAACTTCTTAACAAAACATTTTAACATCCCAGGCTGTAAGACATATCAATCATGGAGGATAAAACTCACCATAGGGCTAGGCAAAAGCCTCTGAACTCCTTAAATCCCATTGAAGCCCTTCACCTACGGAATATTTAACAGTTGTGCCATTTGCCTGTGCCATCACTGAGCCATCTGCATTTAGCTCACTGGATTTATAAATGCTTCAACATTTGAAAGAATTTCAAAGACAAGCTGTGTTGCAACCTATTTCAATTTGGTTTGTAGCTGGGAAGAAGAATGAATGGAATACAACAGTGAGGCAACCTTGCATAAGAGGAATTAAATCCCTCAGGAAAGTCCTTATCCTTTTTCATATACATATGTGTGTGTGTATGAATGTATATATGTTTTTTCCATGTATCAGTGTGATGGCAGATTGTCCTATAGCATATATATTGTTCTACAACATACAGAGACTCAATAGACTAAAACATACACTTTTTAATCTCCAGGGTAATGGCTTAAATTCATCCTCAATAACATGAAAGAAGTCTAGCTGTTCCTGCCTTGAGTCCTAATCATACTCTTACCATGATCCCACCGGAACACAGTTTTAGGAGAGTTTGTACCTACTTTGTATCGAGAAGTGTCTCAGGAAGCAAAGTGAAATACCAGTTTCCTTAAGCTAAGCATGGATATACTATGGCTGGTAGCTTCCCTCAGAAGTGCTTCTCCACTGGAAGGCAACCTGGCATGTTAAGCAGAGCTTATGAACACTAAGCCATCTGTAAGAATCATGACAAACTCTTATGATGGCTAATTCCATGACAGGAAACAAAAGTAATGGAACATCCAGATTTCACCAGCAAAATTCCAGCAAAGACTCAGTTGGGAAATTATCTTGAAAGGTCAATACAAAAACAGGCCCTGAAGGGACATGGCACCTTTAACAACCATTCAAAATATGAAAAAAAAAGAAAGGATTTCACAAAGACAGATCAATAAATAACCAAAAGAGTAACCCAGCTTTTGAGTTTGTGGTGACAGAGGAGCTGCAAAGCATGGACTGGTTTGGGTAGCAGATAGCTGCATGCGCTGATCTATCCTGCACGCCCCTTCTGAACTTCCCTGTGCAAATACAAAGCTTGCACAAAGATATAAGGATCCTTTGCTCAGCCTTCCTCTACATACTTCATCATGGTTCAAATGTTTATCATCCCACAAGCAGTCCCACATGTATGTTATTTTACTCTAGTTATGCTGAATTTTAAGAACAGAGGGTGAGCTAATGGCACCCCATCTTTTCCATTCTCATGGAATGATTTTGGTCAGATGGGCAAATGTGTCTGTTTTCTTACTGTATGTCCTCTTTTCCTTTTGCCTTAAATACAGCCTTCACTGTACTTTAATTAAAAGGTCTTCCTTTTTGCACCTTCCCACTGGTGGCTAAGAAAGGGAATCATGATACCAAGATCTTTCATGCAGTATTTTTAGCATATATCTGGATATTTATCATTTGAAGATGCCACATCTAATTACACAGCAGGCACAGGTCATCCCACTGGAAAAGTCTATTACTTGCAGAGTAGGATGAACCTTTCAGTCCCAGATAGCTCAGGACTGAAGTAAAATTATTTCCAGCACAGACAAACAGCAAGCCTGAAAACTATATTGAAGGACAACAAAGCCTGCCCAAAATACCTGCTTTCTGTTTAAACATTTTTATTCTAACTGTAATTTTTAACAAGAACTTTTTTCTGATTAACAGTGAACAATCTGCTAAAAACCCCTCAAAACCAAAGCCATTCTATTCTCTTACTTACTTTGGCCACACAATTTTCAGTCTTCATTGCAGTGCTTCCAATACACACCGTTTCCTGGTTTAAGCACAGTCTGGCACAGCTGTTGTAAGTCTGCAGAAAGATTAAAATGCTTATGAAATAGAGGAACACGATTTTCTTCAGGCACCACATTTTTGGCAAAAGAGCTCACAACAACTCTACTACTTTTATTTTTTTCCTAAGGTGTGAACACTTCAAACCAAAATATACTCCTTTACAGCAAAAGCCTACTCTTGAGGGCATGCGTGTCATCTGAGAAGCTACGTACTAGTTTCTGTTCTGACAGGTCAGAGGAAAAAAAACATAAAAAAATATGTTTGTCCCCTTTTCCTCTGAAAAAGAAGAAAATAATCTGATCTCAGTTGTCTGGTCATTCCTAAAATGATGTGTAATTGACCAACTAAAGCAAGGTGACTTGACATGCTAGATATCACAGTGCATGTCAAACGCTAATAAACCTCCCTGTCTTTATCAGGAAAAAAACCTCAAGGGGACAATATGGAGGTTATAATCATAGGGGAGCAATGCAGACCACATCTCATTTGTTGCGTTACACCTTCCTCACTTCAAAAAGCTTTTTCTTTTAAATATCATATCTTTAACTCATACACAATCCTGACCAGGAGAATCTCTGCTGAGGCTGCAGATGTTGGAGTCTCTGCAGAACACATTACTTTTAAGCTCTCCCTTTTTTAAGGGCAGCATATGAACAATACTTATAAAGTGTGTTTAAAATTAACTTTGGTTGTTTTGGCTACCTAAACTAAGATGCCTGAAGAACTCAAGAGTTTTTAATGGACACTCTTCCCCCTGCTTTCAACTCCTTTTTTAATTACTACTTGACTAAGCTTGCATTTTCTAAAAGCAGTAGTAGTATAGTAGCTGCCAGCAGCTCCAGAACTGGATGAAACCCCCAGCCTTTGTTGCCATTTACAGAAAATTTCTCTCAAGCAAAAGTGGCAGCCCAAGATGAAGCAGAAACTTGCTTTGTTGCAAGAGAAGTAAGTGGACCACAGAGATTGAATACATTGAATAGTTGTGTGGGGAAAAGCCAGGAAGCATGCTGAAAGAGAATGAAATTAAACTTGCAACAAAGACAGTTCCAAGAGCACCAAGTAAAACATACTAACGATTTTTTTTAAGATTGCCTTAAGCGGAGGATACACAAAGATTTGTAGTGAACTCTCTGTCAGTCCTCTTTCCATAATATTCACTGGCAATCAAGGAAGAACCTTCCTTCAGGGCTTGCTCTGGATTTCTATTTGATTTTAAGCTAATTCAACCCCAAATCTGCCCAAAACCTGCAGGCACCACTGAACCTCTCCCCCTGCTCCAAAGCCATCGGGGCCAGATCCCCTCAGTACCAGGCTCCAACAAGCCATCTCCCACTTTTGCTCCCCTGCTGCAGACCTGATACTATACAAGATGTGGTCCAGAGTAACACTGGCCAGCAGAGGAACATACTGCAAAGGATGCCAGAGGCAAGAATGCATGGACATTAAAAGGGGGTCATGCTGAGCAACAGGAGATGTGTCCACAAATCCAATGTTCCTGACAGTCTGCAGCTCAGGAGAATGGTAAGCACCAACGGATGGGAACTGAGTGTTTACAACCAGTTTATAACATTACTCACCTAAGTTCTTAACGATCTTATTTAAACACTCCTTACTGCCCATCATGGGAAATAAGCCTTAAATGGATCTGTATTGGTCCAGCCCAGAAGACACTTTTAGAGAAATTCAATCCACCACAGCCCTTCCCACCTTACTTCTTTACAGACTCCTTTAAAGTTCACCATGAAACAGAACCTAAAAAGAACACAGAAGCCCCACCTCCTCTATCACTTCAGCAATTCACATTTTATTTCTCATTGAGCCCTCTAACCAGAAAATAACCAGTGACAGACAGGAATGCAGAATATCCTGGCTCCAGGAGATCTGCTTACAAGTCATAACATCAATATCTGCTGAGACAGGCAGTCAGTTGGTGATGCCTGACTCTGGATCCAGAAGGAAAAAACAAAAAATTCGAACACACAAATCCTTTCAAAGTGTCGTGCAAGGAGCAGAGTGCATCTTTCAACAGAAGAGGTTCAGACTCAAACTGGGATTAGGCCACGAGCTAACAGAAGTCTGATGGATTCAACTTAGCCTCTTGCAAATTTTTGCCAGCGTCATAAACCCATCACTCTGGTATGCACAGAACTTTCTTCTCAGAAGAAAGATCAGAATGCCATACACTATTATAAATTGTGGCTTAGATGTAGCTGGACAGAAAGTTTACACCATCTGCTTTGCACTGATGTTCAGACAATATCATGCAAGCTTCATTTTATAAGCATCATGTTAGTAAAACTCAACCAGATTCAGAAGGTGCAAAACCATGAAGAGTTGGTAAGATTCTTTGTTCAGTATTTACATATGTGTAATTTAATCCATTTATCATAAATCTGCGATTTCTTTCATTTGCAATTTAATTCCTAACAGTGTAGCAACGGTACACAACTCATCTGCTACATACTGGAAATTTTATGAGGAGCCCAGACTTGAAGTAAGCCACTAACTCCACTCTGCAGATGAAAAGCTCAGCCACAAAAACATTTACTGAAAGCAACAAGGAAGTCGGTGGCTCCATGAACTTAATCATGAACCAAACCATGAAGCAAACTCAGATCTTGACATTTTTTCCTTGCAAGACAGCTAACCAAGCTTGCAACAAGCTTCCTCTCACATTTACCAATAGGAAAGAGCAGCCAGACCCAGATACACAATGTGAAATGCTAAATCTAGAAACCCTGGAACTTTCTATGAAGGAAGAAAGCTCATTGTGCCACTATTGAAAACTGCAGGCATATCCGAACAGAGACACAAATAAATACTCCAAGGTGTTGTTGGAGTATTTATTTGTTGTTGGATGCTTTCACAAGGTGTGAAAAGCATCAATAATTCCTTCATCAAATCCACCAATACCAGGACTAGTGACACTTGATGGAACTACTATAGAATAAATTTAAATCAGATTGATTAAACTAAATACTTCACACAGCAGGCAGTCAACTTCTAGAGCTTGCTGCCCCAGGACACTGTGGTCAGAAACAGTATCAGCAAGTGGAAAAAAGGATTAGAACTCGCGGAGAGCAGGTACTTAGAGTACTTGGCAAAAATATCCCCCAGACACTCTTAGAGCAACAGCAGTAGATGCTGCAGAAGCAGGTCAGACTGACCTGGGCATTCCTGCACTATTAATACCTCTCTGCCCTTTGACAATGTGCCAATTCCTCCTTCCTAACCTTTTCAGTCTTAGAAAGGATACAAGAACACACATTTTTCTGTGAGCATCAACTTTTTACACCGTAATGCTATTACTAAAGATCTATGTAAGTGCCAAATTACCAGACAAACATTTAGACCTTCAGCAACTCTGGTTTCTCAACTGAAGTAGTGGTGAATAAAGAAAACAAAAGGAGTGCATATAATGGGTCCAACATATCAGGATGCAGATCTGAGAATAAAATATAGCCACCTTCAGTTCCAACATCTATTACATCACAAAGTTATGATGTTTTGTTCTTACTTTCACATTCTCAGCGAAGGTTGCATTACTAGCCTTGTGGGATCAACAAAAAGAGTAAGAAGAACCATGCCTGTGTTCCACAATATGTTTTAAAAGGTTTCAAGCAAAAATGCAGATAAAACCCTAGTTCTCCCTTCCAGTCTGGGGGGAAAAAAGAGGTAACATCACTCTTTTCAACAGGTCTCAGTGGAAAGGTATTGAAAATGTTGCATAAAATCTGCACCTGCCTTGTGAAGTTGGGAGACCATAATGTGAAGGTGGCAAAATGGCTACCCTCTTTCTTCTAGCATTCCTGCTATTGTGAGCCACAAAATTATGGCTGGACATGGAGATTCTATTTCATCTGGTACTGTAATACTCGTTGTTCGCAGTCTAAGAGCCACTCATGAACTGAAAGGAGATTGAATGTCCAATCCTCAAGTAATAATCCAGAGCCCTGTACTTCAGGCGAAACATTTGATGGTGCCTCTCGTGCTACACTGAAACATCAGGGAATGTCCTTTGGCTCAGTCCAGTGCCTGGGGGAACATGGACTAAGCTGGAAGAAAACCAAGGAAATCAAAACTAGAGCCAAACCTCAGAAAATAAAGTTTCTCTCTCTAACCTTTAAAGCTTGATCCTTTCACGAATCTCATCTAATTTGCACCAAACCTGTTCAAGTTTCTCCTCACCTTTCATCAAGATAAGAGGTTTCTCCACCAAGGAAAAGCCGACTGAAATGGTAGCTTGGTTCAATGCCACAGGCAGATAGCTTTGCGTTGGAGTGCTTTAATATGTTTTTATATTGCATATAAAGCATGCAAACATAAACCAGTTTGTTGAAAACTACTTTCTTTGGGGAAGCTGGCTGTAATTCTGGACAAGGTTTCAATTTTCACACTGCTGCTAGGGTAAAACATTTTAAAGAGTTTAATTTTTACAGTGGCTTCAATGACACAAGATTATCTAACAAAGTAATGGTTAATCAATAGAGGGTTTAGTTGTCAGGTGAAACATATAACACACTAAAAGGGATTGATTGCAAGGCTCCTCCTTATTTACTGGGAGGTATATATTTAAAATGACACAAACTTGTTACCAAGCTGCATTCTTTTAACCTTGCAAAAGCTGTTTCAGAAAGGCGTTGAGCAGCCCTATAGCAAAACAAGCTCTAATGAAAAAAGTAAAAAAAAAAAAAAAAGCTACAAATATATGACAGCACCAAATCACGTCAGAAGCAGGGGAAACACAAAGCTGGATCCACTCCTAGCCAAAGGCTTAAAATGCCACAGAGACACTCGACTGTGGCTCACTAAAGATAGAGCTGATCCCATTCCGTGAGAGTCTTTGGTCACATTTTTCTTTTTAAAGAAAGGGTGGTCCCACTCCTTGACATAAACACATCAACATCCTAACTCCTGCTGGCACAGCTCTGGATGGATGCAGAATGCCAATGTGAAGCTTCAAACCCTGGGCAGAACTAACTCTCTGTCTCTGTATGTGCAGCTTTCCCACCAACTAAAATCCATTTCTCCGGCCATTTATTCCAAGAATCCCCAGACTCTGAGCAGAACTCCACTTTTTAATAGAAGCTGCAACCCAGGAGTTCAATAAAATTCCCCCCCCCCCAATAGTTAATAATTACATGATTTATCAGAGAAAGATAACACTAATAAAAACAAGGCAAAAAGAGAAAACCCTCACCCTCCCTTCAAGTCATTGTCAAGGAAAATATTATTAAACTGTTCTTCTTGAACAAGAGCTTTTGTAGCTAAGCACAAATTGCCAAATGGTTAGAAAAAAAGTTATTAGACTCAGAAGAATTCAGCAGAAGTGGGAAGTTATAAACAAATCACTCAGGCAGTTTTGGAAAGATCGCTTTCATCTTACTTACAGTCTTAGGAGACTTGCATTAATTACCCTTTAAAGGTCTTTCACATGGACTATTTAAAATAAATGCAATTTATTTATTTATTTCAAATGAGGTGCTTCTTCTGAAAAGAATTAAGTAATCTCGACAAATTTAAAAACGTTTTTATAAACAGGTAATTAAAAAGAGAAGACAAGAATTAAGTCGAGCTGTAAAACATTACCCAGGATTCACCGCGATTTTTATTCTTAAGATGAATTTGTTGTTATCCCCAGCCCAGCCCTGGGAAGGGCAGTCTCCACGGCAAGTCGTCAGACAAAATAAAGCCCAACCAAAGAAAAAAACAGATCATTTACAGGATTATCCCTAAAGCACAGTTTGTCATATTGCAATTACACCTTGCCGACTGTGAAAGCCAGCGTCCTTAATATTGCCACTAGAGGGAAGACGTGTCTCGACACATGGCAATGGTAGTTGGGGAGTGGGGTTTCTTGAGCAATTACCATAACAAAGCTCCCTTGGCTGTGTGTACCTTCTAATTACTCAGTACAATTAAAATGACTTACCTAAACAAACAGCAAAGAAAAACAAAAGGCCCCTAAACCAAAAAACCTCAAGACAATACAAACAAAAAGCCTTCCTCTGGTCTGCCTATTCTCTGAAATTGCATTAAAGCTGGAGATCTTTTTTCCTCATCCATCAATGTGCAGGGGAGGAAACAAAAAGAGTATGCCACAAAGCCCAAACACCACGGGGTTGTTCCCCCACGAAAAAGCATTAAAACAAACAAAAACAAAGAGCAAGGAGAACTAGGTCTCTTGTTAAAGAAAAGAGGGAAGTCAAAAAAAAAAGAAAGCAAAAGGAAATGTCGTGGTATTTAGCCATCTGGTAGCTGCTTGAAAACAAATTGTCCTCAAAAGAGCAGAAATACGGTATGTCTTCTCTCAGTTCACTGGCTTATGAACCAAGACTTTTTTTCTTTTTCTTTTTACTGTTTTGTTTTTTGTTAGTTTTGTATTGTTTTGGTTTTTTTCAAATACAGGCATTGTAATGTTATACTTGTGTGGTGCTGCTTTAACACTTCCCTTTTGTCCCACTGAGCAAAGACAGCCATGGTCACTCCAATCAGATCCAGTTATTCCAACTTAGATCCATTATTCACAGCCCTTTGGGGTACATTTTGTTGGGACTATTGTTCAAAATCCACTAGGATTTTTTCTTTTTTTGGTTTTGTTCCTGTCAGTTCCTTACTGATTTTTAAACCCTTAAATCTTTCATTTTATAAGGCACATCGTTAAGGGAAGATGGCAGCCAAGTGATTTTTCTTTCCATTGACAATTCATGACATTTTTCTAGCCGTGCACAAGGTGTTGAAAACCTGGCAGCTGTTACCTCCCGGGATGAAGATCCTTTTTTATCCTCCCTTGACAGTTTAACTCAATGGGTCAGCACCTTTAAAGACTGCAAAGTACCACTGAAGTGGATGGAGGCTTGAATTACTGCTCCCTCCCTAATCAATGTAAACCCTCACTGCAGGTGAAACTCTTCATCTATAGAGGTGCATGGGGGAGGAAAATGTAATGCCCTGAGCCAGATGGTTTTCATCTTGTTTTTTAAAGAAGAAAGGAACAAGCTAACAAGGGGACAGCTACTTTGTTAGCTTCTTGGCCTCTCTCATGGCTTTGGATCCCCAGGGTTCCAGCCACACAAGAGAAAGAATACAGAAAAACATAAACACTTAAAGAAATATAACTAGGGGGCTGGCAACACGCTGCTTTCAAAGAGCTGAGAGCCCTGTTCAGCACTTTATTTATCACTGCCCACGTTCTTCGGATGGTAAGTGGACGTGGACACAAAGGGCAGGGGGGAGCAGACAACACTTGCAATTTACTCAATTACAGAGGAATGCAGAAATGTGGCCGGGTGACAGATTCCTATTAGCACTAATGCTGAAAGAGCCCAGTGGCCTTTCCACCACGATGCAGAGTTCCCATTGTAACTTAGACTCCAGCACAACCCGCCTTGGCTGGGGTTTTATCACGCACCAAGTGTCAAAGAGGAATGGAAGGGATTTTTTTTTTTTTGGCTGCTGTTTGAGAATAATGAGAAAAAAACCCCAAACTTAAAGACTGATCTTAAAAGTAAGGTGAAGGATGTACTTCCAGCAACTTCAGGAGGCTTGCAAGCCAGCAACTCCTTCCTAGCAGGAATTAATGGTGTAAAAGAAGAGGTAAGAGGGTAAGTTTAGAGATCAGGTATGTTCTAACTTGGCCAGCTCTCCCAAAGGAAGCCAAGTTTGTACTGCAGTGCCTTCCCAAAGGGAGGGAGGAAGCTGAACGACCCTCATCCTCCTCATCATGTAACATCCTCACCAGCTGAAAAGAGGGCTTCAACCTTGCACAGCAGAAATACTTCTAAGGAGGAAAAATAGTCCTGCAGAGGATCCTAAGCAGTGGGATGAGAATACTACAAAACAAATGGCTGTCACTTTTTTCTTTTCCTCTGCTCCACCCATCTTTAACCTCTTTCTGCTTCTAACAGTTACCCTGTGCATCGGCTTTAAACACCAAAAATCAGACTGTGCCTANCTCCCACCTTGGCCAGCTCTCCCAAAGGAAGCCAAGTTTGTACTGCAGTGCCTTCCCAAAGGGAGGGAGGAAGCTGAACGACCCTCATCCTCCTCATCATGTAACATCCTCACCAGCTGAAAAGAGGGCTTCAACCTTGCACAGCAGAAATACTTCTAAGGAGGAAAAATAGTCCTGCAGAGGATCCTAAGCAGTGGGATGAGAATACTACAAAACAAATGGCTGTCACTTTTTTCTTTTCCTCTGCTCCACCCATCTTTAACCTCTTTCTGCTTCTAACAGTTACCCTGTGCATCGGCTTTAAACACCAAAAATCAGACTGTGCCTAATTTAACCTTGTAATAGCAGTGACAGCATGTTTTTGGAACTACACCCAGATTTACAAAATATCTCAAATCCCTAAAAGTGATCTGAGGTAATATTCTGGGCCAAAATAGTAAGAGGGAAAATTCTTGAAAAGGCTGAGGGGTCTGTTTGAATGGGGTAACAGACATGGATTTTTTCCCCCAGACTTCCATCTGGAAGCTTGCTGAAAGACAGCAGAGTCCAAGGGGAGGTATGCAGGAAGCACGGTGTGGCAGCATGGCTGCTGCCAGTATTTCCCCACAAGGCACCCTCACCCACAGCAGCAAAAAGCACTTCATTATCGCAGCACTGAAGAGAAGGGAGGGAAGGGTTTTAAACAACCTTGCATTGTGCCCATCGTCTTTAAAAACCAGCAGAGTAATCAAGTTCAGGGCAGGCCCGGACAGCTGCCCTGTGACCTATTCATGTTGACCCCCACTATTCATCACTTTCCTTAGGACTATGAGGGCAAGCTCCTGGGGAGTGACCACCACAATAGACAGATACGAGCCAACAATAATACAGTTCCTGCAAAAAAACCAGATGGCACTGCAATAAATTTACAAATCTGCATTCATGGCTCTGTTAAAAACACCCAGAAGCCAAAAGGCTGGAGGGGCCCCCAGAGAGCTTCCCCTTCCCCATTTCTAAAGGCCGGCTCCCTCCCCAAGACTATTGAGCTCATGTTCTTCATAAATGAAGAATGGAGACGTAGCCCTTAAAATAACAAATGCCTGACCTAATCAATCTAGTGTTTGGGTGTAACGCTAAATGATAGGCACTGAAAACTAATTACGTTTTTTGGCAAGGAAGTTGAATTAAAAATGGAAACACAGGTTAAAAAGGCACTGAAGCATTTGTGAGTCCCTTTGAAAGGGTGGCACACACACACATACACACAAGCACACTCACATGCAGGGCTTGAAACAGGAACCTGATTCAATAACTCATGCATTTATTTTTAAAATGAATCAGATTAGTCCCATGTGTGACCTGCCGGTCCATCTGTATGAGCTGGACTTAATGGGCACTCTTCTCACGCTTACTTCAGTTTGAAGTATGAGAGAGATAAATTTAGTTTAATTTTCAACAGATCAAGCTATCCATTTTCCAAATGGACCATCTGGATCAGCCTATTAAAATTAATTTATAACTTTGCAGTGTGAAAATTCGTTTGTTAGCTTAAATAAAGTTGCCAAAAACTTTTGCCACTTGTCATTGCTTTTTCTGAAGTCTGTTTTCATACTCCGATTTTCAGGTAACCCCTTTAAGATTTAATTCTGTCACATCAAGCACTCAACATCCTTACTTCAAAATCTGTGGGAGCTTAGACCATTTTATTGCTCCCACTAGCAGTGTCAAGTTCATTGCCATTTTTTCTTTCCTTTCCCAGAGCTGATCTCCACATCTCTTCTGCACAGCTGCCCCTCATGCACCAGAGTGGTCATGTCTCCCACCTCAGAATGCCAAGGAGACTTGTTGAAACTGCTGAAGGCCACCTTTTCCAAGTATCATTTTAATCAACAGAAGAACTCCCTTCTTCTAAGAAGTTCAAAGCACTAAGCAATGGGGTCTTCAGCCCTATTTACAAATTCAGATGCTCAAGTAACAATTACATATCTTCTTATTATCTCCATCTTGCAGTATGCCCATGCCACAAACCCACCTAAGAAAACATTAAGGCTTCACTGCAGCACTTCAAACAAGGCAAGAAAAGGCAATGCACCTTCACCTAAACTTGTCAGCAGCTGAACATGTTGAGACATCATACTGCACTTGAAGTGGTCTGATGCATCTCATTAATTTTCTAAATCTAATCAAAATGTACTAACTGTGTGGACTCATTCTCTGGAAAGACCATTTCAGTAAATAGTCTCCTCCTCTATCCACACACACACACATTCAATTCCTCTGCACATCTAGTTCCGTATTCCCTAATAATGAAATTTTAACAGTGGTGTCTCAAGGAAGGGACAGAAAATGGGCAAATTGTATACTCAGTACTTACCAAGTCAGGTAACCCCCATGGAGGTGGAAAGCTCTTTCCATGCATTACTGCTTTGACAGCATTTATAGGTCACATCTTTTTAGTTTTACAAAATATGGTAAGACAAGGCAGCCACTCTGTTTGATGGGGTAACAGACGGGAGGTGTAGATCTACCCAGTAAGCATCACTCTACTCTTTGACTATATGGGCACCTGGCTGCACATGTGTCTGACTTCTGCATTTGGAGCTGGAAAATTCCCATGCTTCTTGTTCATCACTAATAAAGAAGTGGATCAATCTGAGGTTCCAAAGTGATCAGATGGCTTCATTTGTGCCTACATAAAGAAGCAAAACTTCTTCTGCAGCAGGCACAAAATCACGGCCAACCATTTCATTATGACCTAGACAAGAAAGCACTTGTACTGAGACTAAGACTACATCTTGAACTTGTCCACACTGTTCTCAACATAAAAGGCCTCAGAGAGCAATCAGAAGATCCAAGTAGGTTGATCTACATCTGTCACTGTAAAGACTGGACACAAAGATGGAGACCAATACATCTCCTCAACAAAATCCTGAAACATCTACGATGTAAACAACATACATGTAAATTATTTCCAATATGAAATATTTGGACAGTAAAAGTGTGTTTTAAGTGTATTTTTGATATTTAGATAACTTAATTACAATTAACTACAGGTCTGTAGGGAAGACAGCTTTCCTTGGACACTAACAATACTTCCTCAGCTTGAATCATAACAGAAGGGAAACTCAACCAAAAATCAAACACTCCTCTCACAATACATTATTTAGAAACAAAATAAAAAACCCATCCCCCAAACCCAACAACTCTGAGCACAAGTACTCTATATCAAAGAGATATTTCTTCCTTTACTATGATTCTGACCCACAATTTCTCTTGCAAATAGCACCAGTGGGGCAGTGTTACCACCCAATTCCTCTCCTGAGACTCCCTCCCTCTCCTGTAGCTGAGATACAGAAGGAAACGTGCCAATTCCTCAGCTGTTGCAATGTATTCACTTAAGGCACGTTTATCAATGGGTTTACTCTGATATACCAGCCAACTTGTGCAGCTGAGGCACAGATATATTTGTGCGTCCACTGCCTGAAGATTGCAGTGGGGAGAAAGGCCAAGGTGCTATTTAAGAAGGGATCTAAAATTACTTAATCCAAATTAAATACCCTAGAAATCACAACTCAGACCCCCTTTGTTGACCACGGGGACTTTTAAAAGTTATTACTTTGAACTGGTAAGAAACTTACTTTACTATTTATAAAAGACAAAGAGATTACGTTTTATCAGACCACCCTTTTTTCCTTTCTACCCATTAGGTATTTATATGAGCATAGTAGAAACATGAACAGGTAATTTTTCAGGTTATTAACCTAGACATCACCTCCAAGAAAATTTATCCTCAAGGGCAATGAAAAACTTAATTGTTGTAGAACACTCTAAAATTCTTGATCTGAAGCAAGGTAAAACATACCACAAGACAGAAGAAAGGGCTGAATAGGTCTTGATGAAGACCAAATGGAGAAAGGTAAAACTAAAGAGTAACAGCTGACTGCACTACACCGAAGTCTAGATTTCTTTAAAAAGACTCATCAGCCTCTCTTGAAGGCTAAATATCTGTGTCTGATACATCCAGGTACAGTGTGGCTTGCTCAGAATTTAAAGGAGAAAAGAAAGGATTTCTGCTAGCACAAGCCAGACTTCAGCTTCAAGAAGCATTTAAGGATTCAAATAGCTTGCAAGTTTTAATGCATTTTTAAAGAGACTGATCACATACCTGTCTAAGTGAATTCTTCTCAGGAATGATCTTCCTAGGGGGCTCATCATTATTACAGTCTTCTCTCTCAGAGGAATTCTGTGAAAGAAAGTAAGCTTTAATTCAGTTCTTATCCCTAATACCACTCTGCTAGGAGAAAAGAAACAGAATATTTCTACTACACAGGCTTTAGTATTTCACACATACACATACCAGAGGCCGACTTGTACTTTTAAGCCAACTTGTTATGGCAGAGAAAGAATTTCTCCTCCTCAACACAAAAATGCACCACTGAGCATGGCTGAAAAAGCCTGTACTTTGAGGATTTATTCTGAAACTAGAAATAGTGGCCATTGTGAAAAGCTGAAATGGTGGTTGGATAGCATGACAACACCAGTGCTCCCAAATACTCCAGAATAACTATTTGAAACAGTGGAACCTACTGGAAATATAATGTTGTTAAGGTGTGCAACTGTTCATCTCCTTGCTTTACGCTATAAACCAGCCTAACAATTATTAACTGCACTGAGACTGCTTGGCTGCCAAAAATCATACAGAAATTATAATAGAGAGAAATTCTGGTGTAATCAGTAATTGTGTAGGTAGTATATGATATTCTAGCTATGTTTTTTTTCACCCCTGCCCACTGACTTCATGTACACATACAATTTCTAGGAAGACTGATGCTCCAAAACCTGTTCTGGCACCTCCAAAAAGAGTATCATCAAGGCAAGAAACAATGGATAAGAAAAATACAAGGTGGATAAGAAATACAAGGGTTTTTCCAGCATGAGTAAGACAATTGAAAGACTTCTGTCCTGTTGACCTCATGATTAAACCCAATTATTAACACTTTAGAGTGAACACAGGCTATAGTTTATCCCAGGGCATGCACAGCCTGTAGCAAACATTTGGTTAGAAACTGCTGGGTACATGGTCGGGAACCCTGTCCTCACTGCTGAAGTCAGCTACTCTGGAAGACAGTGTTCCTTTGCATGCCACCACGTTGACAGAGTAATGCCAGCCAGCTTTGAGGGAATCTCCCACACACATTTAAAATCAGTTTGATCACCACAGTGTTTGTAGCCCTAGGCCAAATTCCCAAACATTCAGTAGAGAGCAATGGAACAGGTTTTTAAGAGATACAGAAAAACTGCTCAGGGAGAGCTCTGCCAGGAAAAAGGTGGCTTTTCCAGTTACTTGCAGACAAGCTCAGGAGTGTGTATATTAAGGCAGAAGTTTGCATTCTGTACCTCTGCTGCCTTGTCCCCCAAAGAACCTGTCCTTGGCTGAGCATGGCTTTGCCTGGCTTCTCACAGAGCCAGCGTCCAGCCTGACACCTCAGGAGACAGAAGTGGCATCTGTTGGCAAAGGAGGAGCTGGACCCCGTGAACAGCCAGCATGGCAGAGCAGTGCTGGTGGAGAGCAAGCAGGCTGTGGGAAGCCATCAGAAGAGCAACGTGCTCACATGCCCACTGCAGCGCTGCCTCATCAGCCACCATCAGCTCTGCTGCTCTGCTGAAGGGAAAGAAAAGGGGACGATCAGGACACAAGCTGCTTGCTGAGAAATAACAGATAAGGACAGAAAGATTAAAAAAAATCAACCCCCAACAAAAAGACTCCACTTGGGATGTTATAAAACAGGAGGATTCTGTGCAGTGCTTGCAAACCAACTGATTCTGGAGGTACTTCTTTTTAAAACAAGTTGTAGAACCCACAGGGTTCCATGACATCCGGGATGCCATAATCAGGGTTTTATAATGGAAGTCAATCCCAAACAGGCCTGATAAATCGCTCTAAGAGACCAGCTTTTAAAACTTTTTCATATGAGGCCTCAGCCAGCACCATGTTATTACATTAGATCCCACTTAGAAAGGGCTGTGATCATAAAAACATATGAGCTAGAATCACATATCTCCCAACAGGAAGGTCAGGCACTAAATACTCCTCTTTTCTCCTCCTGAAATACAAGTTTAGTAAGCAGTTAACTCAAGAAAGGATTTCAAGTGCTTTGGAGAAAAAGAATTTGAGCTGAGTTACTACACATTATCAAGGATGCATTTTGTTGGAGGGGTGGGGAGGCTGGGCTGGTGTTTATTATTTCTGGCTGCTGCTTCAGCAGCCACTTCCTTCTCTACAATAAGCACCAAAACAATTTCTCCTTCCAAACAGTCTTTACATGACAGTGAAGTCTTGCATTCTTCTTGTGTTTCAAAGCCATTAAGGATCCTTTCTCAAAAAAAGCAGGAAAAGTCAGTGCTGCTGGTGTACTGTCAGCCCTTATTTTGAAATTCCTAGTTACCGCAAAGCAGCCAGTTATCTTCTTTTCCTTTAAGCTGAGCATCTAATTTTAAGAGCAGGCAGAGGACCATTTTGCATTCATTATCTTTCTAGGTGGCAAGGCTAAGAGGTTGGCTGAACAAAGACCAGACAAAGACTGCCAAGTGCATATGGTGGTTCACAGCTTGGCGTCTCACCATTCCACGGCACCAACACAGCAGCTCCAACAGCAGACTATTAAAGAGGAGCGCTGCTCATGCACTTTTGTTGGCAAGTAAGTTCCGCTTGGTGAAGACAGAATGACTGGAAAACATTACACTTAAGAAAAAGCACAGATGTTTATAACTCCCGCTCATTTCTCAGGACCGGGAAAATCCATCAATCCAGGCGCAGGTACAAGACCCTGTATAGTTCAGGCCTAACTGTAGCCACATGGAAGCGAATTTCACTTGATAGAGCAACGCTTAGCCAGGGCCACGGCAAGAGCATAATGTAATCGACTGAAACGGTACATCTATATATTTCTCCTTGCTGAACAAGGTGGGAGGAGGGATAAACACATGCGAGGTCAGAATAAGGTTTGCTTCAGCAGGACTTCAGTGACGCTCTCATCTGCAGGAGAGGCAGACAAAGGGAAGAACCGCTCCGAGCACCCTCTCGTGGTTACTGAGATGCACATCTCAGGCACAGAGAAGGAAAGAAGCATTTGGTATCCAGAGAGCAAGTTAGGTGTACTCAACTGGGAATACTAAAGATCTGCAGCGACTGTACTTGATACAGTAGAGGAATGATGGAATTTGTTAGGGTGGAAGAAGTAAAGGAAACTACCACATAAAGAAAACTGAAAAGCCATACACGTTCACTTCCATCAGGGAAAAAATTCTAAATTCTGTAAGCAAGACTTCCTTCAAAAATGCCAGACAGGCCAGAAGTGTTTGCACCTGTGCGCAAGTGAAAGCAAGATAAAGGCAAGAATTCTCCAAAGCAGAAACTGGTGAGATAACTAGTGCCCATCCCCCTTTCCATAGACTAGAATTTTTTTTTAATTTTCCCAAGGTCACACAATGACAGTGAAAATGTTGAGAAGAGAAGCCAAGAAACAAGCTCACAGTTACTGTAACCTGTAAAGGAGCTCTGCCATCCATAGCTCATTTTCCCCAAAATGGATAAAGCCTGTAATGAGACGCTTTAAAATCTGATTTGGATCTAAAACTTCTGCCATGGTCTTAACAGAATATAACACCATGGCAGGTTCTCTTAAAGACCACTATGAAATTATTTCCCCACAAAGCTTCCTCCACCACTAAACACAATGCACTAAAACGCACACAAAATCCCTAGACAGATGCATTTGATGGGAGATGACACGCAGCATTTTGTGTACCCAGCCCAGCAAAACACTGGTGGGAACTAGATCTAATGCACAGAGAAATGCACTCCCAGGGACTACCAATTGGGCAGAGCTACCTTTAGTACTGCCTCGCTTGTCGTGGTGGAAATCAAAGCCCTGCCAAGTGGGGGAGGCTTTCTCTGCTGCCACTCTGCCCTGCACTAATTATAAAGGAGCAGCGATGCAGCCTCTCAGCCAGAGAGGGGAGGTGGGGGTGGGAGGGGAGAAGCGTGTGTTTCTGCGAAGAGCACAACTATTTTTTATGCTTTCAAATTCTTAATCCTGTTTGGAGCTGTCAGTGGGGGTTAATGGAAGCCTTGGATAGGAGAATTCCAATCTGGTTGGCAGATGGATAGGTTGGTTATAGCTGCATAACTATGTCTTGCCTGCAGGCACAATTCAGAACACTGTTAAAGCAATATAAAGTCTCTGTCAAGCTGAACCATTTGGATCAGTAGCAAGGAGAAATAATAATAAAAAAAGGAGTTCATTTCTGGGCCTTGCGCGTTTATGCTAGTATGCAGAAGCTGATTAATTGTCATCGTGTGCTGGTCTGCTATACCTCGGATTTCTACTTCTGGAGTAGATTTTGCATGCTAATATAATCATTCTCCCTCTTGAGACATTAGCAAATAATCAAATGAAAAACAGGATCATAATTTACTGAGATTCGGGCAATTCTCTATGCAAATTTGACTTGTTATTGCTGCTGCCTCGTTAATCTGAATGCCTTTGACAAACTCCTTTGATTTATGAACTCATGACAACTCCAATGTGTATATATTTTGCTAGATTGACATTATCATTAAGAGTGGGTGGACTGAGCTCACATGAATGGCTGATTTTATTCGCTGGTGTCTGCTGCTCAACAGCTGAGCATCTTCTTCTCACAAAGCCCCTGAGCGCCAGGCTCTTCCCATCTACCCATCCATTCATCATCTCGATGTTAATTGGCCCAGGCTTTAAGCAAATTTTCAACACGATTTAAAGGCACGATGACACTGATTACTGACCCTCTGCCATACGGTGCCTATTGATTAACCTGACAGAGATGATGAGCTTGAGGGAAACTAGGTGTGTGCAGACCTCGGGGGGGGGAAATAAAAAAATATTGTTTATGCAGGCAAAACACTTGTCATTATCCCAAAGGCCAGAATTTGTGCTGCTCTGGCCCTTAAAACACACTATTGCTTTAAACACCTGCATCCAATACAGAATATGCTTGCTCGCTTGCTGTGGAAAAATGATTACAAATTTGATGTCATGTGCAGTCTGTATTTTAATCGAGTTCCCTGAAAAATAGACCCCCTCAAGCCAATCAAGGCTCGCTCCAGCCACTGCATGTGTATACATCAGCTCCAGCAGAGGCCAGAGCAGGGTGTGTTTTTAGTGGTATCAGCAGATCCAACTGCATATAGGAAATCTACTTGGGTATTTCAGGTCTCTAAGCAAATAATGCATTGGGAACACAGTGTCCAAACAGTTATAGTAGAATGTTTCAAGGGTAAACTAGAAGCCAGATGTAGCTGCAGAATTTCTGTTGCCACCTTAAAATAGACGCTATAGCATGCACAAGTGAAACACTGCATTTCCCTTCTTCCAGTGCAAACTGTTGATACGACCTGATCCTCAAGCTCCTTGGTGTGCTGGGTGAAAACAGCATTTTCTCAGACATAGAAAATTACACCCTTTTTCACATTTCTTGAAGTGTCCCCACACTGCACTTGGCCCTACTCACCAAGGACAGAGGGGCACTGTCTCAGCCAAGAAGAAGCCAATGAATAAAGCAGGTACATCAGCATTCTGCCTGCAGACTGGCGCTATAGGGAAGGAAAAGGCAGCAGAAGGTCTGGCTCACCCCCATCCAGCCCCAGGTTAAGTCTGTCAGTCACAGCACACTCTTCTTCTTTTCCAATTCAAGCCAGCAGTCTGCCAGCAGTCATGATGTTTCTCTTTTTTAAGTGGGGGGGGGATGTTGGAGAGAGGAGTGTTATCCCAAGATGCTCTGAAGTTTGTTGTCTTGTTTCTAGTTTGCATCAATTTCTCACAAAACGTAGGACAAAAAATTATCAGTTAAAGATACGGAGAAATTACCTGCAATTATCTGATGTCTGTGTCAGTCACAGTGGACTGAAATGGGGGGAGAGATGGAAGGACAGAGAAAGAAAGAAAGATGATTGGAGATAAGTGCCAGTCTAAGACTGGAGCCACGCATCAGCCTTACATTCCCTTTCCAATAACCTTTGTAAGTGATAGATGAGTCCAAGTCCATTGTTATCGTTAAGGGACTGTCAGCATCCTGATTTTATAAATGCTGTCTGTCAGTTTATAAATATCTCAGCCATTTCAAACAGGGCTGGGATGAGTCCTGGCATAGCCAACGTCAGCCTGTTAAAAAAATATGGATCTAACATCCACTAAAAACATTTAAGGATAGCATCTCCTTTCTTTTCCTATCACGAGGCTCAATACATTACGTTGAAATTCCTGCTTATTTGGCTAGTCACTACAATATATAAAAGCAGCCCTTAACATTGGTAATGTTCTTTAAGAAAAACACACACGAAAGCCACAAGTTTGAAGGCAATTCTCTGACTGTTTGGTAGATAAAACAAAAATGACAGCTGTAACACACAGGGAGATCCACAGCAATGAAAATGCAGAGATAAGTATCAGACCCCATTCCTCTTTGGCATTTGCTGCTCTGAACATTCACTGAGATTAGATCCTTTTAGAGAATGCCATAAATCGCAATGTGTAGGCACAAGGGGGTGACTTCAGCTCAGAATGAAGACACAGACAAGTTTCCCAGTTCTTACAAGCTGAAAGTTAAATGGTACTTTTTTGAGGAGTTTATGGCAAGAATGGCACAGAAGTTTACGGCACAGAAGCCGCAGCCGACCTTGCACCAAATGATACTGGAAAAGGAAAGAGAACAAGCTGAAATTGCCTTCAGTTCAATGCCTGCTTTGCAGACTGGTATGCACAAGAGTATTGTGATTATATATGTATCTATTACCCTGATAGCTGCACGTAATCCTGGTGGGTTTTTTTCCTTGAATACGCTTACGAACTCCCCACAACAGGGATATCTTCATTCTCACCTGAAACATTTCTCTGGTGCCCAACAAAGTTAAGGTCAAATCCATGCCTGAGCAGCTCAGGTGCCTACTGTAAGCTGAATCCTTAAAACTGAAGCTCTGAGAGCAGCAAAAATGGGTAAGCAGAGCCCCTCCAACCACACACATACACAAGTTCACACCAGTCCCGGCTTGGCCTGCAGCTCTGTTAAAGCTGCTGACAAGTTTCCACCACCTTCTTTGCTGTTGGAAACCAGGACAAGGTTCTGTTTTTAACATCTAGGATGGATCCTTTCCGTTTTGTCTTATTTTCCAGTCAAACCAACAATTAAAAAAACAAACACTTTCAAAGCAATGAGACTAGATAACGGAACACCCTGACATCAACTTGTTAATTATTTCTTATAACTGACGAGTTAAGGGTGTGGGGAATCTTAATACTACTAGAAGAACAGCAAATTCAGTTTGATGTTAAAATACCAAAAGCCAGCATAAATACCAAAGATGAGATGAACAAATTCTCAAGACTGCATATCTCATTGCAGTTAAAAAACAAAACAGAAATGCAGGTGTTGGGAACAAGCCATTTAGGGAAATTTTTAAAAGCCAGCTTCACTTCATACACATTTCTCAAATGAGAGTGAGAGGGACAGAGAAAGAGAGAGAGAGAGAAAATATAGCTAATGAGAACAGTTTTTCCACTTTCCCCAGGAAGCAGCCCTGCTTAACATTTCAGTTCTGTGAATTTAAGAGAGTCAGCAGTGGTAAATTTGTTTTTAATATTCAAGCTTTCAAGCTTTGCAAGCTAGTTGGCCAATGGCCCTTTCTATTCCAATGTTTGTTGGTGCCTTATTTACACAAGCATTACATCCGGAGAGCCTTTGAATATAATTTCACGTGGATTAAGGGAAGAACATTTGCTTCTGCTAATCAGGACATCTGGTTATTTTCGTAACTCACAGACATCTGCATTAGGCAGCTCGACTTCCCCATTCCTCATAACAAGGTTAGAGCTTAAGAAGCCTCAAGGACCTCCAGTTGGATTTTATTATTTGCTTTTTTTTTTTTCCACAGCCAGGTCTGTTTCTGAATTTCTTTTTCTAAATAGCACAAATCGATCAGCACCTTCCCAGGTATACATATGCTGCTGTAGCTGGCACTATCTATGCATGATTTTATGGCATACATATTGTACTCCAAGATTTTATAGCAGTTCAAAGCTATCTACATCTTTTTAAGGAACAGAAAGTACATATTCCCAAAAAGCACAGATGAAAAAATCCAATTAACCTTATGATGCACATAATATGGGTAGACTTCCAAACAGCCAGCCAGGCCAATACTGATGTGAAGACTTGTTCTGACTCCTGTTATAACCACACTTTGGTTCATCTCATACAAGTGGCTTATCACAAATACCTGTTTCCCACACCAAGCAAAACAATGCTCTACCCTATTCTTCAGGACAATCTTAGATTTCTTGATTTTCCTTTTAAATTCAAGCTCAAATTCTTCTTTAAACAGGTTCAAATGAGGCAAATTCTTCTTTAAACAGGTTCAAATGAGGTTTAATTTCACCTCCAAATTGCAAAATTGTGCCACATGTACTTCAAGAAGATTTCAGTGCCACAATAAATGCTTAGAGAAGAATTGAATGAGCCAAGGCTAGGTTTTCACAACATTGCTGCTTTCATTTGGCTATATTCCCTTCACAAAAACATTCATCTCAACAGTCATCCCAGCATTTAAAGTACCAAACTTTGAAACAATACACCCTCACTCTCAGTCAGCAGGATTTTTCCCTCCCCTGCACCAGAACTACTATTAGTGCTCTGCACACTGGAATAAGACCTTTTCTTGATTGTTTTTTCCCCCTGCACTTAAGAGGCAGGGCTAGGGGAAAAGTACAAAATCAGCTTTTACAGGCTCTGAACATACGCCAACATCCAAAAAAGATGACAAAAACATATTTCTATTACTAACAAGAGTCCGCAAAAGCCAACGGATCCAGGGAGAGTTTTTAAAAACTTTTTATTTATTAATATTCTCTAGATAGAGATTAACTTTCTCTGTACAATATTTATTGCAGCTTCATCTGCATAGGAGCAGCAAGTGCTCTGAGTAGTAGGCTGTAAAACTAGCCGGTTTTGCTGTAGATTTCATCTGCTCCTTGAAGCATTATTTTCTAACTTTTTGCAACTGCTTCCCTCAATGGACCAATGCCCTCTCATCATGCTTTCTATAAAACCCCATCTTTATCCATCCCAGGTCACCACCGGCATTTACTATTTTGATTTTCCTCCCCTACAACCCTCTCATTCTGAGCTTTCCAGTCATGTAGACAAAAAAATCTCTCCTTCTCATCACACTCCTTCCTTAGACTCATGTCTTTCCTGCTCCCAAACATCCAATTCAACCACACTACCTTCATCTCTCTGTATCACTTTATTACTTTCTTGTTGCTTTTTCCTTCCTGTTTTTCATTGCAGGGAAGGAAAAAAGGAGATATAAAGCAAAGGTATGAAGCAGAAGTTGTTTGCCCCAAGTCAAAATGACAGCATAGGGCAGCAAATCCCAAGTTCTGTGTCCCACACTGTGTTAACTGCTTAGGCACAGATCCCCCACAAAATAGTGAATGAAAGCAGCTCACTTATTTAAAGAAAAGACTACTCAGTGATCTCACTACAGCACTGGATATACATGAACTCACAGCATATTGTCTACACCACAGTATATAGAGAGACCCTGTAGTCAAGGCAATTTGGATTTCAGTCTTCAACAAGTTCAAAGCACCGCTGAAGTCACAATGGAGCAGTCTCAGTGACAACCCTACCTCCCCAACATGTGTCCCAGGAGTAATCTGCTCATACAGGTAGGCCTTGGTCCTTTTTTGCAGTTTACAAAGCTAAATTTACTACAGGAAGCATCATCTACCATTGGACTAAGGAGCAAGTTTAGTTAACTTCCAATACATGATGTGTTTACTTCCATACAGTGCTGCTGAAAAACTTAATTGCTGATATAAATAAAATCCCACAATGGTGTGAGTCTAAGCATGTCCTAATCTTATAACCTACTAAGCAAAAAAAAAATTTCATAATCTTCTAATTAACGAATGGCAAATTACAGATCAGGCAGTGCACACATTAACATTTGGCTAGCAAGCATCATGGCCTTTTAACAGCTGCCACCCAAGAAACAAACCCCTGAGCTCTCCTGACTTGGCTACACCAAATTTCGATGTGGCAACTCAACAGCCCCTCCTGCAATACTGACATCTCAAAGCTCACTATTAAGTTCTGCTATTACAAAAGTATTTCAACTCCAAAATGCCATTTACTTGAACTACAGCAGAGAGTTAAACAATATTATTGTAAACCTCACTCTGCTGGATAAGGAACTGTCATGAAGACCATCAAGTGGCGTGGGTAGTCCAGCAATCAAAGAAAGAAAGACCAAGGTGTATATAGTTTCTCACCTTCAGATACTTGGGGCAAGCAAACATTTTGTTCTCAAAGGAAATTGCACAGCTTCTAGATCCCTGCCTATTGAGATCCACTATTCACTGCTTTCTGCTATACAATGAATGGCTTATTAAAGCTACAACATATCTATTTTAGTTAACTTCTCGGTGGAGAGGGGCCAGGAAAACAAAATGTACTTAAATGCTGGTTTTGTTTGTTGTTTTTTTTTTTCCCAGGCTGAATGCCTTTCATCCAATAAGACATTCAAAGCAGTGACCCAGCAAATGGATTGAAAAAGCAATCTTCCGTCTCAGTGCCACATTATCATTCCTATTCAGTATTCTCCGTGAGATATCTCAATCAGCTGGATGTGTGTGTAAGTGACAGCGCAGCCCATTGCTGGGTTAATTAAACATTTGACTTTAACACCCTCCCCGTCATTAAGCAAATAAAAACAGATAATTCAAACTGCACTTCATCCACGGGGTACACAACATACATGTCAAAATTAAGAGAGTCCAAGGCCCTTGGGGAGTTCTACTCGGGGAGGTAATCAGTTTAAATCTTATCTGGTTTATCAATTATTCTATTGATTAAAGCAGGGTGATTATACAAAACTCCCTCTTGCCACATGGGATACATGTCAGCAGAGCAGGACAACACTGGGAGGCTCAAAAACAATCTAAAGAAAATACAGACAGATGTATAACAGTTTATTAGTACATGCCAGCAATCCAAAGATGGAAAATCTGATTCTTCTTTTTGACCAAGTGAATTAAGGTCCTTCCAAATGAGAGTGCCAATGTTGTTACCTCACCCGCTTTAAAATCAGGTCTGTACGTTAAAAGGGCAACATCTCTTTATTTTAAGCATATGATTTCTTGCCCAGTATTTGAAACACACTTTATCAATACTGATCTTGGAACATAACAAAGAAAACAACCACAGGAAATCCCAGAGTTTTTCTTAAAAGGCTTTTTCCTTATCTTTCAATGATTATCAAAAAGTGGATGGAAAAGGGCATTCTCAATTCTTGGACCCTCCTACCTGATGCATCCATTGTCAAAATATTGAATTTTCATTATTAAAGTGTGACAGTTCATCTCAGAGATAAGAAGGTTGGGTTTTGGAGATGATTGTTTTGTTTGCAGCCCCGCAAAGTGAGGCATCAGCAGCTGCAGGAGCTGCACAAACACATTCTCCCAATTTTCATGAGCCCTCACACAAAATCCCACTGCAGCAAACCTTACTCCCATTTCTCTCTTGCAAACAGCCACAGTGCACGAAGCAATTCCAGTCTCTTCTCATGTTTGTTTCCAGGTGGTGAAAGATCCAAAGGACCTTCATTTTTTCCAAGGTGTGCTTCTGTCCCATGTTTGTGAGCACAGTCCCACTACCACTATCATCCCAGTAACATTTTGTTTCAAGCTTTACTGTCATAACCTAAAGCAGATCTAAAACTGCCCTGTACAAGACCTTGCCTTACACACAAAAATCAGGGACCCTTGGAAAAAAGGAGCACTAGCGGTCTAGGAAAAAACAGCTGAAATCTTGAAGTTCCATCAAAGCAAATAATTAGCACGAGAAAACAGCTCAGCCTTAAAGCAAGGACCTTTTTTTTCCCTGTAACACCTGCTACAATCTATTTCATAATGGTCAGAACAGTATAGCAAAGTATTCATTTGTCATCTCATCACACCTTAATTTCTAACCAGGACAGAGGGTATGAATCACAGCTGTGAAAATGCCGATAAGCTGGAGTCCCCCAGTGTCCCATCACTGTCCGGAGCTGCTGGAGTTGCAGTGGCAGAAATTTTAAGAAACAGGGAGAGCTAAAAACCAGGCCTGAGGTATGTTCTTGCACTTCACCTTCAGAAAGGGATTATATACCTGCCACTCCACACTCGCACTGTGTGTGCATCCAACCATTTCTTCAGCCTCTTCTTCCTAGATCCCTTTTCTTCTTTGGAATCAAACTGGAAGCCTGCATTAGCATGCTGTATTTTACACTCGCCACTAGAAATACTGAGGGTGCTATTTGTAATTGTATTCTTTTAAGAGGTTTGTTCTCTGCAGCTGTTTTCTGCTTGCAGTGTATTTTGTGTAATCAGCACATCATCATAAATACATTGGCTGTTCCCCCGAGGGAAGCTGTCACTGTTTAATTTACAGAACAACCTGGCCAATGTGAATTCTAACACTACAGCACTATAGCAAGAAGTTACCACCACTCGGAAAAACAGGTTTCTATGAATTTTTATATCAGGAGCTAGTCCCAGGACAATTTAGGTTCTAGAAATAGATTGTTTTTAAAAGCACTTTACACCCTGCGTGGAATGGATTCTTTCCCACTTACGGCTTCTTAAGGAAGCACCAAAGACAACCCCACATAATTTTAAAAGGTGACAGCCCCAGTGCCAAAAAATATGGACATATTCTCTTCTCACTTCTAGCAAAAGAAGGCACTGTATGCTGAGGTCTTATGCTACACATAATTTTTTTTAATATATATTTTTCAAAGTGAAAAACAACCCAAAACATCAATGTGTTTGTTGTCTTCATTTCAACAAGAGAACGCACTCTGCTGCAAGGTCAAATGTTATTACCTACATCAAAGGGTTGCTGCACAGTTTATTACTCTGAAGACACAATGGAAGAACAAGGCATATTCCTGCAAGAGTAAAACATAAGCGGCTTTACTGGCTGAATGAAGAGTTGCTTCCTTTGTCTGCTGGATATATGGCTGTATTTTGAGAGAATAAATCACAAGGATTTTTGTAGAAGGTAGGCAAAAGGTGGATGGTTAATCACAGGCACAATTTAGAAAATTCCACAATGGCACCAAATCATACTGGCAGTCATTTAACAACTACACATGAACCCCAAATAAACATTTGGGCATGAACAATGACTTACTTGGGTATTTCATTAGCAGTGGCTACTAGAAGCAGCCTCCCCAACTACTTGGAAAGGGAGTCAAGAAGACAGACAACTTGATTTGTTTTTTCACAGATAAGTGTATATTTAAAAAATAAAAATGCTTAAGAGCAACAGATACTAACATACATAAAATCAAAACCAATTTAATGGATAAATTAGTTTGGGAATTTCCAAAAGCAACACAGCACTATTTCATATATTTTTTTTAAAAGAACACATCTGCTTTTGGATAGCAATTCGTCATTAAATTTCAGTGAAACTGAAAATTTCCAAGTTGTGCGTATAGCAGCGCTTTGCCAATTCTCAGTGGTAATTAGAAGCCCTGTTTAATATCACCAGACACAGGGCAAGGATACAAACATCATATAGAAGAATCATGCACATCACAGTCCATTGTTTATGTTTATGACAAGCATAGTTTAATTTTACTTAGTTTGCATGGCATTCAAGTAAATTATTTTCATCTATTTGAAGAGTAACAAAATCAAAGGAACAATCACTGAAGCAAAATAAATACCATCAGATCTCTGATATGGTTTACAAGAACAACCTACCAAAACAGTGTGGAGAAGGATGAAAACTTATGGGAAACTGAGTCATCTTGATGTCTACAGGAGAAAGAGAAGAGCAAAGCAAATATGTGCTACTTTTATGCACCAAGTAAGTAGTGGAAGAAGTAAGAAGAGCTTCACTGAGTACAGCATAGGAAAGTAAGGATCTTTTCAAGCTATGAATATTAGCATCTAGCAACTGCATTTCTACACTAAGTGTTTGGGTTGTCCCTCTGAAATATACATGTGGTCAAATAAATATTTTATTACAAAGAAATATTTAATTTTGTTCTCCCTAAACACATATGCCTTTACAGTTATTCAGAACTACCTCTGCACACTGTACATCCCAGGAATCACTAAACTCTGCCCAACATTGGCATAATTGCTGGATGATAAAGTACTTCTTGGCTTCTCCAAATTTGTGGTAAAACACTATATTTTCTTTTTTTTTCATTAAAAAATATTACTTAATGAGGTATTAGCTCTTTGATAATTCTGAAGAAATAGGCAAACTTGATCTTGGGCAACCATCAGCATGCGAAGTATTGGAGTGGAGCCGGAAAATTCCAAATTATAACAGAACCTGTCCATTTGTGGCACAAGATGCTGGTGTGAAACACTCAGAAACCTTTCTAACTGGGGGGAGGGATAACACTTAGTGTCTCCTCTCTTCATACATAAGCGAGACTTTGGGAGAGCGGGGAAAAGCCATAACAGTATTTTTTTTAAGTTTAGATTTTAAAAATAGAAAAAAGAAAATAAAATTATTAATCAATTTTAAGCCCACATTAAGTAGCATGAACGAGCCGTGCAGTACCGGCGGGGGCCGCGAGAGGGCAGCACAGCCCGTCGGCTGGCCGGCCTCCCTCGCACCCCTGCGCGCCCCCGCCTGCGCGCCCCCGCCGCCCCATTCTAATTCAATTAGTGCAGCCGGCAACTCCAGAAAAGGAGTAATTCAATTAGTGCATTGTGGAGCTCTACAATACCTCCAAGCAGATGTTCGCCATCCTGAGGAACCGGAGTTAGCTTTAAAAATACCTGTACGCCTCGGCTGCGGCGCCGCACGCGCCGTTTGTCACCGCGGCGTCACACACCTACCTCTCCGGCTTCTAACCAGAGGGGGAAAGGAAAGTCGCATGAGATTTTGTTGAATTTCTTAAAACAACTCAGCCAAAGCAATGCCTGAAGTCTTTGCCCTTGCTGTCCCGCGAAGGGGGAGTCTTCGTAGTCCCAAGATCATTAATGCGGAGGCTGAAGGAGGGAAGGCTTTTTAACTACAACACAGTCTAAATGAAGTCGTACTGGGCATAATGGAGTGGCATTTCTTTCTCAGCGAGAGGTACTGCCACACTTCTTGATAAGCAGACTGACAAATTAATTAAAGCATGTGCAACTTTTGACATGTGGGAGAATAAACACCCATTTCTAATTACTAAATTGCAATGTACTACTGAAAAACCCCAAACCGTATCCAGTGACCCATGGAGCAGGATCTCTGCCATCTGAAAGGAGGGTTGCTGCTGAGTGCTGAGATGTTGGGGCACAGCCCATTGACCATCAGTGTTTGGTGGCTTTCCCAGCATCACAGCATAAGTGATGCCACCAGCCAGAGGTCATTAGATTTAAAAGGGGATAAAACCTCAACACAATTAACAAAACTGGGGTTTTTTTAATTATCCCTGGTTAGGATAACCCTGTTGGTTCTCCTACAGTGAAGCTCTCAATAGTCCAAACTGATGGGGGAGTCAAGTGCAAAAACCATGCAATCAATTTGGCTTCACTTCTGCTCCCTCTTGTGTTTGTAACCAATTCTCCTGCCAGGTGGGTAAGAGGAGGAGGAACGGGAGACACTACTGCCCCACACCTCCAACAAGAAACTTTACTTAAAAAAACAGGTGTCTCATGGTGGCAGTTCAATATTTCATAGCCAATACAAGGAATGTGCAACACTACTGCAACTTTAAATCTTTGCCTCCCGTGTCAGTCTCTCTCCTCTCATTGTAATGCCAAAGGGAACAGCAATCAGAGTGGAGATGTTCAACGTGATAGAGGTCAGGACACCCAGTGGATCAACGTACCAGAAACACGACCTTGTTTATTTTTTTCCCTGGTATTATTGTTTACAGGGTGCTTTGCTCATGTACCTTGTGGTTCTTAGCTAAAAGATGAAATTACAGCCCAGGATGAAGCGCTCAGGCACACATCCAATTTGTGTTTCCATCTCAGAAAACAAAAAGCTTCTGAGGCCCTCAGGCTGCCATTCAAACTTGGAGAGGCTGACATTTTTAACAGCGTGAACCAGAGACTGGCAGAGGGAATGATCTAATGCATTTCTGACTTGTCAATCAAAGACCTCACCTCTGCTGTCTTGTAAACAGTTGGGGGCCACCTAACTACATCCATAACCAGAGGAGAGCCTGCTGCCAGATTGGGGGTGCTGAAGCCACATGCTCTGGCTATTAGTCACCAAAATGACGATTCCCTTCTCCAGGCGAAGGGCAAACAGCCCACAGGCAGACTGCGCAGGGCTGCTGGGAGAGGACAAGGGGGGAACACAGGTCTCCACCACCTGGACACCCCATCTCTCCCTCAGAGACATGTGCACCAGCAAATCTTCACTCCAAAGCACAACGATTTTCTGACCTTGCTTTCCTCACAAAGGCATTGCTGAGCACAAGTTCTCCCACCCCAACAGTTTAGCTTTAGCCTCCTGCACAAGTAATATACTGCTACTCACTTCTGCAATGTATTTCCCAGTAATAAAATATCAGCTTTTAAGGTGAAAATACACAAATAGGCTGAAGGAAATTTACAGAGATAACTGTTTCTAAGAATTTACTGACAAGGACTCTTCAACAAATATCCCACTTCCTAATATAAGCATTAATAAGAAAGTAGATGTAAGAATAATTTGAGAAATGAGTTTGTCTTCCACATGGGTGCAACAAGCTCCCATCAGTACAGACCTTTTACACCTCTAAGATTCTCACCTTTTTCCCCAGAGTGACCCAAGCCACGAGAAGGGGGCGCAAATCACATTCCTGGTGCACCACCTCCAGTACCCAGCCATTTGCTTCTACTTGCCTTGCACGATTCACCCACACTTTCCTCAATCAGGGCAGAGCTTTCTGACAATGCACTCCCAGCAAAATCAAGGT
Source organism: Turnix velox (assembly GCA_013400935.1). NCBI lineage: Eukaryota > Metazoa > Chordata > Aves > Charadriiformes > Turnicidae > Turnix > Turnix velox. Next base: position 237,288 of record VZTY01006499.1, on the reverse strand, counting down.
GGTCTGACAAGCCATGATGTACTGGGCTTTACGTCCAAAACCTTCATTTCAGGTAAAACAAAGTAAAACAAAGAGATTCCAGAGAGATATTTCTGCATTTCAACAAGATGCGGCAACAGGAGTCAACCCTCCTCTTTGACTACTTGAGCCGGTTACAGAAATAAGAGTTTCAGATGCTGACAAGACAACTCTACTTTATCATTGGTGCCTAAAGTTAAAGAAGTAAAAGCACAACTCTTGTCCCAAAAATTTACAATGTAAACTGTATCGGATATTTGTGAGGGGTGTCAATCAGGTAAAAAGGAAGAGCTGAGCTCCGCATTCACCCTGACACACAACTTTTGGCAATACTTTTACATTGCTCCTTTAGTCTCTTCATTTCAGTAACTTACAGAAATGAATCCAAGGAAATACTATCACATTCTTCAAACCCAAAAAGATTAATACAATAATTTCCTTGGCATACTTGATGGGTGTAATTGTAAATTAGAATTTTCAGAGAGTTGGGACTATTGAAAGCAGCATAAACTGAGCTGTGCAAGCATGAATGGAAAATATTTTAAGATGAGAAAGTAAGTATGAAAAATGTCATGAAAACATGCACTTGTTGGCACATCTGGAAACTTCCAAAGCACAGATTTCTAAGAAAAATAATATATTCAGCATAATATTTTTTAAAAATTATTATTAAGAGAATGTGACCTAGTTTTCAGTTGCTTTGCAGACTAACAACATGGTGTATTGGGTTACAATTTTTATTGAAAGTGGAAGGACTGGCCTTTTTCTCTTGTTAAAATATCCTTTCTGACTCCTTCCCACAGCAAGTTCCTGCAGGATTTTACGTTTTAGCTTGCCACCATCTTCCACAATCTCTATGAAATTCAGTTACACAACAGACTGTCAGTTGCAAAGCCCTTTGAGATAAAAGATGTTAAGAACTGTTTCTAGCTCATTATTTTCTCATTCCTGAGTTTAGCCTTAAAACCTTCCCATTGTGGGAGGATTGCCAGACAGAGCTGAGGAACCCGAAGATCTTGTTTTCACACAAGTGTCTCCAATAATAAAAACACAAAAAGAAAGTTAACTGACATATCAGCAGAATCATCTCTAAATCAACTATCTGCCACTGTTTCCCATGAGGAGTCAGCAGGGCTTTAACTGAGCTGTTCAAAAAGGGCCTCTTTTCACATTTCTGCCTGAGCATCTGAAGGTAAGTATGTAAATAACTAGACAAATTCAGCAATGACTAAGTAGCCTTCCAGATGGCATCTTCTCTTTTGCCACAAGCAAAGAACATTGATATGCTTCTCCAGTTACTTCAAGCTCGCTATGGAAAAAAATAAAATAACTTACATATGAGAAAATTTGCTGGGCCACAAGAAAGTCTTTGATGTTTTCCTAAAAGTTCAATACCAAAAAGAATATTAAAGAACAATGAAATATTGCAACACCATGGCTTCAAGTGGGAACCAAACCATTCCCATATAGATTTCTGCATCAGAAAATACAGAAGCCATGCCTCAGAGAGGGAGTCTTCTTCAAATTGTGTAAGTTAGCAGGGATTAAAGCCTACAGGAAAAAATGGACAGAAATACAAGTGACTCATTGCTGCAGAAGCTGCTGCTTGCAATTTAAGTTTCTCTCTCAATTGGAACTAAACATGTTCCTCAACACCGGAGTCAGAGGCTGTGAAGAGTACCAATGTATCATTTGAGATGGCAAGAGGGGCAGACTCCCCCAGTTCCCCTAGTTACACATGCAAATGCCTTCCAAAATCTGAATAAATGCAAATGTCAAAGTCCTACTACTCTCCCAAGAAAGCAGTGCACTGGGAATGCTTGTGCAGTTGAATCATTTCACCCCAAATATGAATGCACTGCATTAGCAGAAAAGTTATTATTCGTATCTATCATTAACAATAACATCTTGAGCTAAAATGGGCTGATCTTCCTTTCCTTTTTTATATATGCTTATTCTGAGTAATCAAAAATAATCCAAGTAGTAAGGAGGCCCAATGTGAGTTTATTAATTGCTTTCCATACACTGCTATGGTTCTCTAAAACCTGAGCCTAAAGAGATTAGATTTATTCAACAACAGAAAGCCCAAAAACAAGGCCCATCCAATTTAGTCAAATTATGCAAATCAGGTCAAGAAGTAGGAGACTAAATTCTGCCTGTTGTCTCCAGAGTCCTTTTAGACTAATAAAAAATTGTCTTCCCCCTCCCCCACGGAAAGCTTGGCTAAAAGCCTGCTTCAGCAAAGGAGGCCTGGCAGGACACCTTCCAGAGTCCATCAGTGCTGCTGCTGGGTCAGCAAAAAGAGTTGCAGCAAAATGATGCAAGACACTTAAACCTCCCCTGAGATGGCGAAGATTATTTCCACAGTACTCTCCTGGCCCTGGGAGTGAGAAGCCAAACTCCAAATAATCTTTGCATGCTGTGCTTTAGAGGCAGGTAACAAACCTTCATCAAAATGATCCAAAGTTTCAAGAAGATTCTAGCTTGTTTTGTTTTGTGAGATATCAGTGAATAAAATTCTCTGACACAAGTAAGCAAACAATCCAGCAGCATAAACCTTGAAATAAACATAGTATCACAAGCTATGAATATGCATGAACATGCAATCTATGGAGATACTCCCTCCTGAGGTCCCTCAGCCACTGCAGTTCACACCAAACATCTCAGAGAATCCAACATGAACTTGACACCTCTGCAATCCAGTCTCTGCTGCTCTTCTGGTTGTAGCCACAGCATCACAAAATGCTTGCAAGGATCTTGAGTCACATCTAGATTTCTAGATGTTCACCCAAGAGCCACCACATTCTCTGCCCACACCTAAGCAGCTGCATTTTCTAGAGATTCACTGCACATGAACAAACCTGTCTAGCAGAAAGTGGTCTCAAAACTAAGAAATTCAGAGACCAAATAAAAACGTTTTCTTTACTTGCCTTTTAACCAACAATGTACAATTGTACTTGTACAATTGTACAATAGTTTTCTGTAGTCACTACCGCTAACAAATCTGAAGTAAACAAAAGCTGGCATCAATTATCACCATGGCAATGAACCCATCCCCTCAGTCCTCTAAGTGGCATAGAGGAAATTTCAAGAGGAGGGGAATCACTGCATGAACAGCCAGATTGGAGACTGTGTGATGGCCACTGTTTGCCAAATACAATTAAGTGGTATATTTTTGACACAATTGAAAACCAACAGAAAAGACAATGGTACCAAGCCAATTTAGACAAAATAATTGCATTACGTCAAGGTAATGGAAATGCCCCCAGTATTGAGCTGATCTGAATCTACATGAGATGGGTTTAAATACCAGAGGAGATGTGAATGGTATAGGAGAGGCATATAGCATGAGGCAGAATAAATGGAGTAAAAGCAGGCAAGGAACTAAAGGAGTTGAACATGTACACAGATGGAGAGAAAAAAGAATGTGGAGAGACAGAAAGTACCTGGAAAGCTGGGAGTGCGCCAGTCCCTGGGTTATACAGGCATCGCAGCGAGGGCATGCTGTCCGCCAGGCTGGAGCAGCCCAGCCACAGAGATCTGGGCATAGAGCACTGCAGAGAAAGGACAACTATGAGATGGGACTGTATGAGACAGGATGGCACAGATTACAGGAACTTTCAAGGTTTAGCTGAATGGCATCAACACAACTGCACTTGGCCTTGAAGACTAAGACATCTTTCAGAGAACACTGCTCACGAGTCTTTTCCTTGGCAGAAGCTTTACAGATGTCACAGTAGCGAGAAAAAGGCACTATGGATTGAGAAAGCAAATTTTTCATCAACTTCCTACACCAATGTGTGAGATTCTTCCAGCTACAAAAAGTTTATTCCCAGCTAATCAGACCTCTTCTCCATGCACAGCTACACTCCAGGCACAACACAAAGCAAGCAATTTTGCAAGGGAAGCAGAAAAGAAAATGAGAACTTTGAACACTAGCAGGGAAAGAAAAGCTTTTGTACACTTGGGTTTTGTCTGTATAAAAGGGATAAAAGAAAAAACCTGCACCAAGGTGAATTGGAGCTTGGTGGCACTTTAAAGGAGCTGCATGTTTCTCCTCGCCTTGTTATTTGATAAATACAATTATTATAATAAATTGATTCTGTTCTTCCAAACACCAATGCAGAAAAAAAAAAATATCAGCCATTCCAATAGTCAAAGCCATTACCTCCTGAAATATAGATTTGCTTATTCATTTTACACCACTACTACTAAATTTAGGGATGCATTAAGACTGCAATTACTTTTACCAGCCACACAGTTTTTGATGCCATAAGCATTTGTCTAATTACAGGCATGGCAAGAAAAAACACGCATATTTCAAATCAGCAGATATCTGTGAAAACTATAGGATGTGATGGATGCTAGATATTTCAAACCCTCATAACTCTTCTTTTTTGTAATTCTCCCCCTTTCTTTTTTTGAAAGGGGGATGGGAGGAAATCTGAGTGGAAAGGGCAGCTGGAACGGGTATGAAATGACAGCTGCCTTTTGAGTCACTGTTTCTTGCCGCTCTTAAGAAGGATAGAAAACCTTGTACAATCTTGCTCTAAATTAGTCTGTAGGAGCAAAGTAACCCATCCTCCAAAGAGCAGAAAGGTGATCATCAACACCCATAGTCTGGAACTGTGCAGACAGCCACAGAGAGATTAACCCTGTCTATCACCACGTTCTTTGCCGTACTTGGCTGTCATTTTACACTGCTGTTCCAGAAACAGTATTCAAAGACTCCTGAGGAACATAACCTATATGAGTGTGCTTAATATAAGTTTACGATATCTTAAAACAAATTCAACTCATTTACATTCTTAAAAAAAAGAACCTCTTCTCTTTACAAAGATACTAAAACTCCAGAACTTGAGTACTTTACTGTATCACACATCCCATGAATTTGTGCATTGAAGATAAAAAAAGATTACAGTCTTGTAACATATGGCAAAAATCTGAGCCATGCTTCCTTGTCTGCCATCCTAACCTCCCTGATAACAAACACTTCTGCATACAAAATCCCTCCAAATGCCAGCAGTCTTTGCTTTATAATGTAAAATCTATCACTCCAGCTACTAAAAGCTGTTGTGAAAATCAGCCTTAAAAAAAATACGTAGACATATTTCAGCATTTGCCTGATTAAATAATACATTTATTTAAATTGAAATTGTCTATCACTCTTCAAGAATGTCACAGTAATAAAAGAGATTAACTATAACACAGTATCTCTGATGATGCAGAGCAAATTCATTAGGTCATTATCAGCTGATTATCATTTACCTATCATAGGATTCATAACATAATACAAACTAAATATGAGGTGATTGTTTTATTATTTTTGTTTTGCAGCCTTTCCAAAGTCTTGTACCAGCTTTTTATGTATTTATTCCTTTTTTACAGACTTTTCCATCCCTTCTGCTGGCTCAAGTTCTCATGCTGTGATAGTGAACATGAAGAACTCATTGTCATTATAATTAACGGGCCAAGAGAAGAGGTTACTTTACATATTTGTACTGATCAAAGCATGGCAAGACATAGAGGCAGGAAAATGAGGGCCACTCTGTCAGAGGAAAGGAAAGGTTGAGCTGCACTTAAGTGCAGGGATGGCCTTCCATTGTGCCAGGGAATGTGCAAGGTAACGAAAAGTCTTCTAAAACTGTCATGATAACAAAAGAAGTAATTGGAATTCTATGCTGCAGAATTCCCTGCACCTACAGACAGTATCATTACTCACCCATACATACTCACTATTATTACAGAATAAGTAAGTACGCAGTAAAAAATAACCAACACCTTACATGACTTCTGAATTTGCTAAATTTATATACTGATACAGTTCTGCTACATATTTTTTAAAAATATACGAATTTGTACACAGTGTGGGAGAAAATGCCATTTCTGTACTTGCCTTTTACCTCCTGAAGGAAGCAGAGACACAAAATTAGTGTTGGTGACTGAAAGAGGCTTATTCACAAGCATGAACAAAAGGCCCCAGGTGCTTCAATAGAAACAGCTTGTGTGTAAATCAGATGAGTGACCCAACAGAACAACTTCATTTACAGACTGATCTCTGAAAAATCTCAACAGCCTGGATCCCCATCCACCCAGCAAAGCTGCACGTCAAACACTCACTTTTGTACTGTCAGCTCCACAAACAAGGGACTGGCCTCAATGCTCACTCCCTGAAAGCTGACTGACAAAATCCTCTCCTGAACTCAAGTCAATCTGCATTGATTCTTCAAAACAAAGATAAGGAGGCAGAGGGTTTGGACTAGAGCCAAATGGGAATGCTGATATTGCATGGTAAGTAGTGGGCAGGATGCAGCAGTCGCTCTTCTCTACCCCCCTGATTTCCGATGCATAAATTGCTCCAATGTCTGTACAACTTTTAGGCCCAGCAATGTAAAGCTTCTCATTTACAAGAGCCAGACATCTTTAATACACATCGAGAGGCATATGATAGGGAATTATTTGACAAAAATCACAATTCCTTTTTCCAACTGATTTTTAAGCCCCATTCCCCAAGCTATGAAATAAATTTTCCCACTGAAGAAATAGAAGAAATCTAGTTTAAAACAAGATATCCAATAATAGAACACAGGGCAATGGGTGTAAGCTGGAACACAGGAATTTCCACATGAACATAAGTGAAAACTTTTTCACAGCGAGGGCAATAGAACACTGGAACAGGCTGCCCAGAGAGGTTGTGGGGTCTCCTTCTCTGGAGACATACAAACCCTGCTTGGAAACATTCCTGTGTGACCTGATTTAGGTATTCCTTCTCTAGGAGGGGGATTGGACTAGAAGTTCTCTTAAGGTCACTTCCAGACCCTGACATTCTGTGATTCCGCGAAGACCAGTGTTCTCCTTCTGACTGGTACCAGCTGCTCAGCTGGTGATTAAAATGAGCTTGTCTTATTTTGAACTAAAAAAAAGCTAGAAGCATTGACAGCCACTGGCTGAGTGAGCAGTAACTGTGAGCTGAAGGGGAAAAGGGAAACTGTACTTTAATCTATTCAATTCCTATTGTAACTACACTGTAAGAACATTTTTTACTACATCAGGTGTTCTGCCCTGACAGCCCACCCTCTCTTACAATTATTTGATGTCCTAAAGACAGATCTCAACACACCTTCAATGGCTAAATTTTTGCCAGTGTTAAAAATTGGTTATTTACTTTACTTGCTACCACATTACAAGATTACACATTACCATTTCAGGTTTCTTTTTTTTTTTTATCAAATTTGTTCTCTTCTAGTCTTTCAGCAAACACAATACACTAGGGTAACTAACACAGTTTTAGTAAATTGTGTTACAGGTCAGAAATATCTCACCTTGTCCTGTAAAACTAAGTAGCTCTACATCAAGAAAAAAAACCCAGAAGTTCTTGGACTACCACAATTTACAACTGTGTGAAAATACAAGATCACCATACTAAACTCACTCTAAAATAACAACAACAAATATCAAGCAACAGTTGAAGGATAATTTTTTTATAAACACATCAGAGAAATTAATTAGTGCAGAATGAGTGTCTGAAACTGTGGTGCATTTTAACATAACAAAGGACAATAACCTATTACCCCTGTCTGAGCTTTGGACCAATCTTATGATGTGTTCCTAAAATGTCTTTGATTTCCAGGCAACCTAACACATTTTTGCCATTTTTTCAAGTTAGTGGTTAAGCAAAAAAGGAAACCCTTTTTTTTTTCAAGGGCTGGTTATCAGTCAACTGTACATAATGTACATAATGCTAATTTTAGCTGCAAACCCCCTCTAGCTCAGATTTCCTAGTTCAGAATTATTTCCTTTCTAGTACAGGACCCAGGGCTTTACACAGTTGAACTCTAAAGATAAACTAGTAACAACTTCTTCTCTTGGGAAGTGGGAATTAAGATCCTGTTCCCCCAATATCTGCATTAGGGGGCATAAACAGAGAGTGAGATGTGTCAACAAGAGGTGAAAAGGTAAAAACTGAGAGAAATGGGGATTTTTCTTCTTGGTCCAGCTGTTCAGAAGCCAGGGAACAGGAAAAGACTTTATGAAGAAACAAGTTCTAACTACCACAAAAGCCAGGACAAGAGGGATAAGAAAGTGACAAAATTTCTACCATACAAACCAGAACAGCTAAAACATAAGGGATGCTCTGAAGAAGACTAAAACTACATGCACTAGACTTGAGCATGATATGAGGAGACAGATCTTTACTCATCTCTTTTCTGCCCTGATTCAGAAGACAAGATCAGGATGGTGGGCATGTACAATTCTCACTGTAAGCCTCTGCCTGCATACCCCATAAAATCAAATTTTCAGGAAACATGCCTTGGGAATTTTGGTCCTTTACAATGCTTTATCAAACATAAGCTCAGATATTAACAGAATTCCTAATACTCGGTTATTTTTATCATACAAAACAACAAATGAGAGAAGAAACCTAAATACCTTTCAACCCCACTCTGCTCCTCTTATGCATTTTTTAGCTATATATTTAACTAAGCCAATGCCAAAAATAACACACATCACTTTCACATTGTGTCCACTCTGCACTACTTCTGTCACCACAGAATGTGATACCTTGGCTGATGTGTATCAGCAATTCTGGTTTCTTGCTATGGTCCCCTTTTAATCCTTTGAAGCTCTCACACAAACATAAAAAAGTAAAGGTATCTCTTCACTTTCTCTCTGCCGTTCAGAGAGGTGTTCTCTTTCATTAAATATACATGATATAGGTATAAAAAAAGAAAATAAATTCCCAGTGCATTTTATGTACTTTCTTAATTAAAGACCCATCATAATTTAATTTTTTAGCTTAGGCAGTGCCTGATAATACGTGCTATTTGTCTGAGAAAAAAATACATGATGTAACTTCAAAAGATCAGCAAAAAAATTGAATGAGAATATTCTTTTTTATTATTATTTTAGTAGGGTTTCTTTGTGGGGCTTGGGTTTTTTCTCTCTCCCCCCCCACACCCTCCCAGTGTATACAAAGCATACTAAATACATAATTACATGAGAGAGCCGCTCAGCTTTCAAAGGAGCCATTCCAGTGAATTGTGTAAATAATATGGCTTTAAAAACACTAACATATGAATACAAATTTACCAGTTATAGAGCAGTTATATACCTGAGAGAGAAGAACACCCATTTAAAATAAAAAAAAAAAATCCTGCCTAATTATGAACTTACCAAAGAGACCAGCATGGCTCAAAGCAAATTAACACTTCTATAACTTTAGGAGAAAGTTTTTTGCCCATTTTCATTTGAAAATAAGAAAAATGTTAAAACCTTTAAGTTTTAATTAAGCCCAGAAAAAGGACAAAATCTATAGTTAAAATTTGTACCTCCTTGCAGCCTAGACCATTGTTTCCTGGACTTGAAAGCAAGATAATTCTGACTTTCAAAAAAACCCGCTAGTGACTAAGAAAGTCTTTCCATAGTAAGAAGATACATTTAAAAAATAAAGAGGCATCTGCAGTAATCCCATTCTTGTGACCACGAGGAGGATCTGCTAGGCTTCAACTAGCCCACAAGCTATCCGGTTTTCTACCTGGCACTTTTTGCAACAGAATCATGAAGAGAAACATCTAACTGCTGTCAGATCCAGTGCTTTTCACACCTTCTATTGTGTACATTTTTGTCACATTTCCACAAATATGCCTGGCAATGATTTAAAGTGTTTTGTGTTCCTGTTTTATTACACTAAAAGTAATTGAGTTAGCTAGCTTATTAAAAACCCATGAAGCATTTTCATATACTGCAAACCAAGGAACCCAATGCCACTTAGGGGAAGCTGAGAATGTGTTCTTGAGACAGCTGTAGGATCTATCTTCAAAACCAATAAGGTCTCAGAAAACAGAGGCTGAAACATGCTGCTAGGGTTCAACTGCAACACTCTTCCTAGATTCCAGGCATAAGGAAAACTGGACTTCTTATCCCTGTACAGATCACTGACTATGCAGTGATTTCCCCTTTCAATCTCACCCTCTGGCTCAGGAGGTTACTGCATTCTGCAAGCTTTGCTGTACACACAGAGCTCAAACTGCTGCAAACAATTCCTCTCCCTTCAGCCTCCAACTTTTCATGTAATTGCTCAGTAAATTTTCCTTAACATCCATAACAGGCAGGATCTAATCTCTTAACTCCCTAGCTCACAGTAACCTTTTACATTCCAGTTCACTAGGTGTTGTCAAATATCAAAGGCAAGGGACACGGAAAAGAGTTTACGTATTCTGATTATCCAAATTATTTCTTACCTGAGTGGGACCCAGGATGATCAAATCACAGCTCTCAGGTAAATATTCGTGAAATGTTTTCCCCAGAAGTGGTTACTGGAGTTCAAGCTGCAGGATTCCATATCAACAGAAGTTACATGCCCCAGAAAGGGGCCAACTTTGCATCTATAAGGAGTACAAGATCCTCACTTGCCAAGTGCTTGAGGGAACTTGTGTAGATCATATCTGAACTAGACAACACTAGTGTTTTCATAAATAGAATTATCTCTTTAATCCATGAACCTGATAAATCTAAACTAGTGCACCTGCAGAATTTTAAAGAGATTCCATACGTGCACAGGCTTGTGTCTGCCTCCTTAAACAACACCAAGGTGGTGTTAGAAGCAAAGCCCTACCCAAACTCACTAAAAGCAATCTCATCAAAGTCTAAAGCATGAAACTATCTGAAGTCTTAACATGGAGATCTTATAAGACCAAGAGCATTAGGTTCTTTTGTAATCAAGAAAACAGAGTTGCTATTAAGATCCATCACATCCAAAGACTGATTTTGCAGCAATTTTGAAAAAAATTTTAAAATCTTATTATGAGATAATTCTTAATACTTTGACACAGTCCCTCTGCATGAGTTTAGGCAGAGTAACAGCCTCAGCTCCACATGCACACAGCAAGGACAATAAAACTACCCTACCCAAGAGAGGTGTCAGAGGCCGAAAGTAGCTCTGATATACGAACAAACAAACTTGAAACAACAGTGAGCCAAGAAAGAGCAACACACCAACAGTCTTACCATCACTGAACCTGACCAACTCTGAGTCTTTTCAAAAAATACCCAATCATACCAGAAATATGTTTATACCTCTTCTGCACAGGACACTTTCACAACTTCAGAGACTACAGAGAACAAATCTACAATGGTGGAGAGAAAGAGGCTTCCTAAAACTTTCCCTCATCTCTGTTTTCATTTAGTTCCATACAGTGCCTAAGGATTACTGTTACATTATGCACCTACCACACAGAAGTGTTTCAAAGATAACAGATATGCCTGCCTAGCACCCTGCATTCTCAAAGTACTATATAAATGGCAAATATTAATAACAAACTGCAGAAAGAAAACTAATTTCTACTTCTCACCTAAGGAGTTAGTATTTGAATTTGAAAAAGCATGTGGATCCAAGTTAAGGAGGAGATGCTTAGTGGTGAAATTACAAACCAAAAACAACTTCAGAATCACTGCATTTTTCTCCTAGGAAAGTGCAGTTCTGTGGGAAGAATCCTGTTTACCAGTCCTGGTTTTACCATCTCTTTTCCAGCTGACTTGGAATAAGGTGCAGACAATTAATATCTGAAGTGGTCTTTGTGGGTATCAATCTAGTTAAGGTGGCACCAAGAATTTCCAGCATAAAACACATTTACAGGTTTATAACTTAGCTCTAAAAATTCTACTCCAAAAGACAGTGGGAGGCAGAAAGGCTCAGATAAGTGCATCATATTACATATCCTTTGTGATGCATACATGCAAAGAGGAGTGATAAGCTTTAACTCTGAATTACCATGTTTCACAAGCCATCTAAAATGATACTTTTAACTTCTTTGTAATCAAAATAATGTTTTGTAAGTGTTTCAGCAAATTAAGACCTCAATCCGTCCAATTTCACAGCTTGGCTCAAATCACAGAAGATATCAATACAACATAGGGATTGGAATGTCATGTCTATTGATCATATTTATGCACAAACATTCTCCCCCCTCTCTCCCCTCAGAAGTCAATTGCAGCTTGTCTTCAGAGAGTCAAGATCTAGCCGATGGGATGCTGCCAGTGGCACAACGCTGACAGTCAAAGAAAGGCTTAGATGAAGAATGAAGCTGAAAAAATTAACTGTGTTTCCCTTTCAATGAGAGAGAAACTCACAGGAAACAGCCAAAGTACTGACAGATTCACAGGTTGTTTCATATTCTGTTCTAAAAGCAACATGTATTTCTGGCCACTGGTATTTGATTTCCTTTATCCCACAGAGGCACACAACGCAGCCTTCCACTGCGGCATGGCAATGTTAAAAAGCTGCCGTTAAAGGACAGAGAATAATGGCGTCAGTTTAGGTGACCCATGCTCAAATCACGTTCAACTACTATCTCCAGTTTGAGTAGGCTGAAAATACACTAATCCAGCCAGCACTGTTTTTAGATAAAATTGTTAGTTTTATGGATATTTATAGTATGCTTCCAGTCTTGCAGAAGTCAATCTTCCTTTTCCTCATCTGTAACATAAAATGCTTTTAGCCAACATTATTACAGTGTGTTACTGGGATACTTCTAACACTGATATTTACAGACAGGCCATAGATCAATACCCAGCTATGCAAGGCGGGGGGGGAGGGGAGAGGGGAAAATCATAATGTTTGGATCCTGTTAAAAACACAGACACCAGGAGGATGAGCCTGATGCAGACACCATTCCATCAGGTTGCACACACAGATTGCTACTTATAAATACATCAAAAGTGGATTTCTTTCCAGTATATAGTTCAAAAGAATTCTACAGATGGGACCTTTGGTAGACATTCTACATCAGTCTCATCTCAAAATATTTAACTTCACTGGTTCTCATGAGAGCTCTTTCCTTTGATCAAAAGTTCCTACCCTCTATATCGCTCCCTTACCCATATACTTCCTGTGGTGAAATCACAGCAGTGAAACTGGAATAGCTAAGCTATTTCCATGACAGCATCTGCTAGTGACACAAGCTCAGGTTTATAACTTTTCCTTGGATCAAAGAGGAGTAAGAGGATTTAAGATAAAGACTAAAGAATCAGTAACAGTAAACTAAAAAAACAAAAGCAAAACAACCACACAGAAAAACATTTTTTTAAAAGTTTAAGTTTTTATTATTTGAGGTTGCCTTATGTGAATGTCTTCTTGGAAAACTCACTAACTGAGCATTTTGGGGTAGTTTTTCAGAGACAAAAAAAGCACGCAGCCCACCCACATTGAATAAAATAGCAAGAACAGATGCAGGTCTGCTTGCCTCTGAAGTAAAAGAAAAACAGTCCTCTTCATATTGGTGTCCCAGCCCCGCCATATAAGAAACAGAAACTGATACCTTGCCCCACAGGTCAATAAACTTGAGCTCTATGAGTTGATAATTGCAGAGTTGAGATTCCTCTGAGACACCCTGCCTCCAGCTCAGCAAACTTAAAATCAAGAAAACATCAGCTTCAGTGTCCCAGTTGACCTTCACTAGCATGGAGAGAGAAGGCAGTGGGGGAATGGTCTCAGGGAGAAGCTCCAAAGCACACTTCAACTTTGCAACACATCACTCACCCAAACAAACAGTTTGCAAATTTAATTCAGTACCCAATGCTCATCTCAGGTGTTCAAGCTCTTCTCTGTTTCACAGAAGTCAATGGAAGGCGACAGCAGTAAGGAACTTTCACAAACAAGTTACTACTTACTCTTTGTAAGATATTGAGATAAGACTGGAGAGAATCCAAGCACCTGCAATCAAACCCTGGTGTTTTAAGGGGTTCTGCTGCTGTAGAACTCAACTTGAACCTTTGTTCATGGGCTCATGGTACCATAGATCCCCTCACATTTCATCATTTCACAATGCTAGTTGCCACGACAACAGGATGCAGCTTATCTGTGCTGTTTCCATATTTCCAGGTTTTGTTGCCATAACAACACAATCATTCTGGCTTTCCACAAAAGCAGCAACTTTAAGCCATGTATTTTCAAGGACTCAGGATTCATCATACATGTATCTTCATGAGAGAAGAGATTTGTACAGGCAATTTGTAAATTAAGCTATTTTTTCTGAAGGGGGATTTTTCACTCACAAAAGTGAAAAGCTGACAGCAATTGCCAGAGGCAGACTGCTGAGACATCTAAAGCCTGGCCTTTAATAATAGCCAGAGTAATATAGCACTGGGCCACTTCCGAGTGGGGAGTCCCCACAGTGTCAGACTGTGTCAAACTGCACAATCGTTATGTGATGTGAGTAAGTGTCCACACTTGTTTCACCAGGCACATCTGAATTAGACGCTAGATGCAATTCTCCCGAGTTTTAACCCAGTGGCCTCCCCATTATTACCAGCCCCAGCACCATGCAGCTTTGTGTTTGAAGGCTCGCTTTAATTCTGTAATTCAAGCTGTTGTTGCAGATTTCTTTTCAGGCTTTGTCCCTTTTGGCTTTCAGGTGACTGCATTTTGAACTTTTATTTACACGAAGTGCACATTCATAAGAATGGTGAGAAAATGTTGTACAAACACAGCATGCATAAACACAAAACAGTGATGGCTATGAGGGGTATCAGCTAACATGGCACTGTAACTTCATTACACCCTCATTTATGTACTTCACTAATGAGACAAGCACAGGTGTCCAACACGGTCCCTCACATGAGATGAATAACAATAATACAGTCCAACCTGCTTTAGCCATGCTTGGTATCCAGAAGATATAAGTTGGAATCCATCTTTTGGCATGTGTATTCGGGGCTAGGAGAGAATAGACATAAAGAGAGACCTCCTTTTATACCGGGACCTAACTAACCTAAGGCTAAATTGTGGAGCATTTTAAACAGTGCAGATTTTTTTCAAACACTTATGAAGATTTAGTCCCCAGATTTACTCCTCAGATACCAGCTACATTTACAACACTTTTCTAGTAAAGCCACAGCATTCTTTACAGTTTCCACCATTTTATGTTTCAGCTAAGTCTATGTAAAGGTATTTCTTTAAAATTTCCAAACGAATGCACTTGGCTAAGTACAGCCTCTGTGGTAGATGTAATAGCAGAGATTAATGGTCAATTATAATTTTCGCCCCTGTAGAAAGGTAAATGGTGTCAAAACAGCAGCAGTCAAGCCATGAGAGTGTTTTCACAGTCACCATCCTCAACACAGTCAGACCAGACAGACATTGGACAACATGAAAACCCCTGAAGAGATGCAGCCTTAATACTGGGGTAACAGCAAACTCTGCTCACACACAACCTTCAATTACACCTCAAATTGATAGAAAAATACAATCTCCAATACCCTGGAAGCACAAAACACACAGCACAACTTACAGCTAGAAAAAAGTACCCAACAAAAATGAAATAATGCATGACATCTGTTTTGCAGTTCAAAGATATTCTCACAGTCAAGCGGATTCAACTGCTTCTCCCTACACACACACACAAAAGGAAAAAAAAAACAACAAAAAAAAGGATGCTTAGAAATCAAAATCACATCTCAGCAACAGGATGAGACAGGACATCCACAGAAACTGGGTTCAGAGATCTTTCTTACTTCTGGAAACTACTTCACAGCCCCTTTCTTAATTCATTATTTCCAAACCAGTGATGATGCTCCTGCCACTCCTGGAAAAATCATTCTCATTCTCAGAATGGCTCAATTCAAGCTGAGTTTAGCCCCATTTGTTCTTGTGTCAGCACAATGTTTAGTTTGTACAAACTGCGCTCACTTTGGTACTTGTAACACTAAAAAATGCAATTGGCTGGAAAGGAAAAATGTGTCACCACTGAACGACAAACCTTCACAGCTATGGGGTGGGGGCATGGAGAGGAAGTCCAGCTCTGGAAGTTGAAACTAAAACAAGAACTAGAACAGACTAACATCTCACCTCTAAGAAAACATACACATGCAAGATTTTACAATATACTTTAAACATCAGCTACTTTTGCTTCTCTCTGGTATAAACTGAAATCCTCCTAAATCTTTCAAAGCAGCAGTAAGATTATGCCCTAGTGTCCTAGTCAGTTAACTCAGTTAAATGTGAATTTTAATAACAACCACTGTGCTGGTAAATTAAAGTTAAGTATCTGGTTACTCCATTCACCTGCTGAGTTTGGGCCTGCAATGCTTAACACACTAACAAACTGCATTTTAGGGGCCTTCTCACACAGCTAGAAGTACCATGCTCTGAGACCTAATCCTTACCTCGGCACTAACTTCATGGGTGGTTGGTCTCTCTACTACTGTAAAAAAGGAGGACAGCACTCATTTAGCCCATCTCACAGGTCTGCTGAGAGGAACTGCTGACATTTCTATGTGCCCTGAAAATGGAAGAAACTACATGAAGTACTATGAATCTACCAAGAATACTACTCCCATTTTACTTCTGGGTCAAGCGTTTCTTCTGTTTTTTCTAAGTAGCCTAGTTCAGTATACTTGTCAAGAAAAGAAAATTCCTCATAGAAAAGCAGAAATAATGACCTTTTGAAATCAGTGTCAGGAGTACTGAGATGAGAACATATGTGTCTGATCTGACCAGGCTCACAAAACAAATCTGTGAAAAATTACTTAATTTCTTTGTGTTCCTATCACATTAACTACAAATTAAAGGATCACAATGAAGCTTTCTCTTAGGATCAGCTAGCTGGTCAACATCTGTAAAGCCCATTAGTCCAGAGTAGTTTCAGTAATTGATTTAAGATAGTGATTTAAAATATTTGATTTTAAGACCTTGGTCCTGCAAATATGTAAGGATATTAACAGATCCATTGCCATCAACAGGATTATTCTCAAAGTATCAAAGATAACATTGTTTCCACACCAACTCTTAGCAGCACAAGCACTTGTGATCTCACATTACAAAGTTCCCCAAGCATTAGCAATAGAAGTAATCAGGTCTTCCAGTAGAGTAGCAACTGCTGTAAATTTGACTTATTTTTCAATGTTGACAAGTTAAACATACAAATAAGAAAATCTAAGACACTTCAACCATCCCTCATCACCAAACCTGCAAAATCCCCTCAGTGAAGTTTATCTTCCCTACATGTGATAAACCTGCCCTCAACTAAGAGCAAAATGAATGACACCAAAGAGAAGCAAATTTTACCAGTACAAGGTATGTCATAACCCTCATATTGCTCCTTATACTATTAAAGCAGGATATTTTCCTGCAAGCTTCCATTCATCTAAAATTCAACCACTGATAGAAAAGTGTAATTTAATTAATAACCTCTGGAGCTCTCACCAGTATTTAATGCACATGGTCTCACCACTGGCTACCCCTTTACAATCAGTCTCCTAAATCTTAAATTTCTGTGGGTCTAAGAGGTATATTGTAAATGTCCCCCAGGGATTTCTTCAGCAGAGACAGGCAATTAGTACATCTGGTTAAAACTTTCAAAATTTTAGTGTCCAAATGACAACAAACATGCAGCTGCAAAACTACAGAAGAAGAACTCATAAGCGACTTAAAAAAAACAGAATTAAATTGTCCCTCTTCCCCCAGCCTTTAAAAGATTTGGGACACAGACAACTGCCTGGTCTGAAAGCTGTTCTATTTTATCAATCACCACAAAAATATTGCATGGTCATGAACCATGCAAGGCAATTCCATCAGCAATACAATTAATTGCCCAGCAAGATCTACTAATTCTGGTATTTTCATGAGCAAACACCATTTGTGCTTATGGTTCCGTACCATTTGTAAGTGTAGTATTATTTTCTCTTAGCATCCACTCCAGCATTTTCCATGACTGGATTTCAGACTGTTAATTTTCCACTCTCTTACAATAACCACCTCAAAGAGTAACTCCAAAAGCCTTCTAACCACTAACTTCCACTATGCAATTTTGCAAATACTTCACATTTTTATCTAGATAAGTGATCAACAGGTAACACATCCCTGACAACTTCTTTTTACAAGACTTTCACATTTATTATTGAGGACTTGCATTAAAAATAAGCCCTCCATGACTGCAGGTGACTTATTCCATAACCACCGGTGACTTTATTCACAGCTATGAAATGCTGTTTGTATGCTTTGTATGAAATGCCTGCTTTCTATTTTGTCTTTTTGGTGGCCACAAAACTTGTAATTTATATATTACCCACCAATGACACAATATTACCCATATGTGATATAATTTAATGTAGTATAATAGTCTATAATCCTACGAACCAGAATACCTTATTTTGCTCTTTTTCTGCGACCCCAATTCTTCCTTTAGTAATTTACTCTTCCACTTTGTAATCCATTTGATTTTTGCAGTTCCTAGCAAGGCCTAGAACAACAGAATGATTTCTGAGAACAAGTCAGTAATTTAAAATCCAGTGATATCCCCATCCCTTCCCTACAAAGGCTGATTTTTAGAGGACATTTAATTACAGGCCTGAGTTCCTATTTTCTAAGCCTGAACACAACCCCTGAAGGCTTACAATATTTCAGTCACAGCTGGAGCTGTGGTTGCTATACAGTTTAAATATCAGCCTCTTTACTGTGCAATTGGTTTTGAAAATCAAATCAGATGCCGTGTCATAAACAAGTGCTAATTAAGTACTGAGCGGAAATTGGGCTTTTCTGTGCAAGAAGGGTTCTTAAATATCTGCATCTTCACTTCCATAAGCAAAGATAAATATGTCAAGAGTGATAATTATAAAAAGAAACCTACTATGGTCCTTGCAAGGCAGTACTGCTGTTTCTCCATTTCATCTGCTTCCATGTAAGAAGGAATGGGGGGCAGCGGGAATGTTGAGACCTGTATGAAATATATATGTACTAAGGATCTTAGTAATCTGATCATATAACCCATAATGTTTCCTTTTTCCTCAGAGAGGATAATCATTCTGGGTTTCCATCACATTCAATTTAAACAGACAACCTAAACCCATCTCTCTCTGCCACTGCAAAGCAACAGTGAAGCTACTTACATTTTCATTCCTTTTAATTTATGACCTCCACACAGTATTCTAAGATAACATTACATTTATTAGACAGGACAACTTGTTTGATAAATATCAAGCTAAGAACAGAAATAATGCATTTTAGCATGCTGAAGTTTGCCTCTGAGTAACAATATTCATGACTCCATTAACTAGCATGCTCTCAGCTACAATGGAAGAATTAGATCTGTCAGTCACTGACCCGGGAGGGCTCAGCCAGTCACACTGAAGACTGTCCAGTCAAGATAACTTCTGCAAAGGAAAATGTCCCCTGTAATGTCCCCTGTGGCCTAGAACTTGTTACTGAGTTTGTATGCATTACAGCAATAAACTGAACTACTATATACAACTTCATGGTACCAGATACCTACTCCCCTGCCCAGAGCAGTAATCAAAATAAAGCACATTTAGATCTGTGGACTCCAGTTCAACCAAAACAGAGATAAGATTTCAACATCTTTCATTATTAGCAGGAGAGAAAACCACAAGCTCTCCAATAATAGGACTACACTCTCCTGACAATAGCAAAGCATGCTCTTTGTGAGATTTGGTAGAAGAAATGAACAAACACTGAACCAGTTTTCTGTCCGATCTCAAGAGTTTCATACAAACTCCTTCAGAAGGTCACAACATTCTTGAACAGTAGGCTCTAGCTCCCCTACAAATCTAATAAATTCCCTGCATATGATGAACTTGGCTGCTGTAGTTCTTCAGTCAAATTTGTTCAGATTACGTTGACCAAGATCTGCTTCAAAGCAGCTCCCAATGGAAAATGTTTATTGTGATTCCTTGAGAGACAAAAAGGCACAATTTTTTATATAGTGCAAGAGCAGCAGCTACCAGGAAAACTACTCATACAACATGAAACACCTGAATACTTTCTTAAGGGCTCAGAAGAATATTAAGCTACTGTATTCAAAACCAAAGGGAGATCTGTGACAGCACTCCATTAATCTCTCGACAAAGTAAGAGCAAGCTCTGCGAACATTACTGTAGTGGTGCAAAGAGATCCTCCTTCTGTCCATAAGTAAAAACATACTTGATTTCACAACCACTTGACATTTTAAGTTGGAAATTCCAGTCCTATATTCAACATCCTTCAAGAGTCTGTGGTGAAGAGAGAAGCTACATTTCACATGTTACAGTCCAAACATGAACCAGGTAAGTATCCAACAAGAACAGTGGCATCCCCAGTGCAAGCATTATACATTGAAACAGAAAGTTGGAAGCTTGTCTAGAGATCAATAAAATGAAGATGATATAAGTATCTTGTCTCTTTTTTGTAAGTCCGAAGAAAAGTGAGAAAGCTTACATGGATTCTGTTTTTTCAATAAGACTCAGATCATCAGGAATATAAAATTCTGGATTTGAGAAAGATGAACAAAATAAAATAACAAAATAAACAAGTCTGAAAACATACAATCAGTAAAATAATCTCCAGTGCTAGCTTTCACCTTCCTGATCTCTTGCACAATTTCAGATAGAACACAAAAAAAACGCAGAAGAGAGAGTTTAGAGGTCTGTACCAACAATCCTGGAAGGAAATCTGAAGCCTGTATATTAAGCACAAAAATCTGTTAGAAGAACACTCTGTTCTTTTCCTAAAGAAATGGAAATTCCTTCATTAGCAGACTCCAGCACTCAGCCACCATAATTCTCATTTAGCTGGTGAGCTCTCAACTTCTGAGCAAGACAGCCACTCTATCCCAAGTTATCTCCCTCTCAAAGCATTAGGCAACAATTACAATGTGGGACCTACTCACCCATCACAAGTAACCTGGAATTCATAATTAATTGCTCCAAGATACATTAAATTTACTTACCTGATCTAAATCACAGAATCACAGAATGACCCGGGTTGGAAGGGACCCCAAGGATCATGTAACTCCAACCCCCCTGCCTAGCAGGGCCACCTAACAAACACATCTACTAGATGAGGTTGCCCAGGGCCCCGTCCAGCCTGGTCTTGAACACCTCCAAGGACGGGGCATCCACAACCTCCCTCGGCAGCCTGTTCCAGGACCTAACCACTCTCCTAGTAAAGAACTTCCCCCTAATATCCAACCTAAATCTTCCCTCCTTCAACTTGCATCCATTTCCCCTAGTCCTGCTATTGTCAGCCCTTTCAAAGAGTTTACTTCCTTCCTGGGTGAAATGCCCTGCAATAATTTCACCTTTCTCAACACCTTAAGACTGACACAAGAAGCAAATACTCCTTTTCTTGGTTATACTAGAGGAGATCACTCCTTAAAACAAGAAGTTCCACAGAAGCTTTCTTAGAGAACTATGATACAAGAATGGACTGGTGGCACCAGAAGCAGCTGAAAGCACCTAATGGGCAGCTTCTGGCAGCACCAGCAACCTGCAGAACAACTACCTGCAAGGAGACTATCCAGAATGAGCCTAAAATGGTGCAGAATTGACCAGCCAAACTTTAATAGCCAAAATTCCTCAAAACTGATAAACAGCATGACTATGCTCCCAGGAAAGGAAAATTACTGAGACTGAGCACAGATAACTACAGCCAAAATGATGCAGTTGCCAAATAAGGCCAAGTAAATCTACTCCCAGTTTAGAACAAATTAGAATTAGCGCTAGACTAACACAATCTTCTTCTTTAAGAAGATCACCAAAGTCCAGACATATTAGAAGTAGTTAAGCATTTGATAGACGACATGTAGGAAGTTACTAGTTAAAATGGAGAGGATTAGGATTAATACTAGAGTTGTAAGGAGGATAAGAAACTAAACAGGGCAGAGGATCACAGGTTGTTTTGAAGACAGAACACAGAACCATCAAACTGCACAAGATTGATCCTTGCTGAAATCCATTATTAATCTTGAAAGTAATGTTAAAATATTCTCACTAATGGCTAAAAAAAATCCCAAGAATTATCATTGTGCTAATGAAATATGAAATTTGCTGATGACTAAGACAAGAGACATCATAAACACACAGAACACAGCATCTTGAAGACCTCAGGAACAGAACCAAAATAAGTAACAAATTCAAAAATAACATTACTTGCATTATAAACCAGAGACTTAGTAACTAAGATCAGGGGAAAAGGCCCTGGGAGATATTACTCATTAGATAATGATGGTTCACTAACATGATGCAGCCATGAAAATGGCAAATATTACTACAGGCTATTGTACAAACTGAAGAATTCCCAAAACAGAAAAATTAGAATTACTTCTTTTGTACAATGAACAAACAACTTTCCCTGAACTATACTATATAGCTCTGATAATTCATGTTGCAGGCAGATTAAATTATTCTCATTACATAGCAGTTTAAAAAGGTCCACTAAGGTGATCAAGTGTTATGGGAAGTCTTATGCCATTTCCTGTAAGAGAAAGAAAAAACTAAACCAAAGATCTATTTGGTTTGATCAGATCCAGTTCAGAGGAGAATATGACTGCTCTGTAGAAATCTGCACAGATAAACACTGGAGATAAAGAAGAGCTGTTTATGCTCAAGGACAACTTTGGCACAAGAACAAGTAAGAATGAATCAGCCATGAATGAAGTTAAGTTAGAAAATAAGAACAAGGATTGTAGCTTTCAAAAGACTCAATTTTGGAATAGCTCTCCAATAGCACAGAAAACTCTAGTCACACAAGAACTGCTTTGAGTATCTTGAAAGAGGGACTAGACAGCACAATGTCTGCCAGCAGCAGACTTGAACCCATGCTCCACAAGATCTGTTCCAATCACACATGGAGATATTTCTTTTCACAGACAGGCTCTGATTGTTTTGCCTCAGCATAAAGACTTGAGTAACAAACAGAGATACAGATACATAGGAATATGTATTACATAGAGAGAAGGGTGGTGAAGGCAACCTAATCTAGTGCTGGATATCACTGCTCACGGCAGGGTGGGTGGACTAGATGACCTTTGAAGGTCCCTTCTAATTCAGTACATTTATGCTCATTAACAAACAAATGCTGTGAAAATTTACAAGAGTAACACATTTCACTGAAGTCATCCCTGTCAAAAAGAGAAAAACAAAAGTTACAAAAAGAAAATTAATCAGGAATGTTTATTTTTTTTTCTTTTAAACTTATTAGCAACAGAAAGCACCCTGTGTTATATTTAAGGAGCGTTGTCAACATCTGTTCATGCTTCTAAGATGCACCTCGCAAAACACGACTGATCTATCATTTCTTGAGACTACACCTACGTCTCATTGTTCTAATTTGCAGGAGATGAATGATGATTCTATGATTCTATAACTGGCTGTGTTTCTCAATCCCATTGAGAATTTTGGCCTATCAAAAGGAAGGAACACTGAGCAGACCCAAAGAAGTACCACTCTGTAAAGTCACCAGCATCTTCCTAACAGACAGAACCAGGCCAACTATCCATAAGACAAAAGCAACTCCCCTGTAAACACTGCTGCATTTTGCATCACACTCACAATAAATACCAAATGCTGTATGGAGGGAAGGAGAGTGACTATACTGAGTGACAGACATTCAGGCTGGACCACTTTTCTCTGAAACAATTAGAGGTTGTTTTGGTTGGTGTATGGGCAAGCCTGGAAATGTTAAAGTTTTCTTTTCCAGTCAGAATGTAGTCTACCCCTGCTTAATATACTGACAAGCCATCATCTTCCTCCTGAATATTTAAACTACTCTCCTATATTTGAAAAAAAAATGTCACAATCTGTAAGAATAACTTAAGGCCTCAGCTAGCAACATCAAGAGAGAGGAATCCTACAAATATAGAGAATCCACAGGTAGGCATAAAGGCATCTGATGAAAAAACCACTACCTGATGTCTCCCAAACTCCCTTTCTATGCTCTTCACATCTGTTTTGCTCCAGGTGCTTCTGAAGAAGATGGGTCATCTAGACTACGCTTAAAGTCAGAAGTACACTTATTACTGTTTAGCTAACATACAGCTGCACTTAAGAATAACTTCACCCCTTCACAGCATGCTCCTGCAACTTTTCCCTTCTTACCATGCAAGAAGCAAAACAAAACTAGCACTTTGCTTCTGCTAGTCCAAACTGGCTACTCCAGTAGATTCTGCCAAGAGCTGCACGACTCCTACCCACAAGCTGTAAAAACTTCTGTCCTTATCTCAACAACACTGGAAAGACCCCTTGCTGAGCTTTCCCTTTCTCCCTCATTCTCTCCTTCCTGCTACTCTCATAAAGATGAAAGCACAGATCCTGTTTCAACAGTGAGGGGAAGAAAACATTAAATCAGATGTTTCTCAATTATTAAATCAGAGGAGCAGTAGAAACAGCTAGAGAGCACAAATTTATGATCTATCATTCGTTTCCAAGCAAAAATCACTCTGGAAAATTGAAATAATTTCAGTGCCCCATCTCAAACCTTCTGCCACTCACAGCTAAAAAATTTGGCTCAGCACACAGAGCTACAGCCAGGCTGAGCATTCACTGGTTAATAGAACCACAGAACTTACAGATGAAAGAGAAAAAAATGAATTCTAATGCAGTTTTTAGAAATACTTGTCATTGTTTTAGCATTGCCATTTAGTGAAAGGGACCGATTTCTCTCTCAGTAGGGGATGATATCTTAATGATGTAACAATGAACTTCCCAGAAGAAAGACAAGCCTCATGAGGCAGATTGAAACCAAGAATATTCAGATCCCATTAAAAACAGACAGTTTCAAGCCATTTTTTAAATTAATTTTGTTTAATGATAAAATGTGTTATCTTAACAGGTGGCTAGCCAATTGTAAAATTAACCAAAACATGGTCAGAAGCACAAGGCTAGCTATTAGGAGAACTGGCTTCTATTTATTCTCCCTTCTCAGTGTACCATATGATCCTATACAAATTCCTCCAAGTCCATGACCCCAGGCAAATTTCTGAGCTTCAGCTTTCTTTCTGCAAAGCAGGGGTAGTATTTGTGCAGCATCAGAATTCCTAAAGACCTCAGATAAAGAGACATATAAAAGTCCTGCCACTTAAAACATAGGACACACTTAATGCAACTCTCATAATGTTTATTTTCAGCAGTTTCTGCTGCATCAAGAAGTTTCTCTCTGTGCTAATCAGCCTCCTGTCAAGAAAATAGCTTCATGTTTGATTGCTTATTAATTGTATTTCAAGCACTTGCTATTTAGCTGCAGCCACCGGACTCTGCCATGCTACTACTAATTTTCTGTTTCACAGCTAAATAAACATTGTATTCAGACCTTCTGTGCAAAATTACTTAAAACAGATAAATAAAACATCTTGTTGAGCATCTCACAGATCATAGGAAGGAGGAAATGAGGAAGACTCAAGGAAATACTAGTAAGTATAGAAACACTAGTCAAGTTTGCCACTGAGAACAATTAAATACTACACAAACCTCACCAGCATACATGAAGGTCAGAGATAACACAACGTAAGCAGACAAGGAAGTAATAAAACAGCTAATTCCATTGGCATTCTTGAATTTAGCAGGAAATTTTCTATACATCAAATCAAGTTGTTCGGCTTACTGGTTGTGCTGGTCTTATATGTGATTTGATCATTTGTACTCTAAATACTGATGCAGTGATCACTGAGAAAATTGAGATAAGAAATGCACCTATGAAATTTAAAAAGTCAGTAGAATCCCTTCACTCAGTTCAATGATAAAAATACATAATTTACAAGTATAAATCAATCTCCTCGTTATAGAAAATAACTACTTTTCATTAACAAGTTTTATAATATAAACAGACTACCAGCACAGTAAAATCTAAAGAAAACAAAACTGGATTAATACATTCCCTTGACACCACATCCAGTCAACATTCACATGTCAGGAAATACTTGCTGATCCCTGCTTCAAATGTTTTTAGAGCGTGAATTTTAAATGAGACCAGAGTGCGAAGTTTCCTCTGCCATTTAACTTCTAGACTCAAGTCATTCTTTCCCCTACCTCAATAGCTGCTAACACTGAAAACAAAAAAGGTGACTATGTAACTCTGTTTTCATTTTATTTCATTTATGGCCCAGAGATCAGAGCTTGGTTGGCCACTGGAAATATTCCAAAGAACACCATTTCATGTTTCCCTCATTAGGTAGCCCTTAAAGAGGCAATACTGAAACACTGCACATTCCTACCTCTAGAGATGATACAAAGCTACAGAATTATTTTATTCTCTTCCTCTGAAATCTTCATTACCTCTTTCTGTATCACAAACTGCTACAGAATATTGAGGACATTGAGGCCACTGCACGTCTTCTATCTTCCAAGGACTTAGGAAACCCTTTGCCTATCCAAACTTTGTGGTTACAACAGACTGCTTTATCTTACTAATGAGAATGATAATTTAGTACCATATACTCATGAGGAATTATAGCTCTGCTGACTGGCAAATAATTTGCCAAGGCAGATTAGTTTAGCTGCATAAAATAAATATCCACCTGCACACACTAGCACTAATCAGGGCGTGAAATTAAACTTTTTATTCAGTGGGAAATAACTGCTGCAAGGCGGCGATTTAGTCTGAGAAGCAAATATTAAGGTCAGCCTATTCTCTCTGATGTTTATAGTATATATTACGTGTGGAGAGCATGGTGCAACAAATTCTCCTTTCTAAGTCTATGAAACTAAATACTTCAGTGATGCGATAGCAAATTTGCCATTTGTTTTTCTAATTGCATACATTCAATGGAGCAAAGTGGCTGAAATGAAATATTACCAGAGGAGCGAGGGTGAAGTTACTGAGGTACCAAAGGTCTGCACTAAATGCTAAGAAAACTATGGCATAAAGTTTGTGGAAGAAAAATAAGATATCAACATTTCCCTTACAATGTAATTGCCACGACAAATCCTTAAACTAAGAGGAAGTTGTTTCAGTTCTGTTGGAAAAAAATTACTAAGTATATTTTTAATATTTAAGCAGGATTTGCAACTCTCTATTTTGGAAGCTCCTCTCAGCCATCCCAGCTGTTTTACAATAAAATAACTGCTTTCATGCCACTCTTGCTTTGGGCAGCCAGGATTCTCTGCCACAACTACCAAAACACATAGAGGTTATGAAAAGGACTGTAAGGTTCTCAAAGCAAAATTTTATAATAGCTAACAAGCCTTATGTCTTACAAATCCTTGTCCTACTGTCACCATAAATCATAAAGGTTCAGTGCAAACAGCTTTCATCTGTGTTTCACATATAGACACAAACACCAACAGAAAGAAGAAAAAAAGAAAAATGAAGAGATTCCAAGTCTATTAGTCTCAGGTCTCCTATTACACTGACTCTTCCTGCTAGTTATGTGGAAGCTCCTACAAACATGAGAATATAAAAATTAAGAAACTTCAGAATTTTATCTCTTAAAGAAAAAAACCCTGAAACAACAACAAAGCCAAAGATGCATCTTAAAAGATGATTTGCTTGTCTTACAAAGCTGGAAGGCCATTAGGACACCTCAGAATCATGTAATCCAGAAAGGAAAAAGTTGGGGTGAAATTGAGAAAAGATGCTCAAGAAGAACACTAATTACAACCTCTTTCTTTCTACTGGCCAGAGATTTTAATGAGGAACTGCAAATGGATTCATTCTGAAAAACTGAGAAAGTCAAACTTCATTAAATAACAAGCTATTGCCTCCCAAACCATACTAGATAGGATCCCAAACTGGTCAGGTATAGCTCCAAGAACTGCTAATTAAATACAACTGAAGTTGTCACTAGTCCATTCAAGAAAACAGATGTTCCTTCATACAGCTTTGATATTTTTCTTAAATACCTTTCAAAATGAGGAACAAAAAATATGAACTCTTATAAAGGGCTTTATTGTATTTTTATAGCATATTACATACCTTGTAACAATCATTCTGTTCAGTGTGAATGTCAGTTTTATTTTCTGTCCCTTTTTTCCTGGCTATTTACAAGCTTTGTAAGAATCATTCCTTAATTAAGTCTAAACATAGTTTTATATAAATGGATTCCTGGAATTAAAAACGTTCAGACTTTAGAAATGATTGTTACAGAGACTGTAACAGGCCGTAAAAAAAGAATGCCACTTTAAACAAAGATTTCTCATTTTAATTAAAAAGATAATCATCAGAACATTCGTACACTTAACAGAACCATTAGAAGCTACTTTGAAAAAAAATATCTACTATTCTATGCAGGCATATGTAGTTTACTTTATATGACATTTTAATCAAAGTCTCAGTTGAGCCTATTGCTCAACTATCACACTTTAAATATTGTATCTACAGTTTTAAACACTTTATTCAAATATGAAAATTACTTATTGAGCATCCCATTTCTTATACTTTTGGAAATGGTTACGACAACAGAAATCCCATATTCTAGAAGCCATAAACCCAGAGCTCTGGAAGGCGAGGTTTTTTGGAAGAGTACTTTTTTTAAAGGCTAATGGACACATCTGCCTCTCCATTCAGCCTGTGCACATTCTCCTACATACTGTAATTCACAAACAGTGTCTTTTTACCAGTAGTATTGTAGAAGCTTAAAAAGGGGCTGAGGTGAACTGCAAAGGTTACACTCTGATAAATTTTTTGGTATAGCTGCAGAATACTGGACTATATATTCTACAAGATTGCATTTTAAATCTACAAACTATCTTTCATTAGAAAAAAAAAAGTTTTGAAGGATAAAACATAGAAAACATGATAGAAAACACTTATTCCCCAGCTAGAAGTGTCTTCCCTGGTGAGCAGTTGCCTAGTATTGCATAATGCTAATATACAGCAATTAATTATCAGAAGTAAATTAGGCCTTCTTAAAAAGTTGAGGTTGAGTAGGCAAATTAAGTTAAATAAATTATTAGATTACACATATTATAGCTGACCATGGATAACTAGGAAACTGGTAGCAGTTGACTAGCTTAATGTAAGCCAATGTCAATACCAGCCCATGAGACAGGAGCCATCTTTTACCCCCATCAGAAGTATCAGACTTGGATGGAGTCTCCCCATTACATTTTTCCTCTGAAAGTTACACAAGAAAGTAAAAACCAAATTGCCAGGTTCGTTTTGCAGATACCTTGTGACTTAAGAGAGCTACTTAAGGTCAATGACAAAAAATATATACTGATGTTTTTAAGCAGAAAAAGTAATATTTTCTGGAGAAACACAGAAGTTCTACTACCTAGAGGAATGTTTCTTAACATAAAATGAAACTTCCCACAAAACAAAAAACAATACTACTAAAAGGCTAATGGAGTCTCATAGATTTAAGTGCTTACCTATGATACCACTTGGGAAACTCTCAGGGTTAAATCAATAATTAACAGCAAAGCCCACCTCAACCCAAACTGAGAGCCACCTAACAAGGATGTGAAGTGCATCACACACTTGGATGAACAAGCTAATACACCGTGAATGATTCAGCATTAGCTGAGGGAATGCATGAGCTGATCTTCTACCTGTGTGCAGATAATTGTACCGATGCCATCACTGCAGTACCTCAGCACTTCCTGAGTGCAGAGAGGCAGAAAGACCCTTCCCCCCTAGAAGGGCCAAGCTGCTACTTAACAACTCCCACTTCATGTACCAAAACAACCTACTCAAAGCACATCTCCACCAACACCAGAAGGCCCCACCAAGCCTCACAAAAACTTCATCAGCATAATTAAGTCATGCTCTGGATGGATGTGCTTTAGATAAAAAGCCTGGTATGTGTTAAAAACTCTTCTCACTCTCAATGTGTAAGAAAAAATAACCTAAAAAGTTTAGAGAGGCCAGAGCAACATTTTTCACTGCACTTTTAACCAGCACTTTGCATAGAAGAGGTATTTTAATAAAACCTTGAGGAACTTGCTTTAGCTTTTAGGTCTCAGTACAGCCTCATCTTGATAATTCCTCCCTTTATCCTGTGCACTTAACAGATGCATCTCCTGTAAGAGCAGCTCTCTCTCACGCTCACATCTCTCCCCAGTGTCAGGGAGCTATATTGTTGGAGTGGAATACAGCCAGCTGCAAGATGGACAGGGATTCCCCCTAGTTCCAGGGCCAATCTTATTGAAGACCTCAGAGACTTGGACTAAAACAAGGGCTTAAGGAATCTTAGCACAGGGGGTGCAAAAAGCAGCATAAAAGAAGTCAGTGTAGTATGTTCAGAGTGCTGTATGGCAGAAGACAACGACTCAGCAGAAACTTTTCAGGATATGAAACTCACTATCTAGAGGCAGGTTGTAATTAACAAGCTTGGCCAAACACAAGTGCAACAGGAACTGGGACACTCCTTCAGCCAATCACACACCAAGGAGGGTAATTTATTATTACTAATTGCTACCTTGGCTATTTAGGTATCCATAGCATTTTCCCACTTCACTGAGCTGAGACTATAAATCTGACAAACTTGAAGACTAGCAGAAAAAAAGGTCAAAATATCTCAAGAGAAACAAGTTCTACAAGATTAAAAAAACTGAAGCCAAACAAGTGCTTTGAAGCTCAATTAAAAATTAAAATTTGCAGATAGTGCTTCTTCAATTTAATTTTGGGCATATGTTCTAAAGTTTTAATAGAATTGATTCTTCTTTATGAGCTTAGATTTAATTCTGTAACATGGAAGTACTAATCCAAAACAAACTTCAGCAAGCGTTGCCAGCCATTTAAATGATATCCTCAGGGAAAGAACGGTTTGGGGCACTCGAAATTTATATTCAATTCAGTTGGCACAGGATTGGTTTCATTTGGAAATCTGATGTTTCTGGCCAAAACACTTACAAATACCAACAAAGGAAGAAAGAGAATGAAACTATAGCTTGAGTGTATCATACCTCAAATCTAAGTAAACTAGCCACATTTGAAGAGCATTTTGGATATGACTACCCCCCACGGCTGTTTTCCATGCCCAAGGCCAACTTGAAAACCTAAACAATGTAAGTGCTCTTCACATTCACTGCTAGTGATAAACATGCTGTGGCAGCAGCAAGTGAAAGATTTAAGCGCCAGTATTTACAGCTTTCATGGCAGAATGGAAGGAAAAACGAAGTAAGATAGCAGAGGCATGGCATGCAGTACAGAAGGGTTGTCCACAGTGTATAAAATGAGAGAAAAGCCTGCAAATTACAGGCGTGGGCCCTCTCGCTGTCTCTGGGCCCCGCTACCAGCTTCTGCCTCACTCGAGCTGAACTTCTCCCGCTCCCGGCTGGCACCTGCAGCCCCCACCCCCTCGCTGATATTTCTCGATGGATTTTGGGGACCTCCCCCTCCCCATCACCAACCCCGCAGCACCCCTTGGTACCTCTGGGCCCCATCACCGCCTTCCCCCGCCACTAGGACAAGCCATCCCTCCACCGCCCCAGCCCACCATATCCATGAGGCCGGCCATCCCCAGGGTCTCCTCCTCTATCGCCCCATTCCTCCCAGCTCCATCTTCCCCCCCCTCTGGCCCCTTCTCATTCCCCGGTCCTCCCTCTGGCTGCCCCTCCGCACACACACACAGATGCCCACCCCCTCCGCCAACCGCCGCGGCCCCTCACCATGAACTTGAGGGCCTTCTCCTGCAGCACAGCCTCAGCCGGGTCCATAGTCCTGCGCCGGAACCAGAGCCGGAGCCGAAGCCGCACCTCCTCTCAGTGCCAGGCCGCAGCCAGCGCAGACAGGAACCTGCACTGCCCCACGTCCCCCCCCGCTCCGTCCCCTCTCCACAGAGCACCGCTACCCGCACAGCGCATGCGCCGCACGCAGGCCCACGGGAAATGGAGTCCCAGACCGTGTGGCAGGCAAGGGTGCGAGCCCCGGTACGGAACTACAATACCCGAAAGGCCTCGGAGCCGGGGCACGTCGGGAGCCGGCTGGCGCTTGCGCTCTCCGTGGGAGGGGCTGACGGGAGTTGTAGTGCGGCGGGGCCGTGGCGGTATGTGGCTTACGAGCAGAGGCTGAGGAGAGAGGGAGGTGGGGAGGTTCTTCTCTGTAAAGACCTTCTGGGCCAGTTCCAGCCCTAGACTTGCCGCTAAAGAGGGTGAAAACCAGCTCTCAAGTCGCAGCCCTCTACTCCCTGTCATTAGCATCCTGCCCATGGCCAACGGCAGGGTGAAGGGACAGCTGGCAACAGGCCTTCCTCGCAGCAGGCCTCACCGGTGAGGCCTTGGATGCTCACTGTTTTAGCTCCGGTGTTTGTGCAATGCCGGTTTGCAAGTCAATTCTTGCGATCTCAAAGTAACCTCACGTGCTTGCACAGAACAAGTACCAAAGTATTTGGTAACCTGTCAGGTAAATTCTAGCCAAACCCTAATTGAAGTGGCCATTGCTGCTCTTTGAGGGGATATGCCACAGGGAAGCCTGCATCACCAGAGTGGGTGAAGCAGATGTACATTTTTTTTGACGAATGAATGTTAAAATCAGTTTCGTAAAGCAGCTCCTCACATACACAGCCTTATGTGGATGCCCCCTCCCCAGAGGTGTTTGGGTCCAGGCTGAATGAGGCACTGAGCATCCTGGTCTAGTTGGAGGTGTCCTTGCCCATGGTAGGGGGGTTGGAACTAGATGATCTTTAAGGTCCCTTCCAACCCAAAGTATTCTATGATTCAATGTGTTGCTTCAGTGTCCTTGCACTTAGCTTTTTTCCTTAATAATGGCACTAAATCAATTTTCTCTGAAAATCTGGCCAAGTTGTCCTTGCTGTACTAAGCAGGAAACAAAAATAGGAATTGATCAGTATAGCTTTAATAGCAGCTGTGCATAGACAGGAGGGTATTTACCGTATTTTCTTCTTTAATCTTCTCTGTTGCACATCATACAAGACCACCTCACTCTCCGACAGCCATCACTTCTAATCTGCTTGGGTTTGTTAATTTTATCTAATCTCTTACTGATTTTTCTACAGTTTTTACACTATGCACAAAAGCTGAGGCCGCTTCTCATGGAGCAGCAGAGAGGAATTACTTCCTGTGTATTTTGTGCTAATTATAAGAGCCTACTAATTTTTTTTCCTCCACAACAAAGACATTGATTCCTACACAGTTTGTCATCCAGTAAAATGTTCAGATTCTTGCTGCAGTTATATATTTGACTCTGCACCTTAAGGGAGTTACCCTGAATTTCTTCCTATTTAGATGCAAACGAGCCAGCCACAAAGATCAGCACTTTCTTGCTGAATGTGGTTTAAACCCATTCTTTTTGTTCCTCTGCTTGACCTATAAAGCGAAGCTTCAGTTCTCAGGTATGAAACCAGTGTGTGCTGTGCAACAGCTCAATCCCTCATATTCTCCAAACGCCCCATTCTCCTCTGTATTTTTAAAGGAGATAATCAGAGTGAAAACTATGCAGAGCATATGCCCATTACTGGATTCTTTGCATGGACATATGACCTGCGTGGTGTTTCTTGACCCAGTGCCTTGAGGGTGTCCTCAAGCCAGTGACCCAGCAAAGTTGGCAGGGAATGTCAGCCCATGCAGGGTGTGATGCTGAGTTGAGCGATGCAGCAGTAGCTTGAGAGAAGGGGACTGGGATAACCTTGTGTCCTCTGTCTACAATCCCAAGACAAAAAGTCTTCCAAAGAAAGCTTTCAGGTCATCAGGACATAGGCTGCTATTCTGGAACTGGCCCAGCCATGCTCTTGGTCATCACACTTTAAGCCCAGTCTCTTAACAGTGAAACTCCTGAAAATCTTGGCTGTAATGTGGCTGGGCGTTTTCCAGACTGCTGACAGCACTGAAAACGCTTACCACAATTATATAAATAACAGTAATTATAATAAGGGAGTCCTCTAATTACAAAGGGCTGGCTCCTGTCACAGTACTGCAGGCAATCAGGGGCTGTCAGCACTTGGACCATGGCTCTCCTGTGTCTCCTCCCTCCAGGTATCCTGCAGTTGGCTGGGATGGAAATGGATCCTCTTCACAGCAGCATGATGGGATCCAGGCTTTGATTGCACAGTTTATTTGTCAATAATATCTGATTCTGGCCTAATTGTGGGAAAATTGAAAAGTGTAATGCTTCAGCACTAGACACCACTGTCCCAAAACCCTCTAGGCTGATTGATCTGTCTGGGCTGTAATTAATGTCTCTGGATCATAAGAAGCATTACCAAAATGGAGCCAAAAGTACTGAGTGCTGTTCAGGTGCTGGACTTGACCTTGGTGGAAGAAGAGAGTGGCTCATTTATTCTGCTTTTCTGCTGTTGCGACCCCATGATGCAGGATGATTGCAGAGGAACAGAGCAAAAGTCTCAACCACAACACAGAGAGACCAAAGAGGACTCTGAGAGGCAGCACCTGGCCCAGCAGTGGAGGGCCAATGCAGGTAATGCCTTCCCACAGGAACCTCACCTGCAGACCAGCTTTATGGCCTCTTCCCACTTCGAAATGCTCACTGAAGCTGAACAGATGGCTCTGCACCTATCAGCTTGTTGTGTCTACTGCAACCCCAAGCAGGACAGAGGTCAGCACTGAATAGTAAGACCCACCAGATCCTAGCTACAGCACTGTGCCTTCAGGGCATCACATCACCCAACAGGAGGAAAGGTGCTGGAGAGGTCTGTGGTGTATGAGGCAGAAAGAGTGCAGACTTTGAGTTCAGCAAATTTAAAACCAATTAAATAATTATTTGTTTGGATGCCAGGAACAAAGAGCCAGACAGGTGTGGTCAGTGCTGTCTCTGTC
Source organism: Turnix velox (assembly GCA_013400935.1). NCBI lineage: Eukaryota > Metazoa > Chordata > Aves > Charadriiformes > Turnicidae > Turnix > Turnix velox. Next base: position 202,833 of record VZTY01006499.1, on the reverse strand, counting down.
CCAATAAAGCTGCCCTGGCCACCTCCTCTTCCTTTCCCCTTGAAATGACAACCATATGCTCCCCTTCCTGCCCTCCGCAGCCTCACTGCTGAGTTGTGTGAAGCAAGCCATAGAGCACAAAGGGAGCTCACCATCCTTCCAGATGAAGGATGCTACCTCACAGTAAAGATATTACTGTGATTATTTTTGCAATAGCATATTGCTCTGTGCATTCTGGACTCTGCGGACCACATCCCTGCCTGGTGTAACGCCATGTTAATTTGCTGTGGCAATCATTAATTGGGTAAGGAACAGCTGGTGCTTTGCTTTAAGTGAAGCTGATTGGGTCGGTAAGTAACTGTTTGGTTAAACGATCTACAGCAGGTACAGCCCTACCTCTCTCTGTGCTCCAGGGGGGGTTTCACTTCTTGTCCCAGTGACCCTTGGAGGAAGCAGCAAGATTTGGCCATGAAACATTAGGGAGTTTTAATCAGTGCAGTTCCTTTGGGCATTATTGCCTGAATTTTAATATTTTAAATAATAAAGGATTATTTTAAATTAAATTTGTGGGCTCACCATCTGTATGTGCTTGGCCTTGTTTTCCTTTGCTTTGGCAGTCCTTTGGCTTCATTCTCTCCAAGTTGCAGCAAAAAGGAGAGGAAGAAAAAAGAAGGGAGAGCACCAGTTGAGGAACCTTTTGTTTATCCCTTTGTCCTGCAAGATCTTAGCAGCAGCAGCAGTTGCCTTCATTGCAGATATGCTTCACAGTGCTGAGCCCACAGACAATACTGAATAGCAGCAGAGCTTGCAAGGGAGAGGCAGGGACCCTGCACTTAGAAGTGTCCCAGTGGCTCAGCTCAACCTCTCCATCCCAGCTCATCCATGACAGCAGTGGGTTTTGCACAAGGTATTGGCATCTCAGCTGAAGGGGCTTGGTGTGGCCCAGGGAATCTGGCAGCAGGATGGCTCCCTGCAGCCTATGGGCAACAGGAATTTTTTAGGACAAAGAGACATCACCACTTAGTCATGCAAGAGAGATCACGACCTGGTTGTATGAATTATGTTCTGGGACAGGACACTACCCATTACCTGGCACTAAGGAAATGTCCAAGGCTGCATGTATGGAGGGGATGAGGAGAGAGAGGGGTGTCTGCAGAGAAACTAGAACAGTCAGGCTGCGGATTGACATTACAGGTTGAGCTGAATTTATCCCTTGTGCTGTTGAAAAGAGGAGCTGCATCTCCTGTCTGTGCCAGCCATAGACTTCCTTCTCTCGCCTTGTGGCAGCTCTGATGCCTGTTTGCTAGCATGGTGAACTGTTTCAATTCACTGTAGTGGCAGAAAGAAAATCAGGAAATACAAACTAAACACTTTGTTGGCAAGTCAAACTGGTTTTTCTTGTGATCAGATAAATGGCAGAGCTACTGTGAGGGTGAGTAGAAATTGCACTCCACAGCAGGAGAGGGTAGGATGAGACTGGTCCATCTCAGTGATGCAGAGCTGCTAATTCTGCAGTTATTAGATAAAAAACCTCTTATTTTCTTGATCCTCCTAGGGGTTGAGAGCCCTCCCTGCTCAGAGGGCATCATTGCCGCCACTGAAGGCTCTATATGGCCAAAGCAGAAAGTAGAAAGCTGTCCTGGGGAGGCCACAACCTAGGAATTTGGGATCCTTGCAGAGATCCTGATCCAGAAATCCTGAGTTCATTGCTCGGTGTCCCATTTTACCACTGGGGCTGCATGGATCCGATTCCCTCCTCGATTCACTGGGAAGCAGGAGATGCTGAAGCCCTGGTCCCAGACCTCTCCATAGAGCCTGTTGGTACTTTGTTTAAAATCTGGCTTAAAAGAAATCAAAGTCACAGTGATGTTTCTTGAACAGGGGCTGTAACCGTTGTCTGCAGCATTCCAGGTTTCCCTCACAATCTTGCTAGAGGCCCCAGTGTCAAGCCCCGCACATTCAGAAACATGCACCCCCACATGCAGCAAGCTGGTTTCCCCTAGCATAGATCTGGAAGGAAGCATTTATTTACCCCCCAAAACAGCTCCTTTGGTCTCCGAGGCCTTTCTACATCCCCCACACTGCTGTGATGTGTCCTCTGGTGCTTGCAGCAGCTTCCGTCAGCCCATCTTTGAGACAGCAGCAATGATGAATTCATTAGTCCTTCAGCAAACGCAAGAGCCCCACAGGAGCAGCACTGGGGGCTCAACGTTGCTGCCTGGAGGATGGTGAAGGGGGAAGAAAGATTTCTTAGGCAGATGAAAAACAAACCCAAAACATCAAACCTGACCCGACAGAACAAAAACAATCCCAACAAGTACCTCATAGTCAGAAAAGCCTTTTAAAGCCTCATGAATATTTAGTTTGTCCTCATGTAAAATATATGACTTTGTGTAAGGATCACGCAAAGGAGGTGCATGATTTTTTTCTGATTTATGGGCCCAGCAACGGATTATTCATAGCAGAGCAGCTGTGTGGAAAGATTCATCCACTGCAAAATGTGATTGTACATCAGGCAGTGTGAGGGAACAGAGCTATGACTAATGGCTACTTTACATATAAATGAGAAGGTTTGCGCTAGGAACTGTAAAAAAAATACAATCGTTCAGCTGATGGGCCTGGCCTCTTTATCGCAAGTGCTGCACAGGGGCTGGGGAAAGACAGGAACAAGCCTGCCTGAAGGCGCTGCCTTCCCTCACATCTTCCAACATGCAATAAATAAGGCAATGGCAGTCAAGGCTTACAAGGGCCAAATTTGTCACTGGTGTCAATCTGCAAGCTGCAATGGAGTGAGGGCAGATGTGGTTTGCCCCAGCTCAGAAGATGCCCCCAAAGCCCCTCCTGGCTGTGCTGGACCTTGCTTTGAGCATCGTGCTCAAAAGCAGAGGGGCACCATGAGCCGGGGGGCTCAGCGCAACCCCAGTGTGAGCCCTTTGCTTCCCCTCCCTGCTGCCATCACAGCCTCCCCCACGCTCTCTCTTCTTGCCGAGACGGGTTGTCTAGACATTGCAGATGTGGACAGATGTTTGGGCTGTAATTTATAACAATGGCCTCCAGAAGGCAATTCCAATTTGTTTCGCTAAAGCTTTAAGTTACAGGCAGTGAGATCTCCTGTAAATACTCTTGACTTACATAGTAAGTACATAAGAGAGGCAAAAGTCTGCATGCTGCAGCAAATACAGCTTTCTCCATGCTTCAAAAGGACATTACAATCCATACATCCATAAGCTATTGTCCTCTGTCATGGACCCAATGAGTCCAAGAGTCACCTGAGTTCCAGTGTTCCTTCTCCAACATCTTCCACTGTACAGGGAAGAATGTTGGGATCCAACCTACAGAGCCAACCTCCGTGCACTGTTATCCCCATGGGGTCTGTCCTTGCCATTCAGTGTCTGAAAGACAACTAAGAAAAGGAAAATTTCTGAGCCATTTTAAGAGGGAAATCTCTCCTGAATGCAAAAAGACCCTCACAGGAGAGGTTTTCCTCCAGGGAAACCTCTGAAACCCAAAGGCAAAAGGAGTACACAGTCTTCCTTCTGCCCAGACTCCTACCAGCCCAGTTCAGAGTAGGTATCACTAGGCCTTCTCCCTCCATTGGACACTATCCAGTGTCCCAGCACACTCTTCTTGCTGCCATAAATCTCCAGTGAAAAAAGCTTTGTCCCATCTTTGCAGATGAAGGACATACTAAGAACAACAAATCTGTGGCCAAGGGAGGAGAAAAGAACACCAGGAAGGCTGCAGTCATGGCCTATGAGTCACTTTTGCTAGTCAAAGCCTGCCAGCCAGGGTGACGTCTGATAAAGCGAGCATTTCTCAAGTACCATTTCATAGAACCTACAGTTCTTCTGCTTATCCTCAACCTACAGGTTGGTTTTTTGTGCAGAGGCTAAGAGGAAAGAATAGGAGCCTTTTGCAATTATTTACTCCTATCTGTGTAGGTTGTTCTTAAATTGAGCAGCAAACTTTTTCACAGCTCCTCAAGGGCACAAGGCACTGAAGTGCTCTGCAGTGACTACACCGGTGCAAAAGTCCATGGGTACTGAGGGTGGAATGTGCTGCACTAAAAGCCACTCCAGCAGTCCCTGATAAATTAGGAAAGCTAGTTCTGACGTGCAGTAGCCAGACAGGCCCCAGAGATCCCACTTTGTAGCAGATTCAGTTATGCCAGGTACAGTACAAAGCACAGAGCAATCTCATTCATTTCTCTCTGCATAGATTTCCACCTGTACAAGGCTGTTAAGCCCATTCATCTCTCTGGCTAGACCATTGTACTGGTGAAAAACTGTAGAAAATTTCCACACAGATAAGACTACAAGAAAGCAGAGACATGAGATTTCCTCTCGCATGAGTCAGAGGTGAAGACCTCATCTGTTGACTGGAGTAAAGCACATGGCAGAAATTTTACCTGGAAGAGTCCCAGCACAGGGCATCAACCATAGGGAAGTTAAAAATACATATAGATAAACCAAAAAACATACATTGTGTTAAATACAGAGTAGGATAAGGTTGGGGAGAGTTTTGACTTAGAAACTCCCAGTTTTCTTCTCAGAGGTGAGAACTGTAGCACCACCAGCTACCATGGCAGTTTCACCTATAAAGTGAGATTGTGAGAAAACAAGTCTTTGCCATGCCTGAGGACCACAAAGGGCTTCAATTAAAACGTGTTCCTGTGAGGTTTGGTCGGCATTAGAGATGCAGTCCCTTTAGATTTGCAGCTGAAAACCCACCAGTCTCTTGAGAGGGGTTGGAGCAGAGGCCCAACCAACACAATTGAGTTTTGGAAAATTTCTGTCATTTCTGTTACAGAGTTTGCAATTAAAGCAATGTGAAGAGGCAGTTTTCAGATTTTCAGCCAAATTAAAAAGTTTTCCTTCCCCCAGCCCCCAAAACTTTAATCTCAGATTTAATGAAACATTTAATTTGAAGCAATATATCTTAATTTGTGGGGAAGCAATTTTTTGAATTAAAGTAAATAAAGTAATAAATTATTTATTGTTTAATTTGGAACTTTTCAGCAGAGCGATCAGCTGAATTCAAGGTGAAACAAATATCTGAGCCCTCATTTACCTTCATCAGCAAAGAGGGTATTTTATGCCTCTTTCAACCTGGTGTGGAACAGGAGAAGGTCTTGCAGGAGGAGCTTTTCTGGAGGAGAATCAGACTTTTGTCACTCAGCGTATTTTGCAACCACAAAGGTGCGAATTGCTCTGTATGCCTGCAATTATCAGTGCTGTGGAGGCACAAAGGTGCTGCAGCTCATTCTTCAGACACTGTCCAGCCCAGATCAAGAAATGTGGATGGTTTCATCTGTGGGAATCTGACTTGGAGACTTCTCTGTATCCTGAAGTACAATGTGGAGGACTGGGATCCAAAAGTGTATTCATTCCCTGTTTGCTTTAAAATGGGAGAGTGGGGAAAGTCTCTCAAGTTTAGGTTACTGTCCCAGAACGCATCCCAGTAACAAGTATCAGTTACGTACCTGCACCCCATGCAGCCACTGTCCATGCCCATGTGGAAAACACAGCAGATTTTCTTGGAAAGGGACTGAGTCATACAGGAAGGAAAGGACACATATCTCTTTTGCACACTCTGTGCCCCAAACCCCATTCTAAAATGCAGACCCAAATACTGCCTTTTCCTGGTCACTTCAGAGCTGCATCTTCCTGGCCCAGCATTTCTAGAATTCACATGGGATCCTACCCACTGATGGAGTAAGAAGTCAAGGTTCAGGTGCGTGTGTGACCCTGTGGAAGCAAACAAGTCAGACCCTGCAGCTTCCCTAGAAGACAAGGGGATGGGGTGGCCTTGGCCTGGCCAGCACCATAGGCATGGATCCTGGAGACAGAGCTGCTGTTTCCAGAGGGCTGAACTGGACGGCTCCCTCCCCTGCTTGCTCAAGCACTTCCAATTAAACCCGGTGGAATTCAATCTCTTACTCTTAATAAACTTCCTCATTTCCTTGCCAACTCCCCTCCGGACACCAAGATGCTATTACTCCAAACACAACAGGAAAGGGCTATTTTTTTCTGCAAACTTTCTGACTGAAAAGTCAAGCACAATCCCCCCTAGCAGGATCTGAGCCATTAGGATCCATGAAAATTAACAGCAAATAAACATTTGAGGAGGGGGGTTGGGAACGGGGCTTTTGAGATGCAGCAGAAGTGCATGCACTTCCAGAGAAAAGCAAACACCCACACTCACAGACCTGTGTGCACCTGCACATGGGACCCAACATCGAAACTGAAAAGTCCTGTTCTGCCATGAGTACATGGATCTCCAGGGATGCTGCCCTTTATTTCCACATCACCATAGATACCTTCTCATATGTCCCAGGCATACAGTTCTGGTGGCAGACAAGATCAAACAACCTCTTGCCTGTTGCTGGCACCACACAGTACAGTGTGCAGACCTATACAGGGAGTTGTACAGCCCCCCCCCCTTTTCCAGCCTGGAGTCCTCATACCCACATAGTGCATCTCGTTTGTATGGACCCAGAAGATTAATGCAGCCATCTCCCCTTTCCCAAAGCCCTGGTCGCAGCTTTGCAAAGCAGGAGCCTCCTTCTCCATTCTCCTCTCCCTGACAGATGCCTCAGAGCCTGGGGCCGCAGTTAAGGTGACAAGATTCAGCAATTCTTTATGAACATTTCATTCCTGCTCGCTACACGACGTAAATTAGATGGTGTGTTACATTCGGGCAAGAAGCACGATATGTCACTGTGGCGCCGGCCCATTGGATGGAGAGGCTAATCCTGCCGTGAATTTCATTACTGCTTTTATGCCATCGGAATTAGCTCGGTGACAGCGAGCCTGATTGTCTTTCACTAGGGGTTTGCTGGGGCACGGGAAGGCTTCCTCCCTGATGGGAGCACTACAGAGTGACCTCGCTCCGTGGCCACATGTGGAGCCTCTGCTGAGGAAGGGAGGGAGTGGTGTCCTGCTTGTGGGGAGCTCTGATATTCCTACTCCCTGGAGCTGGGATAAATGAGATTGAAGGAGCTTCTTGCATGGGTGAGTGGCCAGGATGGGGGTAACCCCCATCCCTGTAACAGGAGGGTTTGGATACCCACCTTCCAACTTTACATACAATAGACAGTTACTCCTGGAATGCTCTTGGTCAGTCAATTCTTCCCATTTCTCAGCACATCCCACATCAGCTAGCAATACTCAAAAATCTGGAGCCTGAAAGCCAGGGACACAGGGACAGTGTCTGATCCATGTTGTAGCTGGTCCAAAATCAGTTCTATTCTCAGTCTCTGCATTTGGGATTTCATGCACTTGGCCAGTGAAAGAGGAGATGAAAGAGTTGCAGAAAGCCACATTTCCGTTACTATCCACAAGCTCCTCATGCACTGATGCACAAGCTTGATTTGGCTGAGCTGTCTCTGAAGCATCCTCATGGACAATACCAGAAGCTGAGGTGACCTAGAAGAAGTGTTGCCTTTAGGGAGTGGAACTGGATGAGTTGAACCCATCCTGCATCTATCCTGCATCTCTCCAATTATGAAGCTACTGTTAATCAAGGAGCAAAGGAAGAAACACACAAAAAACTTCTCAAACATCCAGCACTAAGGTGAGATTTCTGAGCACCAGAAAGGTGTCTGGAAACACCTGGAGAGCCCAAGAGAAATATAAATGTGAGGCTGACTGTAATGCACATGCTGTGTCCATTTAACCAGTTACTGTGCCCCTGGTAAGGCAGAGTGTCTCAGAAACATGCCCTAAGCTGTCTCTTGATGGATGCCACCCCCAGACCCAGCAATCACCAGTCCTCTGAACCTGGACACCACATTTCATAGACTTTGCTTCTCCAAACCTACCTTCTGGAAAGCCTTTCACCCTCAGGCTCTCTCTTTCACTCCTCTCCATTTTTATATCCTCTTGAACCCCTCTGCTCATCTTGAACCCCCACAGACCTCCCTTTGCTCTCTCAAATTTAGGTGGCCCCCATCCACTTAACCAGCAAACGCATACATGCAAACCCATGGCTGCCCTTGTCTTACTGAAGGACTTGACTTTTCTCCTGGTGTCTCACAGAACTGTTGCCATTTACTGGATTTTAAATATTGGTGTCAAGCCTCCAGAGGTCCAAAGGATTGAGCTGCAAAGCATTTGAAGGTTGCAGATGACATTAGTGATGGCTACCAACCTGATCTAGTCAGTTCTGCACCCTAGCACGTGCTCAGAAAAAAATTGCAGGAAGAGGGATGGAAGGACAAAATTATCATCACTGTCTGTCATCTCAGTGTGTCCCCAAAGCTCAAACTTGATGGTTATGCATGGCCCCAGCATCCAGGTCTGGGTGCAGCCCCTGGAAATGCACAGAAGGCTTTAAAGCCAAAGCATCATCAGGAAAAGATTGCCATGACATTGCTGGGAGGAAGGTTTAGCTATATTGCAGATCCTGAGCACTCTGTACCATCAGACAGACCTCTCTGGTCTCCTTCTGGCTCTCCCAGTGTCTTGTCCTAGGGCAGTTTTAGGTGATCCAGTGCCCAAAGAATCAGTGCAGGCTCTTTACTTCAGAACGTCCTTCAAGGGCTAAAGGAGCCCTTCTGCTTTAGGTGCTGTAAAAACAGGGCAAGAGGGTAAAGCTCTCTTTTCCCTGGGCAGGAAAGCTTTTATCTATAGTTGGCAAAGGACCATGTTGCAACTACCAGGAGCCAAATCTACCTGGCTGGGGGTTTGTCAAAGGCCAAGTGAGATTTGAAACCCATTCCTAAGGGAGCATCTGCGCAGTAATGGTCCAACCACACAGCATGGTTTTGAAATCTGGAGAGAATCAGTGATGCTGGTATCTGAACCTCTGCTCCAAGCTCTTGGCCTCCTCCTTCTGCTCTCAAGACAAGGAGGATGCACAGCCCTAATGCACATCTATTAGTCAAAGTCCTCTCCCCTTAGGTAAGCACCTTGGGAAGCTTGCCTAATCCCTGCAGTGATACTCCATTAGTCCTTCACTCTAAACATAATCAGGGAGACGAGGAGGAGGAATGGAAAGGGTTGGGGAAGAGCGGGAGGAAGTTAACAAACCAATTTGGAATGATGGACTACATAAGAGGTTTGTGAAAGACAATAAAACCAATAAAATCAGTCAAATCTTAGGTGTTTGCATGGCAAGTGCCGGAAAGGTACACAGAAGGAACAAGGTGTGGGATAAAAGGGCTCCTGAGCTCTCCCCTAAGGAGAAAGCAGAATGCAGTCTTTCTTCTGACCTTTGGGGTGGGGAGACAGGTAGCACCAGGAGTTTGGATGGGGATGGCAGCCCATTGGAAGCAGTTCTAAGAGTCTGCTTGATTGGTTTCATCTGGGGTGAAAAAAATGCAAAATAAATTCAAGTGAGGATAGAGGTGATATTGTACCCATAGCCTTCTTGCTAGAGACTTCTTTTCCTCTTTGACCAAGTCAGATATAAACATGCATATAAAGAGCAGCCACTTTTATCTCAGCAGGCCTGGGCTGGGGAGTGTGGTACCCAGAAGAAATCAGAATGACTTAGTGGCATGCCATGAGAGGTGACATTTGAGACCCTGAGGCCAGAAAGGGTTCTTTTTTGGGCATCACTGGAGTTCATGTGTCACCATCAGAGCAATGTCAGTCACTGCTTTTCCCAGCTTGAGAGTCCCCCTCAAACCTGGAAGGGACTCATCTGTGATGGGGGACAGGTTCTACATGAGTCCTGCAGGAATGAGTCACTGGAGAAAGTAATTGTTTGGGCACCCACTGTACGTGACTTTCCATCAGCCCAGCTCTATCAGCTCCCCTCCCAAAATACTCCAGCAACAGCATTGAGGGCAGGACAGCTAGGTCACATCCCACACCCAACCCAAGGCCTGAGACAGTCCCACCAACACTTCACTCCCCTCCAAAGCTCTCCTCTTTCATTGTGCCAGTCACCAGGGCTTTGGGCAGAGCCTGTTTTGCAGAGGCAGTTCTCGCAGCAGCTGAGAGTGGTGGTCTTGGCTGGATTTGCCCCCAGACACGAAGAAGCCACGGCCATATGGTTCATTGTGCAGCCCAGCGCAGCTGAGACAAGGCCAGGAGCTGTGCAGAGCAAAAATAAAATAGTCACTGGGACTCCCCATATCATATATATATCAGCCAGCAACGGCTCCACCGGGAACAAAGGTATTCAAGCATCGGAAAGAGAGTGCTTAGCAGTAAAATAGGTCCTGGAAGCCCTCGGGCACTATTTACTAGGGAATGAATCTACCTTGGTGACTGATTGCAGCCTTTTAACCTGGATAAATCAGATGACAGATAAGAGCATCTCCCAGGTAGCCTGCCGGCTGGTGCGTCCATTACAGCACCATCCATTTCAGCCAGCCCTGTCACCCACCAGAGGACATGTCCCCTGCTGTGGGGGGTGAACCTTGAGGGGAGATCAGTGGGCAGAAGTGTCTGGCTTGTTTTTAGAGCACCTCTGCTCTTCTCTTAAGGCAGGAAAGGCTATTGCCAGCTCATGGAAAGGGGAAGCTGCAATGCTCAGGACTCAGCCCAACCTAGCTCTGAAACCCTACAGTGTCCTACATCCCAGTATCAAAGCAGTGCTGAGGGATGGGAAAAGGACAAGCAATGGTCCCCAGCACAGATATCTGGGTTACACCAGCCAGCACACTTTTTTTCTCATCTGCAGTGGTAATTTTACAGGCTGCTTGCAGCAGAGCCCCTTGCAGTCTCTGGATCAGCCCATCTCACACCTGAGAGACAGTGAAGATAGGGCCACCCCCAAAGCCACCCAGACTGCAGGAACAGCCACCAGCTGGGAAAGAATCTTGATTTATATGGGGACATTTAGAAGCTGTAAGCGCTCGCAAGCAGCTTATCCCAGTCTTTCATTTTGAGCAATGCTCTGTCTGACACCGCACGTTACATCCTAACCAGGAGAGTTCAGTGCCAGCTTTTGCTGCAAGAGTCTGCAACATGCAGCTTCCCTGCTCATTCTGTCCCAGAGACAGGCTTCAGGCTTCCATTTCTCTGCATGGCTCTCCAGCAAAGTGATCAGAACCTGAGGCATTGCTGCACAGCAGCTCCTTGAACATGGCAACCCTTGGCTTTTGGGCTGAGGGTGCTTAGGGCTGACTTTGCACACCCACCCTGCCGAGTGGGCCATTGCCCAGCTCAGTAAAGTGGTGGCACAGGTCTGCAGCAGCAGAGTCTGCCCGGTGTAGCCTGCCATGCCCAAAACACAACAAGAGATCCATAGCACAAATTAGGATGTCACTGCTCCTTTCTGTGTTTTCCTGACTGTTTTTTCACCTTTGGACATTCAAAACTTGCAAGGGAGCAAGACAATTCACTTGATGTCCACAAGTTCAGTCTCAACATCCACATCTGTTGTCTGCAAGCTCTGGGCACCATCTCATATACCACTTTGGGTCCTAATTCCTTTTGTTCCTCTCAAGAGAGCAAGATTAACTCAAGAGAGTTAATTATTCATCCTGAGATAATAACCCTAACCAAAGTACTGGGTGGTGAGGAGTTAAAGAAATAGTGTTTGACTATGGTGTGAGGCCTGGGGTTAGGGCACCTCACAGTTCTCCAAACCAATACTGTCCCTAAACAAAAGATTACTACTGAAGACTTCAGTGTCAGAAAACAAGGGGAGATACAAGTGAATTTAGATTTACATGTTGCATCAGCATGGCCTGGAAGGGGCAAAGCTACTCCTTCTGTATTTTGACATGTCCAGTTCTGGACAGGGAGGGGGAAACAAAGTCAAACCAACACATCACAGGTAAATTCCTGCATATGGAACTGTATTCCCTGTTAGTTGGGCACCAGCTCTGGACAGCAGCAGGCACGCACATTCACGAGGGCTGGAGCAGAGCAGGGTTTGTAGGACAGGTGCTCCAGTTACACAAGAACATGCATAACGATGCTCAATCTGCTGGAGTTCTTCAAAATCAGGCAGGAACCCTTTCTATCTAGGTTAAACTCATCAGGTTGCAGTTCTGGAGGTGCCAAACTGAGCAGGAACTCCCAATGAGATCTGCAAAGGGGCTTCTCCTCTGCAGCAGTCCCCAGTGACATTGCCAGCACCAGGACACAGAAGATGGGTATGATCCATTAACTTGCTTTCCAGGGGGGAAATCCAAGTAATTTCCTGGAATAACCCTGCTCTGTGTAGTTTAGATCAGGGCTCCAGTCTCCCTCAAAATAACTCCTTTTCCCCTCTCCTCTATCTTCATAGGATGGTTTTCAGCAAGAATGTTTCCCTGATCCGGCTTCTGTGCATCCTCAGGGACAGCAGACCTGAACGGGGTTAGAAAAACAGCTTGGCTGATCAGCAGGGGTGAGCTACTGAGGGTGTCCTGAGGCTGAATTAATCCCAGTTTAACACATTTCCCACCCAACAGAGCTCCGGGGAGCCAGGCAGGGGCTTTCACCTGGCCACTCACGCTGCAGCATTTCCCTGTCCTGCTCCAGGTGTGTGACACAGCTGGGGCAAGAAGCCAGCTACTGCCTGACTGTCCAGCTGAGTTCCATATATCCATAAAAGCAAAAGAAAGATGAAGGTGCATGTGTGAGAACTGGAGAGCACTGGGGATCCACCCAGAGCTTGATCTTCTCCTCTCCCCTCTCCATCAGAGATCAAACCCTGGAAGCCATATTCAGTCATCATTAGTATGCAAAGACTGTGATCCAAGAGAGGGGGAGAGAGAAAAAGAGAAGGAGGGGAGGGAAGAAATGGAAGGAGGGGGAGAGAGGGAGAAAAAGCCAGTTGTTTTATTCATGGCTGGTGATATTATAGACTGAGTGAAAATCACATTATCGTAATGGGAAAGTTAGAGTTGCCGTGATGATGCCCTGAAGCTTGTGTGCTGATTGGGGTGTGATTGCTATCTGTATTTATATGTAGAAAGCAAAGTTCACTGCCAGTTCAAGATGGTGGAGCCTGCTTCTTCATGCTACATAATTCTTCAGTAGGGAGAAACTAAGAGCAGCTGGGGTGGCTGAGCAGGCGTGGTGGGGCTCCTGGAGCACAGGGCTGCAGGCAGAGAGGGTGTGTGCTGTCCACTGGGTCCCAGCACAGAGTGGGCTGCTGCCATGCTGTGGGTGGGGTGGGGGACAGTGGGTGTGAGCACCTGGGTGTGTTTTTGTGTGATGCTGGGGGAGACTGAGCCACAATTCCAGTTCTGGGGGCAGAGTGCGATGGCAGGTGCAGAGCAGTGAGAGGAGGGAGGTGATTCTAAAGTTGCAGTGCTGTTTGCAGTGGGCTGCACAGGGCTTTGAGGACATGAGTTATTGATGCCTGCTAGTATTTTCAGTGAAATGGAGAGACAGTGTGACAACCTGTGGGTCCTGTGTGTCCCATCCATCATCCAAATTTCCCCCCAGCTCCCAAAGACTTAGAATCATAGAATCATAGAATCATAGAATAGTCTGGGTTGGAAGGGACCTTAAAGATCATCGAGTTCCAACCCCCCTGCCATAGGCAGGGACACCTCCCACTAGACCAGGCTGCCCAGTGCAGCCTAGTCTTGAACACCTCCAGAGATGGGGCATCCACAACCTCCCTGGGCAGCCTGTTCCAGTGCTTCACCACCCTCACTGTAAAGAATCAGCCTTGGACCTTCCTTCTCCAAATTCTAGCCTCTGCCACCCCACCTGGGAGGGTGCAGCAGCAGGTGGTGGGAACACAAGTAAATCCTTAATGCTGTAAATCTACCCACAAAAGAGGAAGATGCTCAAGAAGCTCTTAAACCTCCAAGTACACTCTTCCAGTGCTATCCCTGGCATTCATGTTTGGCTGCTGCAGGCCCTGCTCCCCATCCTGTCCCCAGCACCCCAAAGAGCCTGTGAGCCTAAAAGCAGCAGTGTAGGAACTGCTATCCCTCACACAGCAGCACTCCAGAAACATCTTCACATGTCCATGAGAAAGACATGCTGCAGATACTAGCCCCCCAGGCATTCACACAGAGGAAATCCAGGGGTGGAAATTTGCTGCTCTGCTCAAGACTCAAACAAGTGTCCTGATGCTGCAGCACAAGGGGACTTACATTCACCAGTTCTTGATTTTTTAGATCCTAAAGTGACACATGTTAAAAAAACAGACTATTAACTGTGCATTTGTCAGCAATAACACAGTATGCAGGTGTCCTTGCCACTTCCTCCCAGCAACATGTCCTCCAGCAGGCTCCTGCAACAGCAGGTATGTGTTGACATCCAAGGGGGGAATTAACCTCCTGTTTCTGGGATCCATTTGAGGGAATAGCAAAAACCCAAGTTTGAGAGAAAGAGAGGATGACTTATTAAACCACAGAAGAGGGAAATAAAATCAGCCATTTTTGCAGAGGGAAAGTGTCATAGTTAATGGAGAATTGTGAAAGAGCAGAAGAATAGACTAAATACTCTCCTTGCTTTGCTAAGTTTCAGTAGGATTCATTAGGGTAAGCCACTAAATGTGCTCCACTCACACTGGAGACCCTTCTCTAGTCAGCTCAGCCATGTGCTCCCATTTTGCTGTTGTGTTTCCTTCTTGACCCCCCATGAGGTCCTGCAGTGCTGCAGTGGGAATTCCTTGTGCATCTCCAGACTTCTCACTCTTCAACACGAGTTACGGTCATTTCCAAACAAGTTTGAGGTGTACAAACTAGTAATGCTGTCATAATCACATTTTGCACCCACACAAATAAGGACACAAGGTTCTGGCACCTGACCATCATCCCCCAGGTCCTCTTTCACAGCACATGGCAAACCACAGCCTGGGAAGAGACAGAGGCCAGATTGCCCTCAGCCTGTGTGGAGATTTGCAGCAGAGCAGAGGGACTGAAGGATGTGATGTGATCTGCAGGGATTGCTCAGCCCCAAGGTCAGCGGGAAGGACAAGTTTCTCTTTCTAGGCAGAGCTCAGCCTTAGCCCTCCCAAGGACACATGGTGACAAAGCCAGCTCCTGGGTGCCAAACCCCCAGTGCCCTCAGCACACCAGATGGATGCTCATGTTCCCGAAAGAGTGGCCATTACCTCGTCTGCCTCCCTCCTGCTGAGGGAGTCAAATGTAGCTCCGAACTGTGCCATGCTGCAGAGCAGAGACTGCCTCCGACCCCACCTGTCCCCTCCACCAGCCAGCACAGCATGGCTACCAGCCAGGACACCCTGTGTATTGGACAAAGAGTAGGCTGGGATGGAAGGAGACTGAACTGAGATGGGCAGGAGGCAGCAAGGGGCTGCCTGGATACAGTCAGAAACGGAAGAGTGTGAAGGCTGCCAGTTGGACTTGCAGGCAGGGGAAGAGGTGGCAATGAGACACCATGAAGCTTGAGCCAGGGACAGCAGAGGCAGATTGAAGGTCAGGCCATAGTACAGCCAGCTAGGGAGCATCCCCTGGGGGAAATGAAACTTAGGGGACCTTATGACTGGCTGGGCTGACAGAAAGTAGGAACTGCATGAATCTCTGCACAAGAGCTTCAGCATCAGACCGCTGTGTTCCAGCTCCTCATCCCTGGAAATGGAGGTCCTAATGCTGTGAGAGCCTCCAGCCTGACTCCCAGCCACAAGAGAAGCTGTGCCAAGGGAACAAGGGGAGAGGGGCTGCCCTGAGCCATCTTTGTGACGTGCAGACTCTACCATAGCCATCAGCTCAAGAGAACAATGCACCCACCCTCTTCCCCAGGAGCCTGTGTATGGGCATGTGGCTGAGTGTGAATACAGACATAGCACACAGGACACAGACACACAGTCAACACACACACATGTCTGTCAGCAGAGTGAACAAGCACACACGTGTGCATGCAGAAGGAAGAAGCCCAAGCTCCAAAAACCTAATTTTCCAGCTCTAAGTTCCCTTGGTGCCTAAGATGCAGCATCTCTGCTCATCTGTTGCTGGTCCAAGCAAATAATTAAAGAAAATTTCTCACAAACCTAAATAAACACCTACATGAAACTCAAGGTTTCCTCCTGCCAGACACCCACACAGGGCTCTGCCAGACACAGCAACACACTGTTGTTCCAGCACATCCACAAGGGATCATCACAGTGTGCAGCAACTGCTAGACAAACATCTCAGCCCAAACCTACAGAGGGTTTGCTCTGTGTAAGGAGATGTCACCCAGGCACCACTGACCAATGTGTGAGCTGGGTAGTACAGGCATGGCAGGCACAGGCTCTGCACTCTGTGGTAATCAAGGAGTTGTTAAGTTCCGGGTATTCCCATATGCATGTGAGTGTTTGCACACATAGACAGAAAGCCCCATCCAGGAGGCTTGCAGCTCCCCTCTTCCCATGACAATGCCTCTGCCTGTCTTATCCGTTTTTCACAGTTTAACCAGAATCAGCAACTTCTGTCACCTGCTGCTACCTGGCACATCCCTTCCCGTGCTGGCTAAATCTGTTTGAACCCACAGATGTGTGATTAAACACGGCGAGTGTTAGTGGCGAAGCACCGCTGTGCACTTCCCGTCTGGCTGATGAGCGTGCAGCTGGAGCAGAGCTCCCTGGGGTACTCTGCTGCTCGCTCAACACGCGCCAGGTCGGGGGGAGGAAGGTGTCAACATGGTGGGGAGGGTATTTAAGCATTAAGCCATTTCTTTTCCCTACAAGGATCCTGAAACTGCAGCTTTTCCTGCCTGGATGTGTCTGGCTGAGCCTCTGATTGGGAAAACTGGAGTACCTTCCTTTGCAGCACAGGACTATCTCCTGTCTTCTCATCTGCCCCTGCCACAGTACCCACCACTGGGCCTTATCCAGTTTTTTTCATTGCCCCCATCAAAATAGACACGACATCATGGCAGCCTCTCAATTCCACAGGGACAACATAACTACCCAGGTCAGGATGCTCTGCACCTGATTCCTGATGGGAGCAATGTTTGGCTTCCCTTTAGCATGCCATCCAGTGTTATCCCACAGTGGTTTCAGAGGTGCAATGGGGGATTACTACAGATATATCACTTTGGGGCTCTCTCCTCTGCCATTTTCCTGTTAAAACTCCAGGGTTTACCCTGGAGATGGGAGACAGCTGGAAAAATGCTGACAAGGCTGAGGAGCAATGTGGGACAGAGCAGCCTGTCAGGCTGAGGGGCCAGTAGCATCACTCACTTCCAAGGGATCATGCTGCCTCTCTTATTACCTCTACCAACTTTTCCACTCCCTGGGGGACCACTTTGAAGATACCCACGCACAGCATGAGCCCACCTGCTCCCAGTACTGCAGCTGCCTTATTTCTCTAGTTCTCACTTCTCCTCACTCCTGAACTCCTCACTGATACCACTGATCATATCTCCCATCAGCCTGAGACTCCTGCCTCTCTGTTTCCCACTCTATTCTCTTAGCTTCTGTTCTTGCTGGCCTCATCAACACCCTTCTTGCTTCCCTATGTACTGATCTAATGGGAAGCAGGTTTGGTGTGATGCTCTCCTCCAAGAAGCCCCATGCCATGGAAATGCTGGAGAAGCCATTCAGCTATATGCAGTTAACACATGAAGGGCAACTACAAGGCCTGTACCACCACCAGTTCCCCCATTCTCAGGGATTTATTGCTGATACAAATTGACATTGTGCTCTGCAGCTGGTTTCCTCTGTGCAATGCCTTGTGCCAACAATTACTGCAGACAGGAAGAGGAAGATAAACAGATGAATGGGTGGTTCACAGGAGGTCCATAGATGGAAGAAAGGATGAAGGACAGCCCAGATGGATGGTGGGTCCAGTCAAGGTTCCGCTGTAAATTCCCAGGTTCCTCATATTAGTTTACTTTTCCATCTGCTGAAACTAAACACCCCAAACTTCACAGCTTTCCCACTTTCTCACAAGAATATGGTGCCATTCTGTTGTCTCCTTGCTTGACAATTCTTTTCTGTGTGGCATAAAGTGCTGTAGAGAAGTAGCCAGTATTAACATCCCTCCTGCAAGTGCATTGGTCCTCATGAGAGTATTTTCCTCTGTTCCATCTGTGACACTGTGTAGGCTGATAGTCTGCACCCTGAAATAGGCATGGACTTGGGGAAACAGAGAATGTTGCTTGTCCCTGTTTCCCTCAAATGCTGATTCACACACCTTCAAAACAGACTGGAGAGCTCTGGGGTGTGAAGCTATTTTCCCCTCAATGATCTGCAGCATGGCCAGAGTTATCCAGGGACACAGATCATGGGTACAAGGAAGAAGCAATCCTTTGCTTTACTAGATTTCAACCCCTTGGCTCTCTACATCTTGCATCTGCTGCCCATGGGAGAAGCCAAGCTGGTGAGAGGGCACGCAGAGATCCTGGAAGGGAGGTGCCCTGCATGCCATGAGTGGTTCTGGGGCAAGCAACAAGGTGTTATTTGGACAGAGTCAGTGGAGTCATATAGCCTTATTTTCCTCATGAGATGCGACACAACAGAGCTGGTGACGCTGATGAATTAGCAAGGAAGGGCAAAGGATCACCCTGCTCATGATCTCTGCACGTCTGCAGCAAATGCTGATGGAGCTGGGTGACGTTTTTGACAAAACATTTCTGAGTCATTTCAAACTGAGTCCTTCAGGATTCACTTTGGTGGAATCCTTCTTGTTATGTATTCATAATTTTTCAAAGCTCTCATGTACAAGACAGGTTTCAGCAAGGGAAAGTAAAGAAAAAAAGTTACAAACCAGAGTTTGTTCTGGTTTTTGGAAAGCCCAGCACATTTAACAAAATCTGGCTTTGAAAACTAGTTTTGGGAGGGAGGATGATTGTTCCCAGACACTTATCTGTAGGATGAACTGCCCAGCCACACCATGCCAGCTCTTATTTCACTTGCAAGACCTCAGCACTGAGGGACACAGGGCAATGGGTGCAAGCTGGAACATAGGAGGTTTCAGGAAAAAGAAAAGACTTTTTCACAGTGAGGGTGACAGAACACTGGAACAGGTTGTCCGGAGAGGTTGTGGATTTTCCATCTCTGGAGATATTCAAAACCCGTCTGGATACCTTCCTGTGTGACCTGGTTTAGGTGTTTCTTCTCTGGCAGGGGGATTGGACTAGATGATCTATTGAGGTCCCTTTGAATCCCTGATACTTCGTGATTCTGTGACCCTGAGTGGTGTGTGGCAATGCGGGTGGCCAGCTTCATCCTCCCCCATCTCTAATCAGTTTGTTCTGATTTTTGTAAATCCCAGCACATTTAACAAAATCTGGCTTTGTAAGCTGGTTTTGGGAGAGAGCACAGTTGCTCCCAGCCACTCATCTGTAGGAAAAAAGGAGAAGAAAAAGTGAAACAATTGACAGTTGCACACAACTTGGAGAGGCAGAAGGAAAATGTCAGTGCCATGTCATAGCTCTAGCTGGTACAAGATAGCTCTTAGACAGAGATGTGAAAGAGCTGTTTGGGATCATGTACCCTCTGTTCCATAAATTACAAATGAGTTAAGGGGGGTAGAGCAAAGCTGGGCTGGTCTGCAGTTTTGGGATGCTATCCCAGCTGGTTCATATTTCATCTGAAGTGTATCACCTGCCCTCTCCTGTTCCCTCTCACTTTCAGCCTTGGCTTCCTCTAGTGAAAGTCTTTGGGAGCTGGTGGGCACCTCGCCATAGTGCTTTGATTCTACTCCAAGCCAATTTTGATCTTGCCCCTTTGCTTTTCTGAGCCTTTTCTGAGCTCCAACCCAGGAGCCATTTGTGGGGTGGGTAGAGATGGGGGAAGGAGAGAGCTGGCCACCCCCATTGCCACACATCACTCAGGGCCCCACAGTGCCGAGGCCTTGCAAGTCAAATAAGAGCTGGCATGGTGTGGCTAATCCTGAGTGCTGTAAATCATGCCTGCACATTCCTTCAGTGGCATCCCGCTCAGAACATTTTCTCCCAAAAAAAGTGCAGTAAGCCTGCAACCCCCCCCTTTGCCTCCCCACTCCTGTGCAGCCAAGCTCCAGCAGCCCCCACCTCACTGACCAACACACAGCTCTTTCTTGTAATTTTTGAGCATGAAGAAGCATTAAAAAGTAATCCACCTCCTTGGCACTCGTTCTCCTTCCCTCCTTCATCTCATCCTTCCGCAGTCTCCTTATCCTTCTGGACCCATAAATCTTAATTGGGTCTGCGACTTCAGTTTTCATTTCCCCTCATTCTTGCTCTGCTCTCTTTCTGTCTTGCTCCTTTTTTTTTTTCTTCAATGTTAATTAATCATGTTTAGGCCTGGTCCCAGCTGTTACTGCAAGGAGAGTCCCATGCCACTGCTCGGTCCCCACCCCCAACCCAGATGCATGTTACTTTTGGCTGAATTCAACCAATCTGACGAATTCTTTGATTGTCTAGCAGTGGATACACTGGGAAATTCATCACTCTCCCTCTGTCACCTCTACTACATGCTGCTTGCAGCCCTGCTCCCTTGGGCTGCACCCACAAGTCTCCACCTCCAAGGAGTGACTGTTTCAGCAATGCTGGAATGGTCTCTGTTCAGAGAGATGTTGAGGAAACTTTTGCAAGGAAGATCTGCCACCTCAGCCATACCTGGGTGTGGGAGCAAGATGTAACTGAGAAATTTTGGTCTCTGTGCTTTCATCTCTGCCTGGGAGGGATGCAGAGGGGAGAGCCTTTCTCTCTCTGTCTCATAGAATAGTTTGGGTTGGAAGGAACCTTAAAGATAATCTAGTTCCAACCCCTCTGCCATAGGCAGGGACACCTCCCACTAGATCAGGTTGCTCAGTGCCTTGTCCAGCCTGGCCTTAAACACCTCCAGAGAGCAGGCATATCTACCATATGAATGAAATTATATGTTAGGCTACCCTGGCAGAGATTCTGGGAGTTTGAAAGGGAAAGTCAGGCCCTGCAATCAGACTTTCCTGGTTCTCCCATCCTCTCCTTTCTCTGCAGTCAGCTGCATCCTTGCCTGGTACTGCTCTTAGTTCAGCTGACTGGGTTGGCATGTCTCTGCCACGTGGCACCCTGTCTCCAGAGGTGACCTTGTATCTGGCACTGCTAGGGTGCATGGGAACATGTGGAGAGGTGGCCTAAGGGTGCTTTCTCTCCACAGAGCCTGCTGCCGGTGAACATTCAGTCTCACAAAAACTGGAAAAATCCAAGCATACTTAAGATGCATGGAAATCCTTGTTTTGGAAAGACAGAGCACTGGGATAGCAGAGGTGGGAGAGGTCAGGTGCACCAAGGAGTGGAAGATGTTCAGAGCTCCCCCAGCAGGGAGAAGGTGCTGGAAGGAAAGGTGGAGTGCAGGGAGAGAAAAGGATGCCTGAGCCTGAATGGTAATAACAGGGCTGGCATTGTGGAGCTCTAGGGTAGATGAATAAGAGATGAAGGGCACCAGCAAAGGGGCAAGGTTGGACATCAAAACCCTACTCTGTGCACCCCAACTGACTTCCAAGTGAGGCTAAGATACGGATTTATCCAGCTTTCAGCCAAGCCTGCCTGGAGCAGGGCTCCAGCACATCTACGAATGCTTGCCTCCTGTGCCTTATGTTTTACTGCTCCCGAGGAATGTGCCAACCAGTCAGATCAGGGTTCACAAAGGCCAGAAATGTGAAAAGCCTGTAAGGTTGCCTCACTCAGTCCTGCCCCAGACTCTGGGTCATCTTCAGGTCACATCCCAGTGCCTTGTGCAGGGTGTTTGTGAGGCTGCATCCTACCATTGCCTGGATGAGCATCTCATTTTATAATGGCTCTGAAAGCCTCTTGAAGTTCCTTCCCTATTTTGCCTTCCTTCCCTGCTGTCTGTCCCTCTAAATTATACCCTATCATTCCCCCAGGACTGGCTCACAGTGCTAATACCCCTCAGATATTTGCAAGCTATCATCATGTCCTCTGTGAGTCATCATTAGGCTCAGCTCTTGCAGTTAGCTCCCTTAATCTTTCCTTGTAAATCTTTCCCTTTACACCTCTGCTTGTTTTCATAGCTTTTCCTGAACATCTTCCAATCATGCCAGTGGCTTTCAGGTCATAGGCCTGAAGATGACCTTTATATCTCTACTTGGACCATTGGCAGAGCTGCTCAGAGTGTTCCCAGGCTGATCCTTCCCACTGCATGTTTATATTCAGTCCCAAATCATATTTGCATCTCTCTCATGGCAATCTCTTCTGTACTGGCTACTCATGACTGTGCTCAAGGGTGACGTTCCCCAATCTACCACCAGCTGAACCAACCTGGACTGAAAAAGAACATGATAAAATATCATTCTGTTTATTCCCTTTGGAAAAAGCCATCCTATTTCCCTTCAGGCTCACAAGGGAACCCACAAGGGCAACTCACATGAAAAGTGAAGCAGGTGAAAATGGATCAAGATTCTTCTCCCCCCATGACAACCCAAGCTGCCCCCGAGTATTTTGGGTCGGGAGCTGGAATGAAGCTGATGGGGGCCATCTGTTACTTTCCCCTTTGCATATCAGCTGTGTTTTCCCAAGCTGACCTTCATCTGCTATTTCAAACCCCAGGTCAGCATTCTCATGGGCCCCTTCCAGCTCCAACTGGGAACAAAACTGGGTGCTAAATATTTCGGTGTCATTTCACTATTTGTTCCTGCCTTTACTATCATCTACAGGCTCCAGGAATGAAACAGCTTCTTCCCAGATCATTAACAGGGAACTTAATTAAGACCTGTCATAACACCAGGCATCATTGCTGGAAAACGGTGCTCCACTTTGCAGCTGGGTGACAGGGTCAGGCTGTTCTCATTTCCCAGTCAAGAACACGATTTCTTTATTGCTGACTTCAGGACTCATGGTGACTCCAACTTGTTTTGTAACAACTCAACCCTTCTGCAACCTTTTTTGACCTTCTTAAAATTCTGGCCAGTTTTTAAAATGGAAAATGCCACTTTGAAATGAAGAATGCATGACTGGTGAAACAAATTGTTTCAGGTTGTTTCTTTCCCATGCCCATCTCCTCTGTAGAATTTACCATGGTGAGACACTTGGGTGTTTTAAAGCAATATTCCCATTATAGGGTTTGGGGAAGGGCTGAAACAGTTTCCCAATATCCACAAAAGACTTCCCTGGAGTTAGATGGCAGACAGCTGGCAATGGCAGGCGCAGACAGGCCAGAAAGCTCTGTATGTTTTGTAAAACGTGGCTTAAAGCATGTCTTGTTCTTGCATCTTGGGCTGGTACCAGAAGCCCCATTTCACAACAATTCTACATCCAGAAAACTCCCCGTTCGGAAGAACAAAAGGGTAGTCTTTGTTTTGCTTCATTGTCACTCATTGAGAGCAAAAACCATTGATGGCACCCCATACAAGAATTCTGGGGTTTACCTGGTTGTTGCATCTTCCCTGGACTCTGCCAGCCCTCCTTCCATGGGTTTTTGTACCCCATTTCTCTGTGATTTTGCTGTCTATGGGCACAGCCATGACCTTGCCCCACAGTGGTGCAGAGAGATGAGCATCTGTTTGAGTGTACCCTAATCCTACTCAATTTTCTGAACCCTGTAAGTGGGTAAAAGTCTTCTCAGGGATCAGTTTCTGCCCTGCCCATCGCTATTTTCAAAGCCGAGCCCCTCTGGGACCCCAATTCATGCAAATATTGAAGCACACACTCAAACCATGAGAGCATGAGCTCTGCCACTGCTCCCAGAGGACTTCAAAGGGTCGGGCCCACGTGCTTAAAACTGAACAGGTGTTAAATAAGCTGCTGGATCAGGGCATCAGTCATCTGCAAGGCAGGGGGCACTGGATATATCTTGCGCTAATAGACCACTTTGCTACATTTGCACAGGCCTTTGCAGCAGCCAATAAATCAGGCAAAACAGCTGCTGCTGAACTATGCAGGGACTTTGCCCTTCCACACAAATTCTCTGGAAAGATCAGCCATGATCTGGGCTGTGGGGAATGTGAAGCTGGGCTCCCGCACATCCCACTGCCAGAGTAGGGATAGTCAGGACAGCCCAATCCCAAATGCAGAAGCACAGAGTGCAGAGCAGCTGGTGAGCAGGACCTGTGGATCTTGCACCCAGCATCATGCCACTCATGGTGTGGGGAACCCAGTCCAGCCATTGCGCTAAGAGCAACAAGCCATCCAACAGCTAAAGCATCTGTGTAGCTGAGGAGCTAATATCCCCAGCTCTGTTAATGGACTCTTCTGGTCTGCATGTGTCCGTTAAACCAGGCAGCATCACCAAACTTTGTTCTAAAACATTTTGGGAGATGCCGAACAAGAAGAGGTGGCAGGAACTTGAGGCATGGGCCCTCAGTCTGATTCCATCAGCTGCTCTTCAACAGTGCTCTGATTTGAGCCACTCGCATCCTTGCTTTGTTAAATGATACTTCCCAATTTAACCAGCAGTTTACTGCCCACAGCTCCCCAGGGTATGTTCTCTTCAGGTCTTATCACCTGCTACTACGAAGCAAAAGAAACTCCCAGCAGCCTGTGAGACACTGGGGACAGGCTGTTGGAGAGACAGGAAGAAATAGCTGCTGTAACAGGGACCAAGAGATGAAGAAGGAAAAGTGAGGAAAGACTGAACACAAAGAGGAGAAAGACTCCATTTGAGAGGAAGCCCCGGGAGAGGTGAGCCTACAAGCTCCTCAGAGCCCACCATGAGAGGCTAATGTTGCTCTCTGTCAGCATTTTGCTCCTGATCCCAGAGGTTCATTCCTGCTAATGGAGAGCAATTTGCACTGTCTAGGATCCCCAAGGTGACGCCAGCTCCCATCCTGCTTCTGCACACACCAGACATTTCAAGCCATTGCAAGCCTGGAATCCATACGGTGGGGCTCAGCTGTCACCAAGTCACTGGGGAGGCTGACAAAGCGCAGCTGCTGGGCCAAACAAGTCCCATGGTGGTTGGTGCTAGCATGCTGAGTTTCACAGAAAATCACTATTAGGTTTTCCAGGGCTGACTACCACTTCAACTCTGCCAAAACACTCAGGGAAATGGAGTTTCTCTGCAGGACAGGAAGTATCACTTCCCTGTGTAACCCCTCATGGAGGATTCAGCCTAGGGCCCTTGGATCTGAAGGACAATCTTTAACTCTGTAAAAGACCCAGCAATCCATATGTGAGATAAAGCCACCAACAATGAGAGAATGTGCTGCATTATATCAACCTGTCAGACAAGTTTACACTGTACTGGGCTCACTGCTGTCAACCTGGGCAAATCAGCAGAGGGCAGCTGTGGGAACATCATAGGTACCTCGTGTGATCTCAAGCCAGTGGCACAGAATGACTCCTGGAAAGCTCCTCCTGACCTTCGCCTTCTCCCCTGCTGCCTTTCTACCTCCATCCTCCCTCCAAAAGAGGAAAAAAACATCAGTTTCCGAGACACTGCTACTCCTGCAGCAGGCCCTCTCCTGCAAAATCCAGGGGAATTTTGCTCTACTCCTCACCCATTTTATAAGAGCCGTGGGTTGTTGCAAGGCTTTGCTTGTAGAGATTAAAGTCTTGGTGCTATGGCAGGTTCTGTTTGGGAACAGAGTCCTGTAGGTTTGGTGCTGTTTGTTAAAGGCCACAGCTGGGCAAGCTATGGATTTCTACCATCCCACCATGTGTGGCTCTAGAGGACATGGATAAGCATCAGTCCTTGTAGATAGGGAACACCATTATACCCGAGGCCAGTGTTCTCCACTTGTGTCCACTGAGCTCAAAATTTGTGCAGCACAGAGCTGAACCTGGAAATCACAGAATCATAGAATGGTTTGGGTTGGAAGGAATCTTAAAGATCATCTAGTTCCAGCCCCCCTTCCATAGGCAGGGACATCCTGCACTAAATCAGGCTGCTCAGAGCCTCAGCAAGCCTGGCCTTGGATATCTCCAGGGACCATCTCTGTGGATAGCCTGTTCCAGTGTCTCACCACTCTCATGGTGAACACTCAAGTCCTTCATTCCCCCCCCAGTTTGCCTCTAGGCAAACCCCACATACCCCTCTTTTCCCCCCATTTCCTGCTTCTGTACCACACCAACCCTTTTCAGGCCCATTTTCCCCCAAATTCCACGCACCTGGGGTCCACTGGAGACTCCTCCCCTCCCCAGCTGTTCCAAATCATCCCACTCACCTATTTAACACCAGCAGAATAGAGCAGCAGCTACCATTTGCCCTTCTCCTTCCCTACCCCTTCTCCAAAATAAATTTAGCTCTGTTGTCATTAGGGACTCTGGCCCATCTGAGAAGTCTGTAGAACTTGTTCCACTGAATTCTGAAATGCAGCAATTCTGCTAGACAAGTATCAGGGATAGTATTTCTCTTTTTTAGCAACAAAGTAGATTGCTTTTTACCTACTGTATAGTTACCAGTCTTTAAAAAAATATAGAAGTTACAGGAGAGGCTGTAGTAAAGTGCCTAGAGAGAACATAAAGGAGAATCAATGTAAGCAGACAAACAATGTTTCATGCTTGCTCCTCTTACCTCTGCAGAAGTTCTCCCTTACGCATTGTAGCAGCATTAATATGTCAAAAGACCTTTTCCACCTTGTTCTATGAAGTATGAGAGAGATTGAAGTCAAGAATTTAAGAAATTACTTACAGCTGATCATGCCTAACATATTAATTTCACTGGGAGATCCTGGAATGCTAATCAAGATCTCAGCAGCTACCTGTATTTTAGGTAGATTCTGACCCTTAATTTCCCATGTCTCAGGTAACCCAGTACATACGAAGATGATCATAGCTGCCCATAAGAGGAAAGGCTGAGAGACTTTGATTTGTTTTGCCTTAAGAAGGCTTATGGAGACCTTATCCCTACATTCCAATGTTTAAAGGGTGGCCAAAAAGACGTGAACTCCTTTTTTTGCAAGGAGTCACATGGAAAAGAAAAAATGTAATGGGTACAAGTTACTCCTGGGAAGTTTGGACTCAAGAGGAAAATTGTTCACAATGAGAACAATCAGCCATAGGAATTGGGAAAGTGGTGGATTCCCCAACATTAAGCACTTAAGATTTGGTTGGGCAAAGTGCTATTGCCAAGAAAGATTTGATCAGATGGTCTCTGAGCTCCCTTTCAACCTGATATTATATGATTCTATGATTTATCTGTCCTTCATTTTTAGATGCGCTCCTCCCAATTTACCTGTTCCCATTTCCATCTCTTTCTACTCATCTTTCTATCCATTCCTGAGTAAATGAGTTTCATTCCTTTACCTGTCCACCCCCACACACTATCTCTCTGAGGTCACATCCTTGTCTACCCATCTGTCTGTCTGCCAAAGGAACAAAGTGCTATGTGTTTGTTTTGTTCAGAAAGCATCAGCTGGCAGAACTCAATGGTGCCCTGTCCAGCTGCCTGTCCTTGCAGAAGGAAAAGCACTGACAGGGTTAGCAAGATGCAGGAAGCCCCGTGAATCAGTCTGGAGAGAAAACAAAGCGCCACCAAAATTTGGGGAAGATAAAAGGTGATAAATGTCTGTCTCTTCACCAGACTTTTCCTCTTGGCCTCTTGCTGAACCCAATTACACTAACTAAAATGAATGTGCTGCAATATGACAGACTTTTCTCTTTGATTAAGGACTTCCAGGCCTCTTGCAGGTGATGCACTCTATAACTCACTGAAAAGATGGCTGCATTTTATAACCAATGAGTTGCATGGAGTTAGGGGCCGATTTTTTTTTTTTTTTTTTGCCTTTCTTTCCCCTTTTCCCTGTTTCCTTGCTCTCCAGTTCAGACCAAACTGGGTTTAACTAGGCCTGAATAATTTAATAGAGTCATTATGCTCCCGTGTTTTTCCCTTACTGTCAACTGTAAAATCCATACAGTAGCTTCGGGAAATGGGGCTAATTTGAATTGATAATAGGAGACTCTGGAAAAAGTCATCTATTGCTGTGCAATGGTGGAGCAGATGCATGCTAAATCTTGTATAATGAAAGAATATGCTGGTGTCAATTATGTAAGAAAACGACTTTACAGTGGTTTGAGGCAATGGGTTAGCATTCTGCTTGATATTATCACATAAAGAAACACCCATCAAAACTTCTCATAAATATGGAACGGCAAGTAAGATTACATTATAAATTTGAATGTTATGAATGTGTATGAGAGAGACAGATCGAAGCAGGATACCCACCTCTCATAACTGGAAGTAAAAAAGAGCCATATTTCAACATTTACACGACACAGTCACCAGGAGAGAGGACCAGGAGAGGGGCCAGGGATGCATCCCTCCCCTGCCTGCCTCAGATCTGCTGTCACAGTGTTTGCTGGGGAAAGCACTTCTGCCAGGCACTAGTCTCTTAGTCATGAATCCTCTTGAAACAGCCATTTGTCATCACACAAGGTGGCTGAGAAAGTGGTGATGCTGCTGCAGATGTAGAGGTGGCTTTCTCTTCAAGAGATATTTGTACAAGGATCTAAACTTTGTGTTAGGCATCAAGCTCAGGGGAAGCACTGCTCTTAGCTTTCAGGGTTTGCTGCTCCTGGGAGCCTGTTGTTTGGAAGAGTGTTTTGGATGCCTATAACAGTTCCAGTTGCCATCAGCCAAAACCAGTACCAGCAGCCTGTTAGAAGAGAACAACAGATTGCTGAGCTTGGATATGACTGGAGGTGGCTGCAGTGGGTTCTGTTAAGCAGCTCACCAGGGAAGGTTCCACTTCTCTGAAGAGAGAAGTATCAGCTCAGGGCGGGATGGGGTGGAGTGAGGCAGAAAGGATTAGCAGATATCAGAGAGGATTTGCTTCAGAGCAGATTCCCAGCACGTGCTAGAGGGAGGAGGCGCTTGGGGCGAGGGAATTCCAGGGCACAGAGTCAATGAACCACATAACTAAATTCAATTCCTCATAAAACATGAGCTGCACTGGGTGTAAAGGAGAAAAGGGATGTCTAACCCAAGCTGATAGCAGGGACTGGGGGAGCTAAATGGCTGGACACACAGCTCTCATCTAGCCTGGGGCAAAGCAGGTCACCCAGCACAAAACTGCTGAGCTTGCCCTGGCCACTCCAAATACTCATGAGATCCAAATGCCACCCAAGCTGCTCACAGTGCGGGGTCTCCAGCAGAGCTGTCATTTAGCCCAGCTCTGGGGCTGGACAGAAACTGGACCAGATCCAGATTCCTTGTGCCCAGCTGATGGCTGAAATCTGTCAGTTTGCTCTCCCTGGACTCCAGCTGGCTGGCTGCAGCCTGAACCCATCAGGCTCTGTCAGAGTGGTGCACTCGAGTTCCCAACACAAATGGGAGGCATGTGTGATGCATCAATTCGCAGCCATTCCCTCATACTCTCCCAGATGTTGCTGCCCTCCACAGCCGGGACAGCTGAACACGTCATGCATCCAGCCTGGAGCCACCTTGATGCACCACAAGATTTCAGCCACCAGCATGAAGGGAAATTAGCAGACAGTATTGATGCTGGGGTTGAAGCTGTGGCATCTCTGGAGCAAGTACACGACCACCCAGCTGCTGCAGCGCAAAGGGCCAAACAGTGAGGAGTGTGTCATGGCTACCATCTGCCCTCAGCCTGCAACATTTGGGTTGTGCTTTGCTCTCCCTTGTTCACTGTCCTGCCCTTCTGCTGGGCATTCCTAATGCTGCAGTTTTAAGGAATGTCTTGTGTGGAGTTGAACACCCAGCTGCCCTCTGGGGCCTGGGAGTTGAAGCATGTCCCAGCAGAGAAACTGGTCACCTGGTTGAGAAAGGGAGGCTTCCAGTGCCAGCACCTCCACTGAGAGAGACACAAGCCAAGGAAAGGTTCCTCTCACTATCAATGCCTGACTTGCATAGAAAACATGACTGAGGCTGCGGATGATTGCTATGAATGCATCCAGCACTGCAGCCCTTTCATGGACTGAGCAGGCTCTGTCTTACATAAACATTGACTTCAGACCACTCTGGCCCTGTGGGATGCCTATTCCAGCCTCTCTCTGCTCTGATGGTTACAAATCTGCCACTGATTTCCAGCCTACATTTCTTTCCCTGTTTGCTCCACTGCCAGTGTCCTCTTTTAGCTTCAGCAGCTCCTCCCTGCTGTTAGTCCTGTTGACGTATTTATGGACAGCAATCAGATCTCATCTCAGCGGGCATCATGCTGGGCTAAACAAGCCGAGCTCACTCAGTCTTCTCTCTCCAGAAGTTAGAAGGACATCCTGCACCAAGCCAGTGCAGCTGCAGAGCACATCTTGGATGCATTCACATCAGCTTGGCCCCTGTGCCTGGATGGCTGCCTTGGCCTTGATACAAGTGGAGTAGCTCACCTGTCCCCTCCATGTTCAGGAATCACCTTAAGTAGGACCAGGCATTTACAGTGTCTTTTCTAGTGACAGCCTAAAGTCTTGATGGAGTCTGGAGAAGCTTAGTAGAGAAATAGGGAACATTTGGACAAGCTGTCTGCCCAACGAATGTGAGAAGAATCCATTCTCTAGCTTTGTGTAGTGGCTTCTTTTGGTGCTTTCCTTTCATCCTTTTCATGCCTTTTCTGCTCCTCACCTTGGCTTTTTGAGGAGACACAGGCAAAATCCTGATCTAGGAGAAGATCAGAGATGGAGTCTCCAGATCTCTCGTAGCAGAAGGTAAGGAAAGCACCATCTGAAGATGAGTCTGGAGGAAGATGTATTCCCAAACCCATGTGCAGAAGGACTGGAGCCACTCGTCCACGCCACTTCATCTTGTGAAACAGTGTTAGTCAATGATGAGGCATTCCCCCTCCCTGGTTGCTTCACCCCACTGTTCCACTCTGATTTAACAAAGATGTTGGCTTTTAAATGTAGCTAACTTGCGAGAATGACAGCTTATCTGTCAAACTAACTTATAGCCCTCTGTGCTGGCTCTTGCCAGCAGCACAATAGTAGATAATTTAATATTCTAATAGGATTCAAGCAGCCCTTTAAACTAACGGGGTAACAACTCTATTAACTGGTACACAGGAAGGGAAAATCAGTTGCTGAAAAAACAGACCATGTATCAAACTTAAACTTTGATGGAGGGGTTCACATCACTTTGACATTTGCTTTGTTTCCCAGTGTCTGAAATTTATTACCTGAAGGATGTTTGCAGGATTAGCCACAGGCTATATGTGAAAGTGGTGGTGAAGAAGTTGGGACAGCAATCCAATGACCCAGCTCTGCTCTCTAGTATGGATCTATCATTTGTGATCTACAAATTTATCTCATCTCTGACTGGACGAAGGTAAAATCAGTGTAACCTGCGCAGAAGTCTGCTGGCTACACTACTAGCTTGGACTGTTGTTTTCAGGAGAGCAATCTTGAGTTTAGATGCAGTGAGGTTAGAGTCTGGACAAATTAAGCCAAACTTGGTATGTATAATAAAGACACTATGAATGGAGGTTAGGTCCAGCTCTCCACACAATTGGTAAATCACATCTGGATCCCAAAGCAGCTGCTTAATTTGGCTCCAAAGTAATCCCCCATCTGATGGTGCTTCTTCTCTACCATTCATCATTTGTACTCAGTATATGGAAAAAACTCAATTCCTGATAATCCTCTTGCAACACTCTCCAGAGCCCCTCTAGTCACAGTACTATTCCCTCTTGGTGCTCTTAGGCCTGAGTATTGGCTCTTTTGAGCTTGTCAGGGTCCTCTCTCCAGTCTGAAGCCTGTCTTTAGGCAGTAGTAGTCTGTCAGTTTTGGAAGTCATGCAGCCTGTCCCACCATCATCCTACAGGGACAGTCATCATCTTTTCTTTATCACACTGACACTTCGATAAGGACACATACCCTGACCAACACTCACTGCCTTTTGTGCAGTGTTTGCATTTCTTTTCCTGCTTTGATTCACTCTCATCCCTGCCCATCTCCTCTTTTTCTACCTACGGGAAAGCACAGTGCCTATTGCCTCTTTTTGAAACCCATCAAAAATATTCCGACTCTGCCCTACCTGAAGGATCTGACTTTCACCCAAGCTTCTGGTGTCCATTACCTCTTGGAGCAACTCAGCTTCCCTGAACCTCAGTAGCAATGTAGCAACTGGTGATTTTGCTTCTGAGAGATCAATGTGCCAGGGTGACTCTGATGAGATCGACTCATGAGAAACATGCCACCAGCTTCCATCTTCCTCTGTGACATAGCTCAGAAGGGACCAAAAAGTCAGCCCTAGAGCAGGATGTCTAAAAGTATTTCTGCTGGACAACATTTGATCAGAATGGTCCATTCTTCCTACATTGAAAAGATTTACTTCTTACCAGGATTTCAGTTTGGAAGAAAATACAGAGGAAAAGTTTGGTCAATGTTTAATGACTTTAATTCTGTATTTTCAAAAACTACTATGCTTGTTGTTTAGAAATGACATTTTTGTTTTTACTTTTAAAGAGTATGATGGTTTTAATCCTTGACATTAAAATGGAATTAATTAATCTGATCTGAAATGAGCGCTCCTTGAGGACTTTCCATTGCAGATCAGTGAAAGGAGAGAGGCAACAAGATGGACGTTTCTAATTAAGTGCTGCACATCTGGAACTCTCAGCCTTCCTTCTCTCTGGATTTTGCAGACTTCTGCATTTTGCAGAGCTCTGGACAGCTCTTTATTGTGCTTGATGCTATTGATGCTATATAAGCATATAAAAATGTTAGTCCCAATGCCAGTCTGACTCCCATAGTTTTGGTTCTTAAGTAGTCAACTGTTTTTTTTTATTTATAAGCATGGGTTTCATCCTAGAAAGCTGGTTTGTGCTTTATCTTTGTGCAGCATCCATTGCACTTTAGCCTGTCACCCACCAGCTTCCTTTAAGCATTCTCTTGCTCTGTCACAGACCTCTTGCATAATCCAGTGCTTTGGCTGTAAAATGGAGACACCTTGCCTAAGCAGAATAGTGTTTGAAGTTTATATCTTGATTTGCTGAAGTTAGACATTCAATGGGCTGGTTTGGACACGTTCAATATTTTATTAAAATGTATAATCATTTTGAAACAATTTACATGCTCTGCAATGAAAAGGGAGCTGATTTATGATTAAAATGAGCTTTTTCTTTCAAACTGTAAAATAGCTTGATGAAAGATTGAAAGCTGAAACTCAGGAGTTCAAAGGGACACATCCAAAAATATTCATCCAGGTTACTGACCAGAACTCTTCGCATCTCTAGGGATGGGAAGGGGGTTGCTGTGATGTTTGGTGGGTTTTTTTTATCCTGACTTGGGATAGGACACTTATAGAATCATAGAATGGTTTGGGTTGGAAGGGACCTTAAAGATCATCTAGTTCCAAGCCCCCTGCCATGGGCAGAGACACTTCCCACTAGACCAGGTTACTCAGTGCCTCATCTAGGCTGATTGGGATTTTGAAATTTGTGGGATATCCACAGCCTCTGTCGGTAATCTGTTCCCGTGTCTCCCCACCCTCTCAGCAAAGAAATTCTTTCTTATCTCTAGCCTGAATCTTCCCCTCTTCTA
Organism: Turnix velox; assembly: GCA_013400935.1. Lineage (NCBI taxonomy): Eukaryota > Metazoa > Chordata > Aves > Charadriiformes > Turnicidae > Turnix > Turnix velox. Next base: position 169,702 of record VZTY01006499.1, on the reverse strand, counting down.
ATCTGCATCCATTACTCCTCAATAAAATTCTCAAAAAAAAAAGTGCAGGACTTTCTAATCTTAATTCCAATCATGTTGCAAGGCCTCAGACTGTAAAACTCATTAAGATGTTGATCTTTACTCCAACTTTGTCCCTGACAACCAGAACTTAAAACTTTGGAGTGAGAACACCCAGCCTGCTGGTTTCTTTGCAGTCTTTTGCCTCTTTTCCCTTGGCTTTTAAGCTAAGAATGGGGACACAACCTCTCCAGACAGCTGGAAAGCTCTCCCAGATGTTTGATGGCAGGTACTACTGTGCATGCAGGGTGGACACCACGCTGTCTGTAGTCCCTGGGAGCCTTGCCCACATGCTGTTTGGATGTACGGGTGGTTATTTATAGCCACCGATGCTAGGAATCCAACGAGGACGCTGCTGTGGAGGATAACAAGTTTCTCTTTAGGAGGAATGTTCCACCCTGACTGGAAGAGCAAAGAACAGTAAAGATGATTGATTTCCTCACAGCCACCCTGGAGCACGGTGCTGTACCCACGCCAAGCATCCCAGCACACAGGGCTCTCTTTCCCTGGCCAATGTGTGCCTCATCCAGCCATGAGACAACACCAGCAGGCAGTCGGGCACCACAGCCCAGGATCTGCATTCACTCCCCAACCCTGACGCCTTGCACCTCCCTTTCCTGAGATGGGTGAGGAGGGAAAGTGAGGGAGGGCTTTTAAGACCATCTCCCTGGGCCTTCAGGCACTTTCTGTTTACATTCCTTGGAGTAAATTACGGAGCCTTAGAAATTTACAGGGAAATCACTTTGATTCTTAAACTGTATGAATGAAGCCACAGATGGAGAGAGTAATGGCTTAAATTTATTAGCGTGCATAAAATTGTTGATGCTAATTTTCAGCTGTACACTAAGAAAACAGTCAACGGGATTAAACTGGATCCCTTATTTAAACAAACTCACTAAATGTAATTTACATCTAGTTATTGTTCCCAACTCTTCCCAGACCCTTCCCAAAGCTCCCTCTAATGTTGCTAGGTCTGTATTGCACCTCTCCTCTCCTCTCCTGCTCTTCCATCACCTCTGTAAGGACAGCAACGCGACCGCTGTGGGACCTTCATGGAGACAGATCTATATATTTAGACATAGCAGCAGTCTCTGAGCTTTATTCTCCAGACTTGCTGGATTTTTTCCACTAAAGATGCCAGATTTTCCACTAAAGACATCACTTAAACGTGATTTTTTTTCCACTACTGGTGCCAGTCATGAGTAATTTCACCTTTTTTGGTTTAAGCCTTCACTAATGGGCTCTCACAATGAAGGGAAAATTCCTGTCACAGGTCAGCCCCAAGCTGCTAAGGCTCAAGAACACATCCTTGTCTCCTGCCCTGCAGTCAGTCTGGGAATCACTTGTACACGTGCTCAGCATCACCCCTGGCTCTTGACTCCTGCTACTGGTTCACCCTTGCACAAAGCATCCTGGATCAGGAGGCAGACTAGGAGGATGTAACAGCAAACAGTTCATAGGGACAGTGGAAGATGGTCTCCATCCCAGCAGCAGATTCATCCCTTGCTCCAGCACCTGATCAAACAATTGCGTCTTGATGTGTGCTACCTTCTGCTCTGCCCCCAAGCCAGTAGAGAAGACTAGGCAATCAAAAGCGTTCCTTCTGCCTGTAAAACTCTGCAGGTCTAGTGAAGATTCACTCATTAGATGCAGAGTGCCATAGGTGCTGTAGGGTTGTGAACTAATTAGACAGAAAAGGTCAAGTCAGCCTCAGCACTGCCCAGCCACATGGACTGAGCTCATAAGTTTATCCCGTGCTCTCTGATGCCTTCCTGTGAGAAAAGTATGTGCTACAGAAAGCCTGAGTGATGCTGGAGGATAGGAAGGCTGAAAAGGAATAACGGGTCTGGCAGGGCATGTGGAAATAAAGGGAGACCACAAGAACATTCTAATCTCTGTGCCTGTCAGTGCCCAGCCAGTGAAACCCATGTGCTGCCATCATCTGTCTGCCAGCAGCAGTGAGGAAGTACAAGCTTTGGTTCAGGTTGCAGGATTCACCCAGAAATGCCTGCTGAGGGGGGCTGGCTGGGAGCAGGAAAGAGGATAGGCCAGTGTGGCTGGGGGAGGGACTGCAGGGAGATGCTTGAGCCATTTATGCTTGTCAAAAAAGCTTTCCATGTGACACAGCTCTTTGTTGTCCCCAGATGGTGGTAGAGTCCCACCACATTTCCATCTGCTATGTGGGGGAAAAAAGACCAAGGTAGAATTGACTCAAGGTAAGGAAGGGATGATCAAAATTAGTGGTGCCAAAACCTTCAGGATAAGGCTGCATTCAGAGATTTCCTTCCCTAATGGCCAGACCAGGACTATTCTCAAGCCCCTGGGAAGTTCTGTCCCCTGCTGAGTGAGGGACAATTAATCTGCATGTGTGAGCTGAGCTGGTTGAGATAAGTCTATCTCCTGTGTCCCTGCAGTAGAGCAGACACAGAGGGGTGAAAGCAGGAGCGCAGTTTTGTGCTGCAGATCATTCTTTTCCTTCTGAGCAATACTGAAGCCTTGCCACAGGACTGCAAGGACAGGAGGGAGATGGGGATCTGCAGTGGGGCTTTAGCCCTCTCCCTTCAAATGGACACATCTGTGTGTCTGAGTGGTGTCTTACTTGCTCCCATACGCCCTCTGTACCTCCAGCTCCTAAAGGCATCGCACCGGGATCATCTGTGCTTGGGACACAGAAAAGCATATGGAGGGACACATCTTGCCCTCCTGGGAGAAAAGTGTGTGAAGGTAAGGCCTGAAATGTGGGTGGCAAGTAAAGGAGCTGCTGTTTGTCCAGCTATAGCAAGCACAGGCTTCCTTGCATAGTGACTGGACAAGAGACCAAGGCCAGAGTTGGAAAGCTACTTCAAAATTTCCCCTCCAACCACACCACTGAGGGCTGATCAACCTCCGTGTCACCTTACAAACCACTTAATCCCTTCCGTCATGCTTCTCAAGGAAGGGAGTGTGTGGGCCAAGGTTTAGCTACTGCCAGCTGCCCCAAAGTCATATGTCGAGTGTCTGCGGGAGCATGTGCAAGGGGGACGTGACTGACACCTCGCCGGTCCCCCGCACCTGGGAATTACCCAACCCTCCCAGCTGGCCCTTTGATCTCTGCAGGGTCTGAAGCTGATTCCTCTCTGCTCCAGCTTTGGAGAGGATCATTCTGATTTTGTCTGGACATCTCACATCCTGGCAGGCGTGGCTTCCAAGATGCCTTGGAGGGGGAGGCAGGAAAAGAGAGGTTCCAGACCCCAGACTTAGCAGCATAAGAAAAGATGAGAGTTCTCTTATGAAGTTGGGTTCAAGCTCATGCTTGAATTACAATCACAAAAACCATGGCTGCCAGGAGCTCCAGCTCAATTCAGATGGGCCAAGACACTGCCCTGCTTTGGACTTCACACTTCCAGGATGCTTGACCTTTGCTCCAGACAGTAAATTGATCTCACACCTAACTGAGATACGATGTGGGAAATCTTACTGTAAATTGCCTTTAGTCCTGGGGTAGACAGGAACAAAGCTGTGGCCACACAAGGTTGTCTCAGTGTTGCATAGGACCCTAGTGTGCTTTTTTAGCTGAGCAATGTTCTTAAGATCACAGTTTATTATGCTGGGAAACAAACCCATAAGTAGGGCCAAGTTTGATCAGATGAGTGACTCAGCCTAAGTCCCTTTCTGACAGCTAATGCTTAGCCCATTTTTTAGCAGACATGTTTTTCAACAAAGCAGACACTGCTCTGAAATTCTCAACAGAGGGATAATGTGAGCTAGAATAGGTGAAGGCCTGATCAGGTTAGATCTAAGATTCATGCAGTTCTACAACATCTCTGAGAGCCTGCCTATTGTATAATAGGGCTGATGTGCTGTGTTTCTTCAGAATAGTTTCTCAGCTTTTGGTGTTCTGCAGTGGGGGGACTTCCTTAGCCAGACATCAAGGCTTTGTATTTAACTAGAGGTCTTGAGGACTTTTTCACATGCATTTGCCGAATTTCTTTTTTGAACCCCTTTAAACATCCATATATCAATGTATCTGAAGGCAAGGAGACTCTCAGTTTACCTATAGACAGCAAAACTAATTTTGCTTTCCATTTGTTCTCCTGCTGCTTTCAGTTGGCAGCCCTAGTTCTTTCATTGAAAGAAGCAGTGAAGAGTCACTTACCTGTTCAATAACATTCACCTTCATCACCCAGCTGAAGGGTCTCAGTCATGCTTGGTAGTGTCAATCCTCTGACCACCCTTGTAGCCCTTCTCTGGTTCTCATGATGTCCTGCTAGATGCCCTTTGAAGGAGGAGACCAGAACTCCACTATAGCTGACTATTCCACTTCACTCACAGCAGGTGGGACGTCCAGAGGGCTTTGCACAGTTCTTGGCATCAGACTGTAACAAAGATAAAAGCTTTGCAAAATCTGACCTTGGAAGGAAAATTGAAGGAACTGGGTTTATTTTGTCCAAAAAACAAAGGGACAGAAGGTAGCAAGGGAAAAGTATTTCAGTATATGAAGTCTTTATGCAAGGACATAGATGGATTGCTCTCCATATTCAGTGTGGGGACAAGACAAGGAGAACAAGGCTCTGTTTGCAGCAGAGATGATTTAGGTCAGATGTTAGGAAACACCTTCAACTCTGAGCACACACAAACCCTGGAACGAGTTGTAAGGAAGAGATGGAGCCTCTTTCACTGGCAATATTTACAAGCAGGTTGGACACCCATCTGTTGGGAGGGTTTGGGGAGAGCTGTCTTGCAAGACAATCTATCAGGGTCCCTCCAGCCTCACATTTCTCCCTCCATGTTCCCTCTGTTGAACCATTCGGCTCGGACAGACCGTGCCATCCGGGGGCTAGAGACACTCTGCCAAAGGCCCTGAGGGGATGAAAGCACTAAGAGGAAATCTGTGCAAATCTATTATCTGTACTCTCTGGCCAAAGGCAGGGAGGGTCTCTGTATCAGGCACACCCCCAGTGGGAACCTTCTCACCTCCCTCTGCTCCCCCAAAATGTCACTGTTCTAGTTAAAGAGGAAATCATGAAGGAAAATTGTCAGAGGTGATGCGTATTTTACTAATTTCCAGCCCTGCTGGCCTTTCTTTCTCAGTTTTCAGGGACTTTCTGAGAATCCATAGACCACAGGCTCAAAGCTGTTGTTGACAATTACATGCCATGCACTTATGCCTCTTCGAGGATCACAGTACATGGGACCCCATCCTTCTCATCTGTACCAAGGCGGAGGTATCTGCTCCCAGCTCTGAGCCAAGGCATGTGAAGATGCTTTGCCATCTCCCAGAGCAGTGCTACTGTGCCAGCAGCAGTTCCTCAGCTGACCAAGGAAGATTAAATGGACAAACAATGAACATCCAATTGCCCAGAGGATCTTACTGAGGACATTATTTGAAATCTGAGGCACATGTTTTTAAGAGTTTACACCAACTGATTCTTTCTCTATGACAGCAGGATGAGTTCCCTACTTGCATGATGATCAAAAGGCTGGAGCAACTGCCTTATGAAGACAGGCTGAAGGAGTTGGGGTTGTTCAGCTTGGTGAAGAGAAGGCTCGGGGGGACCTCATAGTAGCTTATCAATACCTGTAGGGGGCCTACAGAAAGGCAGGGGTAGGACTTTTTGATAAGGTATGTGATGGATGGACTAGAAATAATGGATGTAAATTAGAAGAGGGTAGATTCAGGCTAGATATAAGAAAAAATTCTTTACAGTGAGGATAGTGAAACACTGGAACAGGTTTCCCAGAGAGGCTGTGGACAACCCCTCTCTGGAGTTGTTTAAGGCCAGGCTGGACAAGGTACTGAGCAGCCTGATCTAGTGGGAGGTGTCCCTGCCTATGGCAAGGAGTTGGAACTTTTTGATCTTTAAGGTCCCTTCCAACCCAAACTATTCTATGTGCTGTGGTGCAGAGGCAGTGAAGAGGTGGATTGACAAGGCCAGATGTGCATGAGACACTCAAGAACATGGTATTCCAGTCAGTTCCTTCCACTCACTGTCCCTAAGGACAGCCACACTCTGACTGAAGGCACCACTAAACTGCTTTGTCAACATCACATACGTTATAGGAACCTCCATATGCAACTGGTTTTAATTATGTGTCCTCTGTGGGCAGTCAGGGCACGTGTTAGTTGCAGGGGATCATCCAGGTTGCAGCACTGATCCAGAGAAGATGCTTGGCTGTGCTGGTTTCTGCTGATGCCCATCTCCTTCTCCAGACATGTCCACGTAGTTGATGCTGCACAGTCACTGTTGTGCGCTCTCCCTTCCCTCTCTGCTTGCAGCATGGCCACAAAGCAGCTCATCTTTTTGCATTTGTAAATGCATTTTACAGAGTTGTAAATGCTCTTATTGATTCCTCCGCCTTATTATCCTCGCTGCTCAGCCAAGAATTAACTTCCATTTGAAGATAAATTATTAATCAGCCTTCTCCAGGTCTATTTCATAATCATTTCCACAATCCTGGCTGTCACATAAGAAGGATTTGCATATTTATTCTGTCACTTTTCCCCAGAACAGTACTTGGGAGTCCATGTTTACCTGCAATCTCTTAAATCACTTTTCCTACCTTACAAAAGCACTGCTCTTACTCAGAGCAGGCCTGGCACAGCGCAGTCCATGTCCCTCTGACTCATTTACTTTGTGGCACATTTTTGCAGGCAAATACTTTTCCTTTTCACTTCTCTGCCCTTTCATTGCTCATTTATGATACCCTGTAGGGTAAAACTGTGTGGTTTGTTCAACAACCCATAACAAAAACACACAAGCTTCCAGCCTGGTACTGACTGTCTTTGGTCCCTGGGCCAGCTTGCACAGGAGAGCACGTTGAGTTGCTATTTTGGCTTTCAGCACTGGGTTTTATTTCCCAGAAGATCATAGACAAGCTGCATGCCTGCCCTATGCAAGGCATGACTGTGTTTCTGTGGTGGCAGGGGAGCCCTGCTCCATGGGTAGTCATTTGGGAAGGATGAGTAGGAGTGGGGATGGTATCATGGTGAAGTTAATTAATGAAGTACGACGGTTGGTGTAAGAAGGGGCTGACCTCCACGATCAATATGATCTGCCAGAATCCGTTTATTGAGAGCATGAGACAAGCTTATATACAGTGATGGCTAGTTATCAATGCTACTAACATACTGACTGGTTACAAGTTACATTCTTGCATTAATGTCAGACCCTCCTCTTACAGTTCTTCTGCCAACACACAGCACACAAGTCCTTGTTATCTGTTCCTTGTTCTTTACTCCCTCGACACTTTCCCGGACCATCGAAGACACTTTCCCAAAACCATCGAAGACACAGGCGAGCTCCAAGGCCATCAGGTGGCTTGATAAGATTTGCTTCAGGCTTTGAGCTGAAAACTTAGTAGCAGTTGTTAACCCTTTATAGCCTGTGCCCATACTGCAACAGTTAATGGCATCTGTCATGAAAGGGACAATGTTTACACTCGCAGTGAGTTAGACTGAGCAACACCAGTGGCTGATGTTTTAAGCAGAGGCACAGAAAACTGAGGCCAAGACAAAATCAGTACCTTGTTTAAAACCATGGAGCAGGGCAGTGACGGAGCAGGGCAGTGACAGAGCAGAGGAATCCCTCAGGAATCACAGCTTTTAAACAACATGGAGGAGGCCACATGCTAGGAGAGACACATGTGCGTCCTACTCCCCATGAACACTGAGGGAAAGGCAACAAAGATTCACCCCAGTGACACTCTTCATCCCAGTACTGTCCTCTTCATGGCTCCCAGCAGGGTTTTGTGTGGCAGGCAAGCGTGCAGGCTGATTCCCTCCAGCAGATGGTAGCAGGGGTATACAAGGGGATGGGCATCCCAGATACTGTGATGCTGCTTCTCACGGCAAGGTACACGTCCAGGGAGAATGGCTGCTGAGCAAGCAGCACCAAGAACAAAAGTGCCCAGGGGTGCTAGAGCCTTTCATGGACAGCATGAGTTTAATGAAGAACTCACCAGCCCTACATTGAATACAGACATGAAATGACAGGGGGATGTGCTCAAAGACTCAGTGACCAGTTGGGACGATGCAGCCAAGATGTCTGTCATAGTACAGGCCAAGATGGCAGCCATGGCACTGTGCAGGAACTGATTTACAGTCATGTTATCCATAAGTTCAATTTGGAGTATGATTATTCCAGCTAAGACCTCACACTCGTGTTCCCTCAGGAGGTGGTAACAGGCTGTGTCCCTCCCAGTGGCTCCTCAGATTTGCTCCCATTATTCTCCCCGTTTCCTCTCGTCATTTTTCCTTCTATTCCATGTATTATTCTATTCCAAGTCTTCTGATTTATCACCCATAGTGATTACTTTCAGTTTGTCTTCAAGTCCCCAATTCCTAGAACCAGGACACTGTGGGCAAATTTACTTGTCTCTTTTTTTTTTTTTTTGGCAGAGAAAGCTTGAAAATGTGAAGTAAATGCAATAGGAGGAGCAGAAACCAATCAATAGAAATCAAAAGGAGCCATTAAACAAGTGGCTGAACAGAAGGACCTGGTTATTTGAGGTGTGCATGGTACATGGATCTTTTCCTCCAGTGGGAACAAAAAAGGTCCTTCAAGCAACATGAAATGAGAGCAAAGTGGGCAGACACATCAGAAGGGTGGTCAGGAGGGTGGCCAGGGAGATACCAATGCTGATAACACGGTGGGCAGACAAAGAAAGAATGCATTAATGAGCAGGATTAGATTGTGTGTGATTGCCTCGCAAGCCTCTTAGCACCCAGGCTAGCAAGCCATGCCATCCACAACCCCACTTCATCAGGGAGCAGGAAGCAGGAGCGAGGTGCAGTGGGGAGGGCAGATTAACAGCAAGAGCATCCACTGCAACCAGTTTTCTAAGGCATTCTTTTATTTTGCTACATGGTAAGAGGCCTTACCATTTTGGCAAGCACAGGGAGAGGATTTCTTAGAATCATAGAATAGTTTGGGTTGGAAAGGACATTAAATATCAAAAAGTTCCAACCCCCCTGCCATAGGCAGGAACACCTCCCACTCGATCAGGCTGCTCAGTGCCATGTCCAGCTTGGCCTTGAACACCTCCAGAGAGGGGGCGTTCACAGCCTCTTTGGGTAACCTTTTCCAGTGTTTCACCATCCTCACTGTAAAGAATTTCTTTCTTATGTCAAGTCTGAATCTACCCCCTTCCAATTTGAATCCGTTATTTCTGGTCATCCCATCAGAAGCCTTGCTGGGAACAGCCAGGTATACCACCTTATAAATACAGTACATATAGAGAGGTGAAGCCATCTGCCAGAGGCTTCGATAACAGGTCTGTCCCACTGCCTAGCAACACAAGCCCTATATCTTTGTTCTCAGCTGGTGTCCATGATTTATGGCTGCTACTCAAACGGCTGCAGTTTTGTGGTTTAGCTTAGGGTGGGTGTCCTATGGAAGCAAGCTTTAGTCTCGCTGTTTGCATCTATGCCTGCGTGTGTCCCTCAGTAAATTCTGAAACTGTTTCAAGTAGTTTTGACAGAAGGAAGGAGCCCTCAAAAAATTTGAAGTTCTGATAGCCTTTAGGAAGGCATGTGCTTGGGAAGAGGAGAGACTGAAAGTAACACCTCTGAGACGAAGAGCTCAAAATGTAGAAGAGCTCAAAGTGTAGAAGAGCTCAAACCGTAGAAGATCATTATCCCCTTGCTGCTGTTCTTTGCACTGCCCAGTGTAGCTGGTCCTCCCTGTTTTGGCTGCCCTGCTGCAAAGTTAAGCCCCAGTTAATCTGTGAGAGGATACAATGTAATGAAGACATGGCTTTAGCACATCTAGTAGTTAAGGCGAGAGGTGTTTGCTCCAACAGACAATGTGCTCAGGCTTCTGGAGAGCTTGCATGCTGGTTTGCAAAGCCATGTTGCTATAGCCTGATTGCAGCAGTTTCCCACCTACAGGAGATCTGGCTCTCATTGCTGTATCCTCTTCCCCGAGAGCCCAGCATGGGATCGGATGATGGAGGTGATCCTCTCATGGAGGTGTGAGTTTCACACATGTTGGGTGCTGGAGAAGGGGGAGGTTGGAGCACAGTGCTGGGAAAGGAGAAGCCTAGTTCTGCTGTGGAGGAAGCCATGGGGCAAGTGTTCCTCTGTGACATTTGACAGGTCTGCAACATACACTGCATCCCACTGCAGACCTGGGCTGCTCTATGAATAAGCTTTCAGCCTGTCTCGACATGAGTTTAAATCCTTGCCTAGGAGCCTGAAAGCAGAGAAGCGGCAGATGGAACCAATCAATTTGCCATTTGAAAACTGATCAATTTGTGGGGACTTCTCCCCATCCAAAGGCAGGATGGGAATGAAGTCCAACTACTGCATGAATGCAGGAAAGATCGGTGGATAGCTCATAATAAACCTTCAATGTATTTCCAGTCATAAAATGCTTGACGTGCCTTCAGAGAGGCTATTGAAATCCCTGATTTGCAGCTGGCATTCATTTTCCATTGCAGGTAGTAAAAAGGCTTGGCCAGAGTGCTCAGATATATCATCATTGAGTTCTATTGCCATCCCCCAGCCCCACGGCCAGATCAGTGGGACTCGAACACCTCCTCCTCTTCCTTCCTAGGGTTCTCCTTTCCCTTCAAAGACGATCCTCAGCAATGCAGGTGATGGGAGGGCGAGATAAGGAGAGTGAGTGGTGATTTCAGGAAGTAGTTGGGACATGTAAATCCTTGCGGGGGCTTCCTCTGTCAGAGGAGCCATCCGGGGAACGAGGCATGTGCAGGCTGAAGTCATGCCTGTTAGGGAGGTATTTGTTCTTCTGGCCCCCATGGCCCAAGCGGGTTGTCGTAACATCCCTCGAGCCAGGATCTGGTTGCAGCAATAAAGTTGGGCGGATTGGGTTCCTGGCTGGTCAGGAAGGAGTTATTGATCAATGCCACGAATCCTTCCCACCTTCCTCACACCCCCAGGGTGGAAGTAATGTATACCAGGAGAGGTGGGAAGGAAGGCAAAACTGGAAAGATGCTATGGTTGAAAGTGGAAAGTGGCATAGCCAAAACAAGTACAAGAGGGGAGGTTAAACATGAACTGAGCAAAGCACAGGACCTTTTTAGTGTCTCCAAACCAGGGCTGTGAGTGGATGTGATTCACACTGCTGATGAGCAAATACATCTGCAGATCCAGAAGGAAGTTGGAGGGGGTATTATTTCTCCGTCCATTTGCTCAGAGGACATCCCAAGTCCTGATCTCCCCTCAGGCTGTGTGCCCAGTCTGCAGTAGTTCTGCACCTTATACAGGCCCCAGTGATCAGTACTGGGAACAGTTGATGGGAACACTCAGTCATTCCTTGTCCATGTGCACCGAAGCTCACCAGTGCTCACCAGTGCCTGTGAACGTGTTTAGAAGGAGCTCTTTGTACTCTAGGTCTGGAAAGAAAGGAGGGAGAGTTATCCAGGGTGGAGATCTCACCCCAGTAGGATAATACTGGTGAAAATTAACTCTGAAGGAACAGCATATTGATGTCTTACGTTGTACAAGATCTCCGGGGCTTATTTCCTCTCTTACAGTGGGGCTTGGATTGTTGGTGAACTATCACTAGTTGCTCACTGGGGAAACCTTTGGCATGTGGACTGAGACTCGGCACTTTGGCCAGCTAATCAAACTTCATCATTTTTGATGCTGGACACATATTATTACTATAATAAGATTGATATTAGTAATACTGCAAGCAATTGTGGTAATGCTAATAATATTGTACTCCTCCATCTGAGGAGCTCAAAGCTTTTAAAGGGGATTGAGTCTCATGGCATCCATCCCACTTCACAAAAGCTTATTTAGCCAGTGGCAAAGCCTCCTAACCATCTTTGTGGAGCACAGTTTCCTCCAAGGTGGAATACAGCAGCTATTTATGAGTATACATACAGTCCACAACAATCAAGGCCAAGCAATGAAAGCAAATTCCATATTCAGGCCAATTACAGGGGTTATATGGAAGATAATGTACCAGGGCACTCAGCTCAATGGCTAGGCTTTTATATGTGTTAGGGGACTTTTTGTGGTGTTCAGGACCTTCTATGGTCCATCACAAGGATCTTCAGCTGCAGCAGCAGTGTGGTATTTTGCCTTGGCCTGGGCACCCATCCACTCCTGACTCAGAAAGCAGGGAAAGCAGGAGATTTGCTGCCTCCTCCGAGTCACTCAGCAGACCCTAACTCCTGCCCTGGCACACTTAGCCCTCAATTTCTTCATGCTCTAACCTGCAGCTCCCTGTTGAGACCAGCAGCTTGGAGTTGGAAAGCTACCTGGCTTTTGAAAGCCATATTCTCCTTTCAAAGCTTTGTTGGTACAAGCCTGTCAGGAGCAAGCAGTCTTCAGGGGTAAATTTCATCCACCAGAGCATGCTGTTGATGACCGTAAACTCTCTTCAAGCCACCACCTTTACTTCTGTGGCCTTGTGGAAGCCAAAGACACTACTAGTTCAGCCTGAACATCTCCATTGGAAGCTGCTTTGGCACTTGGATCCATGAGTCACTGGCAGAGAAAAAGCCAAAGCATTTCTGTTCATCAGCACAAGGAGCACTGCCCTCAGCTCCTGCAGGCATTGATGAACACAGAACTAGTTAGCAGCACTGGTGTGAGTGGGTCCAAGAGGTCATGCTGAAAAGTGGCACTTTGTCAAAAACGTCATTTCAGCAGCATTTCATTGCCTTTTTCTTTAAATGAAAAATTTCAGAAGGAAATGAAACCAGGGTGTTATTTCACTGTGATCTGTTTTGGGGTTTTTTTGCTGCTTTTTTTTTTTTTAAACCAGTTCTTCCTCTTGCTCTGTCTCCTCACCCTCTTTCATTTGCATCTCAAAAGGTAGATCTTTGTCATTCTTCAGTTAATGTGTTTTTTTGGTCACAAAAAGAAATTCAATCTGACCTTTATTTGAAAAAGATACTGAAAAGCATGATGAAAATTCTAGCTCTGCAGGCTTGCCCCTGTGCATTCTTTTTAATACTTTTTTTTAATTTGCCTATTTTCAGAGAGCTTGGACATCTCTTTCCATTGAATCTGTAGGACTGTGCTTTGGGATGTCAATGCAAGAAGCCAGGCCTTTTCTCATGGCCACAAGTGGAACCCTGGGGATGGTACAGAAGGAGGACAAATGCAAAGCCTTACTTGTCCTGTCCCAGTCTCTCCCTGCCAGCCTGGTGCCAGGAGATTTCAATTGTGGCTTATCCATATTGCCTTTGTTTGGTTACCCAGAAAACTTCCTTCCAGGTTTAGGTGTCTCCAGGAATGTGACAGCCACCTCTGCCTTAATTTTGAGCCCCAGCACCTCATCTCTCCTTTTACTTGAAAATTCAGGCTTTGTTGCTGTTTTGTAGCTATCTTGGCTTCATATCCAGCACTGCATTCACTGCCTAATAGGCAATCCGATGGAGGTGCCCTTTGGCTTTCAGTATCACGGGGAGAAGAGGTATGAGGGTTGATGGAGCCTGTCCTAGGCCTCCTCATAGCCCTCCCCCATCTCTGCCTTCTGGCTGCCTGGGAAAGAGAGAGCAGGACCTCACCTAGGACCCTGGAGACAGACTTTCAGCAAGGAAGAGGCTGTTGCTGTGCATGTCAGGAATGATTTTATCAGCAAAAGATGAGCACCTCTAGCTCTGACATCAGGGGACAGGCAGAGGAGAGTGCGATAAAGCTAGTGATGGACAGCAGGACTGCAGTGTGGGGCAGGGGGCAGAGACCTAGGGACTGGGCACAGGTCTCTGCTGGAGCCAGCAGCTGAGCTGATGAGTTGTTTCATGCTGTGTTGAATTTCTTCTATAAAATCGGCCCCATGCTTCCATATGGGATAGCAGTTTAAAAGCTGTTTGTGCAAACCTCTGTCCCTACACATCCTGTGCTGGCTTGGAGTAAAACAAATTAGATGGCACAAGAGCACTTCGTTCTCGCCCAAGTGCATGAGTTTTTACCCACATGTGCCAGCACCCCGCATGTTGTATATTACCTATGAAAAGACAGGTGAATTTCCCAAATGGAAAATGATCTTTGCTCAAACCCTTCCTGCAATTCTTGGGAAAGTGGCCCATGATCCAGAACATCTTCTGAGCCTTTCCATGGGGATAACCTAAAGCCTTCCTCTGTGCTCACTGAGCAGCAGTGAGAATAGATGGCACTGTCCAGACTCCTCTAGACAAAACTGTCACAGCCAGCAGGCTTGTTAAGCTATTGATAGAAACTCTTTCCAGTTTTTCCTCTTTGTAATTTCATTTTAAAGTGAATTCCATGCTAGAGAAGGGCACTGTACTGACAGCTCTAGACCATGACATATCTTAATTATCCATGAAAAAGTTTTGAGTCCTGAAACAACAATAATAATGTCCTGATGTTTGCAAAACCAGATTTCCAGCAAAAGAATTCCCACAAAAGTTTCCAAGCAGAGGTGAAGTGCAATGCACACCACGTGTATGTTCATCTACACATGTGCTCCAAATCATTACTGCTGTCTTCTCCTGTCAAACCAAACTGTCAAGGTCCACCAAAATCCTCAATGTCCTTCCTCTGCTCAGCAGTTCCTGAGGGAGGGGATACCAACCGCAAATTGTTTCCAAGATCTGGATTCACATCAGGCACAGCTGGCATTACAGTGTTTCCTAAAGGACCATGGGTATATTTTTGCCTCTCATGCAGTCAGGCACTTCAAGGCCTAATCCTCTTCAAGGATGGCCATGGGGATAGATCTTTGAGTGATATCCCCTTCCCAGGAGCAATTCCCCTCCTTTAAGAGCTGGGCAGTTTCCAGAGCTCTTTTAATACATCTCACTCTCTTCTGCCCTCACATCTTCACAGCATTTTGCCATATGTTTACTTTTATTTCCTTTGGGAAGAAGTATACTTATTTTCAGGTTCCATGGCAAAATGCAGCCATGTGGCCGTGGGTGAGGGTAGCATCTTTTAGCCCCACCTTATAAAAAAATCTCAAAACATGAAAAAAACCCAACAGCAACCTCAGAACGGACAAATTGAGACCAAAAGTTCTGCAGAGGGCCACAGCATGGTATTACCACCATGGCTACAGCCAAGCCCCACTGTTAAAACCTGGTCTACCCCTCTGCTTATGATTCCCAGCTGTAGAATCTGATGGTGTCTCCTTGCCTCTATTTATACTAAAGCCCTTGCAGAATAAAACATCCATGTAAAATCCAATTTCCTCTGAATCTCTCTCAGAGACGAGGCCTCGAGATTGAGTAGATAACCTCTGCAGTAATTGCCTGAACCACTCCTGTTTGCTGGAAAGGTGAGATCCATTTTTCAATTATCTATCTGCAGTGACAGCAGTGAGCAACGGAGCTAAGAGGAAGGAGAGAGAGAGAGAGAGAGAGAAAGGAAATCCAGCCAACAAGAGCCGTCTGTGTCAATCCTGGCAAACGGGAGGTACGATAGATGTGGTCACAGTTCCTGCCATCAATATCCTCTAATATAAATGTCAGCGATGCCATTTTACCCACAGTCATTTCCCACAATGCTGATTACATTATCGTATAATAGAGGGGCGCCAGCCGCACCGCTTTCTCTCCTAACCCTCCTTGCGGTAATGTGTCAATAGCCTGCCTCCATGAAACAAGTCAATTTTCTGCAGGCTTGGCAGCGGAATAAATCTGCCGACTATCTAGAGAGCTGGAGATATTTATACACACCGCGTCCTCTCTCTCTCTCAGCCGCTCTCTCTCTTTCCTTTACCCTCCCCCCTCCCGCCTTCCCTCCCTGTGTGTGTGTGCAAGCAGAGATGTGTGTCCTCGGCAGAATTGAGTGATTTTCAGCCCAGACTCAATAAGAAGAGAATTTAGGGCAGTCCTACAGCTTGGCTTCCAGTAACAGCCCTACACGTTTATTTTCTTTAGCTTAACAGGAAAGAGAGAATTATGTTTAGATTTATATGACAAGGGCAGTTCTACCAAAACGCTTGTGATAAGCACTGTGGAAGGGGGAGGAAAGTGTGTGCACGTGTGGCAAATAACCAGGCAGGCTGGTGGCAGAGAGGAATTGCAACACCTTGCAGGTCACATCAGAGAGGTCCTCTGGGAGCTGGAATAGCGGCTTTTATTTTAACCAATGGCTCCTTTTTTAATGTATGTACAAATCAAATGCCAGTAGAAGAAGGAGGAGGGAGGCCAAGAGCTCCTCTGTTCCCTCTGATGGATGAGGATGGAGATGTTTGGGTCTGCTTTCTTGGCTCACATAGCCAGAGAGCTTGCTGAGGACAAGATTCTCTGGCCACGTCCGTGATGTGTCCAGGTCAGTGCTGTTTCCAGGTATTCTGTGGTCCACCATCTCACCATCCTTGCTGTGATTGCTGCCTTCCTTAGCTCAAAGGGGTGTAAGCCTCCCCAAAAGCCCCAGTGGCTCCCTCAGCCAGAGAGCATTGGCTTCTGAGCTCCCAGAGCACAGGCTAAAATGATAGATGCTGCTCACACTCACAAAGGTCCATCTTACTGAGACACAGCAGCAACTCATAGTGCTCTGGAGGTCTTCTCCTTCTGGGTGCTGCCCAGAGAGAAACAGAATCTCAGTGAGAGTTCTCCAATCACTCTTTGCCTGAAACAAGGAAATGGATAGGGTTTCTCCTTCCAGCTCAGTCTTCCTGAGCATGGAAGACTTTCTATTTAACCCTCAGTGGGGGGATTTTTTGGTGATGGAAAAAGGCAACAACTGTTTTTTGCCATGAGAGAAAAAAACCCAAAAAGAGTAACAGCAAATATGAAATTGCCTTCAAACTTCTGACTTTGAGTATTTTGTTTTATAAAAACCTGCAAATGTTCCATCTGTTTGCATGTTTTCATCAAAATTTTGTGCAAGAGGCACATAATACTTGGATCATTACTTCTGGCTTCATTGCTCCATGCTCCTGCTCCAGAACATACTAGTTTCTGCCCAGGGAGCTGGTGTGTCCTCCACTAGCTCTGAGAGGACTAAGTCCACAGCCTTCCACAGTGATGGGGAAGGCTCTACGCTCTGAAACATTAAATATGCACATTTTGCAGTAAAAGGTTGTCCTACCACTCCACACAATCACTCCTGAGAGCTTTGAGAAATAAGACGTGGGAGAGGATGGTGACCTGCTACCCAGAGATCTCATTCAATCCCTGGCTCTGGGCAGAGCTCTGTCCACATACCTCTGGCCTCAGTGAAATGCACTTCCTAACCCTGCTTCTCTGTGACTTTGTGACCCACACTCCCTCTTCAAATCCCCTCTGGACAAGAGCAGACCTAGCAGGAACAGAGCATCCTAAGCATGGTGAGAAGACTTGGCAAGGAGGAAAAGCCAGGCAGCAGGTACATTGCAATATTATCGTGGGCTTGGGCTGTAGTTTCTCTCTACATGGGGAAGAGATACAAATCCCTACCCACTGCTCTGCTTCTGTACACTCCTTCACAATGATGCTGGCAGCTTTTTTTTGCCCTGGCAGCTGTGTCAGAGATTGACAAGAGCTTTGCAAAACTGGGAGGGAAGTGAGGCTCCATGTCTAGATGAAGGCTTTATTTAGAAATCAATGAAACCCACAAGTCCATCAAACAAACTTCAGCTCTCCTACCCTTTTCAGCTCTGTCTGCCTGGGCTACAAGTCATCAGCACCTGTCAAAAGAGAGGCCCACATCAGAGGTACCTAAGAAAAACCAGACAACATGTGGTCTTGCACCCAGAGGAACCTTAAATTCCTTCCATGCTATATAGAAAAGACATTTTGTCTGGGAGAAGGTTTGTATTGTGTTTTCACAAGGAAAGGCTCTCCCCACATTTGGAAGGGACAGTTCTGACCACAGTGGAAAAGAACTAAAGTTGAAGATAGTTGGGACTGCTTTCAGAGCCAGCAGGAGCCTTTTTTTGACACCGTCAACCTTCAGATGAGTCCAAAATTTGGAGATGTGCCCTGGATCACAGCCTTCTGGGGTATTGGGGCTGCTTCATTGCCAAGCCCTGAGACAAACTGCAAAAGAAATATACTAATTTAAGATACATTTCCCCAAAGTGAGGAAGTGGGGACTGACTCCAGAGCTCTGATTCAGATCCTTGTCTACATATGTGGTATGTCATTAAGGCAGAAATGCTGGCAGCAAGCTTCAGTCACTACTGCACTGGCAGGAGAGACAAATGCAGAGCATAAGATAAATGAGGCACTTCCAAGTGCGAAAGTCAATACTATAGAGACCTTCAAACTGGAGTCTGGGGAGCAGCTCACAGTTCAGCTTGCTGGTAGAGATGAGAAGACACCTCTGTGTGTTGAGAGCTTATCAACATTTCAGATTGGTACATCCCAGTAGGGTGACAAGACAGGGGGCCACATGGGACTGGACTAGGACATGAGTCCTTGCAGAAGCCCACCAGGAATGACTGCTCACACACAAGCTGTTTTAAGGGGACTCCTGAAGGAAATCAAAGCCTTGCGGTGCATTGTAGTGATCCAGTAAAAAAAGACTGAGTTCTGGTACAAATGGGACCAAACAAATGGCAAGAGAGAACAGACAACAGACTTGTCCATAACCTCATAAAAAGTTAGGCCTATCTGCCAAAGGCTGCTCTTCAAGATATCCAGAGTGACCCAGAAACACTGCATCCGTAAATGCTCTGCTACATGTCAGACCTCATCCTGGATCGTTCCCCCTTCCCTGTTGCAGTCCATGGAGGGGACATATCTTCTGCACAGCTCTTCAAGAGCCAACAGTTCTTTCTGCTCCATGGCATCACAACATGGCTCTGTGTGAGACTGGATTAAATATGGCTCTGAGCACTTGTGCACGTGCTCAGTCCGACAGCTGAAGGAAATGCAAACTGATCCACCCGAGGAAAGAAAGGAGACGCTGCCCTCTTTTTTTCAATTATATACAGGTCCAAGGTCGATGACCTCTTCCCTCCTGCACTGCAGTATCTTGTCACGCAAAACCCAGAGAGAAAGGGAATGTGATAAAGATGAAAGTGATGTGGCAGTCTTGTATGTGAAAACAATCACCCTTCAATTAAGTGTGATTGATTTCCCAAATCAGAGATGCATTCAGCTTCCAACAGATAGATACGAGCAAGGAACAGATGATGGGGAATTCAGCACACGTGCGTGGGCTAGGACATCACAAGGAAACAAAATGGAGATGCTGTAAAGTACCAGGTGCTTTGAGATGAGTCTGAGACTGGCATAAACCTGAGCCAGGAAAATTTTCCCCCTTAAAGCAAAGCTTAGGGGTTAGGAACAAGATGCAGGCACAGAAGGAGTTTTTCCATGCAATAAAACTACAGCTTTGTAGAAGATTTTTTGCATGAGAGCAGCATTCAGGAAGAGAACAAAAGAGAGCAGAAATTTTGCAGGTACACAGAAAAGATTTGCTGACATAGATCTGTTTATGTGCAGGACAGACAAGGGATGCAGTCCATCTCAGAGGGGAGCTACAGGCAAAGTGGGACAAGGCACCTTAATGACATCTCACAGCATTGCTCTAAAGCCTTTGACAAACAACCGTGAGATACAGAAACTCCATTTGGTTCTTCTAACATCAGCTGAGTCCCCTTTCACATTCAGATGCATGTGGGGCCCTTCCAGCTGTTTAACAGACCCCTGATGTTTTGTGAACCAAACCTGCCCACCCACCACACCAACACTGCTGCCAGGGTGAAGCATCTCAAGGTGTTTTGCAACATACGGTTAAATACAGGAGGACATCAGAGAAGCCACTTTGCCCAAAGAGAAAGGATCTCCACTGTACAATTTGCAGCAAGCCCCGCTCTTCACTGAAGCCCTGCAGCATGGCAGAGGACCAGCATCCAGACAACCAGCCTACATTGACCTGAGCCCTCTGCAGCTCAATGCACAGAGTCCACACACACCAGGGCTGGCCAAAATTCATGCTGTGCTTTTAGGAGTCTGGGCATTCTCTCTCTGATTGCCAAAAACTGATATAGCCAGCACCCTTCATCAGCACTGCTTTAATTGTGAAAGGGGAGGCTTTTTACTCTCTCAACGATTTGCCCCCTCAGCTCGTAGATGAGCATCCATCACGCAGGGACATCATCCTTTGAGTCCCACATGCTCCTCCTGCGTTTAGCAGCAACACTTAGAGCAAAACGGACAGCACCAGAGAGATGTTTGGACAGAGAAAAAGGAAGGCAGCACCACAGATTTAGCTCAGTTTGTGGCAGGACAGCAGCTCCTGTACATTAGTCTGAGCTGTTGTCCTTTTTTCCCTGTCATGATCAGCCTCATCCATCTCCCTCTCTCTTCCCCTTGTTCCTCTCAGGGATTTCAAAAAAAGGTCTGCACTTGACCCTCCTCTTCCCCCCTGCAGGGAGAGGGAAAGGCCGTGAATAGAGAGCCCCTCATGTTTGCAGAAGTGATTTTCACATTAATGGCAGCATATGTTTGCATTGATTCCAACCTGCGGGGCCGCGGGCGAGCGCCCGTGTTTGCCTGCGGGCGGGGTCGGCTCCGCGCGTGGGGGCACCAGGTGCTCGTCCTCAGCCCCAGCCAAAGGAAGCGTCAGCGGCTCCCTCCGGCCTCGGCCCACTCCCAGCCTCGGCACCCCCCGGCCTCGGCTCCCCCGGGCATCAGCCCTTCGCCCCGACTCCCAACAGCGTCCTGAGCTCCCGTGCTCCCTTCTCCCGGAATTTCACAACGAGGCACACACCCTGACCCCAGGCTGTCAGCTGTCACCCATTCCTGCTCCCCAAAAGATCACCATCGTCATCATCATCATTGGAAGAGACCTTTAAAAGCCATCTAGTTCAGCCCCCCTGCAGTGAGCAGGGACATCCTGCAGTGGATCAGGTTGCTCAGAGACTCAGGAAGCCTGGTCTTAGATGTCTCCAGGGATGGGGCCTCCACCATCTCTCTGGGCAGCCTGTTCCAGTGTCTCACCATTCTCGTGGTGAACAACTTCTTAATGTCTAACCTAAATGTAACCCTGCTCTAGTTTCTAACCATTGCTCCTTGTCCTGTGGACCCATGCCCTGGCAAACAGCCCCTCCTCAGCTTTCCTGTAGCCCCTTCAGGCACCTGGAGATCACTATGAGGTCTCCCAGGAGATTTCTCTTCCCCAGGCTGAACTCTCAGAGACAGTCCTCATATCAGAGATGCTTCAGCCCTTGCATCATCCTCATGATCTTCCTCTGGACCACAAGGGAACAACCTGCAGAGGGTTAACATTACCTCTATTTTTTCCCCCTCTACTAATTTCAGTTATTCCCCTTCCTAGAAAAAGATCAGATGGTGAGTGAGTGTAGAGGAGAGACATGAAGATGATCAAAGGGCTGGAGCACCCCCCTTCCAAAGACAGGCTGAAGGAGTTGGGGTTGTTCAGCCTGGAGAGGAGAAGGCTTAGGAAGGACCTCATAGTAGCTTATCAACAACTGAAGGGGGCTACAGAGAGGTTGGGGCAGGACTTCTTAATAGGGTCCAGGGTGCCAGGACTCAGAGTAATGAATGCAAATTGGAAGAGGGAAGAAAGAACTTCCTTACTGTAAGGGTGATGAGACACAGAACAGGCTGCCCAGAGAGGTTGCGGATGTCCCCTCCCTGAAAGTGTTTAAGGCCAGCCTGGATGAGACATTGAGCAACCAGGTCTGATGAGAGGTGTCCCTGGTGGCAGAGGCATTGGAACTAGATGATCTTTAAGGTCCCTTCCAACCCAAACCAGTCTATGATTTTCTATGATTCTGTGACTTTGGTTGTGGAAAGTGCAGTGCAGTCTGCTTCTACTGGAGCATCCTTTGGAGACCACTTTGACTTTCTGCCAGACTGGTGCATCTCACAGCCCGTGTGAAGTCTTTCTATACCCAAAAACCAACCAGCAAGATTGTTTGCTGAATTCACATCTCTAGTCCAAGTCTGGCAGCAGCCTGCTGGCTTCTTTCATGCCTTCTCCCAGTGATGAGACACCATGAAGCCGGCACACCAACAAGTTCTCCAGACTGTCCTGCGTGGCATCCCAGTGCTCTCTGGAGGATCAGAGCCACCTTGTCCCAAGTGCCTCGTACTCAGAGTGAGTGACACTGACATTGGTGCACAGGGTTGGACACCCTCTGCCCAGCACCAGCAAACCCTCAGCTCTGCCCTCCCCAGGGCAGCAGGAAAGCCTGAGCTGCAGATTGAGAGCAGGGGGGGTGAAAAGCAGGTTGCACAACTCGGCGCTCTCCCAGGGTGTACTGAGCCCAGATATTTCCTCATGATGACAGAGCCAGGCATTGCAGAAGAGGGGGCCTGACTCTGCTGCCTGGTTCACTAACACTTGGGGAATTTGCCAGTTCATGGATGCACTCAAACTTTCATCAGCAAAGCTTCCTGGAGGAGACCAGGCCTTAATCTTGTTTTCTGCTCGATTTCTTCTGCCTCTGAAACAGGATTCACTATATTTCTTTTTGCTGCACTGTGTATTCATCTTGGCTGCTTAGATCCTGACCTGGAGATATACAATGGCCTACAGTAGTGTCTGCATCTCCCTGGAAGTCTTCAGGCACTGTTGAAACCACAGTAAACTCAAGAGGAGTAAGAATTAGACGTGGTCCTATATGGACTACAAAGACCCTTAGAGGCACAGCTGAAGAGGGTGGAAAGAACAAGAGTGCTGACAGTGCTGATGCTCAGGACATGGTGGTAAAAAGTCTTTTCCCAGGGGAGCTCAGGCCAGCACCGAGTGTCAGAGCTGCCTCATGCCCCTAGGTGAGCACAGCTGCTGTAGGAATCCACCCTGAGAGCAGGAGAAATGACTCATCTCCCTGGGTAAACCCACCTGAACAAGCGTGGTCACTGCAGAATTTATATCCTGTGCCATCTATTCTTACCCTTTGAATGGTGCTTTTCTTCCATTCATGGCTTTATCTCCATCACTGGTGAGGATTGTTATGAACAGTGACACCTGCAACCTAGAAATTGTTTATCTCCTCCTAGAGGACACCACTGCACCATTTGAACCATTTTGCAGGCAGAGGTCCAAGGGAGAGCTGTTGTAGTGTCTCCACACACTCACAGAGCTCACTGGGGACAGTCTCAGCACCAAGAATTCAACCCACAGACCAGGACATTTGGCCTGGAGCTTGAGGATCCTTTATCTTTACTCTCTGCCTCTTCAGCCTGGCTGAGCAGGAAAAAGCACGGAACCTTGCACTTGCCAGAAGTCTTGGTATCTCTAGATCAGACTCTGCAGGAAATCAGAAGGGAAGATTGAAGTATCAGTCTCCAAACTGCAGATTGTAACCAGAAATCAATTACAGACAGTGAAAACACCAGCAAGAAAAATCCTGCTTTGCCAGTGGAAGCGTAACTTGGGAAAGGGAATGTTGTTGCCGCATTTTTAAGATGAATACTGCCACTCAGTCTGGAAATTACAAGCCAGAATGATTTGTATCATTGCTTTAATTCTCATGACCAGGAAATAAAAAATCTTTTTATTTTCTGTATTTTCCAAAGCATTTTCCTCATAAGAATCTTGATGCTATTACATTTTTCTCCATGAGAATCATAGAATGGTTTGGGTTGGAAGGGACCTTAAAGTTCATCTAGTTCTAACCCCCTGCCATGGGCAGGGACACCTCCCACTAGATCAGGTTGCTCAATGCCTCATCCAACCTGGCCTTATATACCTCCAGGGAGGGGGCATCCACAACCTCNAATCTCTCCTCTTCCATTTTGCATCCATTACTCCGAGCCATGCCACCATGTACCCTATTAAAAAGTCCTACCCCAGCCTTTCTGTAGCCCCCTTCAGGTATTGATAAGCTACTATGAGGTCCCCCCTGAGCCTTCTCTTCTCCAGGCTGAACAACCTGAACACCTTCAGCCTGTCTTCAGAAGGGAGGTGCTCCACAAGTGCAAAACAGGAGTTAGAATTACAAAGAAATCAAAAACAAACCAAACTAAGTCTTATTCAACAAAAAAAAAAAGAAGATATAATCTCCCCCTATAAACTATATACTATATACCTGGACTCTAATCTTAATTTTTCTTTCTGCCAATTGAGCTATTAACAGGTTTGTTGCTTTCAGAAAAAAAAAATAGAGCCTCTGATGAAATGGGCTTTAATGAAAATACCAGATAGCACAAGGGGACCAATGCTATACATATCCCAGATACTGCTATAGAGAGGGATGAGTTTGGTGGGTTTAATTGCTAGATGCCTTTTTTAAAGCATGAAGCTGTGGAGCACTGGTGGGCTGAGCTTTGGTTGCCATTTCCCTTGCTGTGCTTGCACCCAGCAAAATAAAAACATGTGAAACACTTGAGAGAGGCTAAGTCAGTGTCATCCACTCTCAGAAGGACGCCTCCAGAGCAGGATGGTTTAATCTGCCTGGGAATACTGTAATCACTCTCCTTTTTAGCTTTGCTTTACATCCAGATGCCCAGTGCAGATTCATGGTCTCCAGCATCCAATTACCTACTGTACACACTGGCCCATATGAGGTTTTTTCCTCTATTTTCTCTCTTATTCTAATAGGAGGGATTGCAACACTGCTCTTGATGCTCAAGAGATCTGCCCAGGTGAGCTTTGTAGAGCTGCACAGGGAGTGCCCAACCCAGATCTTATTCATGAACAAAGCCAGGTTGTTTGAACAGAGGCAAAGGTTGTTTGCTCTCTTCAGGAGACTGGCTCTGCTGATATGAGAAAAGCACAGGATGCAGATCACATAGGTGTAAGGAGCACTGAGTACAGCAGTGTTTCAAGTCTTGGAGACTTTACTAGTACACAGTTAGCAGAGGCTATATTAGATCCACCAGTCCTGCTATCCTGGTATCCTGGTAGAAGTGGATACACTTCTACCAAACCATAATGTGGGAATTGGGCAGGTGGTCTCATGGCAGGGGGATATTTCCTTTGATGCTTTTGTGGGTTGGGAATGATGAGAGAAGAAACTAAAAGCATCATAATATCTTTTTCCCCATGCAGAAAGATTGTCAATTCATGGAAAGTGAGGATGCTACCCAGTTTCAAACACTAAATACCTCAGAGCTACTGCTCTCCAAGATTGAGACCACACTGCAACACCCACCATTCCCCTCCTACAGGATAAGCAGGCAGTGGGAATTACGGGCTGCTGAGCAGAGCATGGCTGCTGTCAGGTTCACAGCAGGGCACTACAAAGGGAAGCTCTGTGCCCGCAGGAGATAGAAATCCCTTTGGCTTTTGAAAACTATATTTTTCTTTTAAGAAAAACAACCATCAGTCTCAATGCACAGCCACTCCACTCTGCTCCCAGTAGAAGTGTGAGGGTTTCTCACACAAGGTCTGCAGGACACTGCTGACTTTAACCCCACAATCACAAATGTATATGTAAAATTCCCTTGTCAAGCACCTTCCCCCCAGCATCCCTGTGTCTGCTGACAGGATCATTCCCAGTATATCCCTCCTGCAATCACAGGGCTTTGGGGATGGAGGCTGATGTGAGGGCTTAATTAATCAGTTAATTAATCCCAAACATTTTAACCCTCCAAATCCCTGCTGCGCTGTAGTTTGGCAATTTGTTCATTAGTGAAATATTTTTGATTGTGTTTGAACTTGGATCATTTGATTTCTCCCCCAAGACAGAAGCAAAATACAATCATGTCATTAGGAGAGTGAGTGTCTTTGTGTCTGTGAGCCCATGTGTGTGTTCCACTGTCCCCTGCATCAGGCACAAGCTCTGCTCAGGACTTTTCTGTGCTGCCATTAACCTCTCCTTGGATTCTTCTTTGCATTGGACATTATAAGCCTGAAGTTAGCCTGTGTAAGTGAGGTTAAGCTCTGTTGCCCTCTCTATATTGGTCAATTTGCCTCAAATGCTCAGGTTTTGCTGATGCAGGCACCTTTGGATCTGTCTTTCTTGGGAAATGGTTTTGGTGGGGCTCATGCCCACATTCAGCAGGAGCAGAGCTCTGACTTCCCTCCTCAGCAGGATCAGGGCTGCCCCACACAGCAGAGCTGGAAGAGCAGCAGTAAAATATATGGTCTCTAATTATCACATGAAATGAAAATCTGCACTGCTGGAATCCTGAACTGCATATTTTGGTTTAACGTAACATCTGAAGTGCCAAGACGCCCTGTCCCATCCTCTGGAATGTAGGGAGACCTGGATGTATTTTACAAAGTGTCAAACTCTTCTTCCACCCCTTTGTCCTGCCTCCATCCCTGTTCCTGGCTGAGATGGAGACCTACCTGCCTGCCTTACCCAGGCCATTACCTAAAACTTCTTACTGCCACTGTTTTCAGACCTGTTTCATTCCCACTCTGTTCTCTTGAGTACCCATGTTAACAACCCCTTGCTGAAACTGCAGACTTCCACCTTGAGACAAATCCAACAACTGGGGTCAGGTACCCAAGCTCCAGATAGCATCATCCAGGAGAGGGACCTCTGGGCAAGCAGGAGGATTTACTGCTCCAGATCCTAAACCCCACTTCAGTGGTGTGACTCTGTTAGTGCACATCCCTGTTCCCTGGGTTTTCACAGCACATTTTTGTGCCACTTGGCTACAGTAATGAACCCCCACCTAATTGCCATTCAATAAACCCCAGTTAAATTAACAGCTCCATCCAATGATCACCAACATCTGCTGTTCATCAGGCAGCCTTCCCTCTCCTCCTGCTCCCTGTGTCTCCTGGAATCCCAATGCCCCTAAATTCAGCCTGTCAGGTTCCTACTGAAGGGGTTGTGAAAGTTGGTCTGAAGGCCTTGCTGCTGCCAAGAGGTTTTTATGGAGCATGTGGAGGGGTTTGTGTGAGGAAAACCAGGGGGAAACGTTGTGGGTGTGCAAGCAGAAGAGAAGAGAAAGAAAGTTTATGTGCACAAAGGGAAAGATCAAGGGACTTTGCAGTGCCTTATAACCTGGAGGACATTGATATGTGTGTGAAACAAACAATGAGCAGCAGCAGCAAAGGAAGGCTGTGTGAGAGCAGTGGAGATCCTGAGCATCTGGTTAAGCCCCAGGAAAGAGGGTATGGAAGGTAGGGCAGGTGGAGGAGATAGGTGGATACACAGGTGTTCTTATGGAAGGCAGGAGGAAACCATTCCTTTGTGTCAAGGGAGTGCACTCAAATGAGTGTCACTCTAGATATCTGCTTGATAGTGGCATGGTCATTTTATTTTTGTGTTCATATGCAGTGTGCTTGTGATGGGCATGAGCTAAATGAGCATGAAACTCAAACATACTGTCTCTGCCCTCACTGCAGTCAGCCAGTGTAGGAATCTACTCACATGTGTAGGATCGTGTGCTTATTTGTAACAATGGGACCAGGTGAGCTGGTCACAGGGGCATATAAGCATCCCTGTACCTTTGTTTCCCAAACACCTACTGTCTTGATCTCTGGGGCACTCTGTCACACTGGTGATTCATTTTCCCAACATTGCCTGGCAAAAAAATGGTGAAGTCACACAGCTGGCATGAAGCAAGGACACTGGATTCACAGAAGCTTCACACTTCTTTGACTCATCATTTCTGTGTAAGGATTTAGTTCTGCATCAGCCCAGCTCTAACTGAAAATCAGATCCTGAATGTGACTTCTGTTCTGTCTGTTTGTACACAGATGTGTAAAGCCTGTGTGTGCATTTCCATCTCCAATAGCTCCACAGCAGCTGGGGAGAGGGAAGGTCACCTCTCTGATGCAGAGGTTAACAGGGTCATGCTTCACTTGTGGAAAAAACTCCTGCTTAAAATTAAGCCTCAGCCTTGCAGAAAGTCAGGCAAGACAAGCCATTAAAAAAGGTCAAAGATATTATCAACTCCTAATCCAATTAGATACTGATTATCTGTGAATTCAGCACAGCCTCACTGTTAGAGCTATGCTTAAGAAAATGAGCATTTCCAAAAAGCCAGCTGGAGATTGAGGGGGCTCAGAGCTGAGGCAGCCTTGTGAGAGATTATGCCACTGTCTGGGGAGCACCAGCAGTAGTAAAAGCCATGTCAGGCTTTCATTGCTATCTTTCTTCATACACATCACCTGGTGGGTAACATTACATTGCAGGTGAAGAAGACAGACAGGCCAGTTCACCATTCCTTCTCCCAGACACAAGTTTAAAAAAAAAAGGAAATAAAAATTCCCATACTTTATTAAAATCATCAGTGCAGCAGCCTGACTTGTTGGGAATTCTCAAGCAAATATTCTTAATGGAAAATATCATTCTGGCAAAACCAACAGATTCCACCAAGAAATAACCGATAAACCATTTACTTGGGGGAGGGGGAGGGGATAGGTGGTATTTTTGATCAGTCCAGCAAAAACCAGCATGTTTTAAGGATGCTTCCTACTACTTACATTCTGGGAAAAAGCCTAGCTGTTTTTAATCTGGAACTTGATTGCTTTATTAAAGGGATTATGTGATACAGTCCTGAGATACCAGGGGAATGGATTTGCTCCCCTGGCAGGCGGTCTGACTTTGAGAAAGGAGAGTTTGTGTGTTGAGTGCTGGCTGAAAGAGTTATGGAAATTACCCCCTGTGGTTTCATCCCCCTTGTCTCTAGACAAGAAAGTCTTTCTTTTTTTTTACCTTGAAGACAGTAGGACTGAGCCATGACTGGTTTCTCCCTAAATGGAGCACCTTGCTTTGGCAAACTAATTCCAGATAGGTGTAAATGGTTTTGGGTAGTTTATTCTGTGAAGATGGAGAGAGGTGCTCTGGCAGGGACATTTACAGTGTGTACAAAGCCTCCTGCAATGAGGCCTGGCTTTCTTTTTAGGTTGATACATATTGGCTGAAGGATGGATTAGGGGACGTGGGTTTCCAGTGTTGCTATTTGACTGCAATGACACTTTGGCTGCAGTGTCTGCCTTAGAAAAGTGATATTCTTTAAAAGAAACCTTGCCCATCAGCAGAGCCATCCCTGAGCAGGCCCTTGCAGATCTTGCTGGGTTCAGACCAAGAAGGCAGCACTCGGGTACAACTTCCTAAACTCCAGGAAAAAACACCTTCTGGTCACAGGCTGGACCTACCAAGGATGTTCAGCTTTGTAGGAGTTGAACTGATCTGGAGCAGCCAACAGCGATTCCTGCTTCTGGCAAGAATTTACCTTGGGAATATGGTGTTTCCCTTCCACATTTTAGCTGTCAGAGCAGCTCTTTGGCCAGGCAGTAGCACTCAGAGTCTGTGCTTTAGGTTTACATCTGCTGAGCATCTGGGCTTGAGGGTTTAGCCATGCAGGAGTGGTCACCAGCATGCACTTGTAAAGGGCATCTATTACACTGTATTAACCCCACGTGGATGCGTGCAGGCAGGATTAAGAGACCATAATCACATTCAGCTTGGTGGGCTTTTGGAAGAGAAATCAAATGAAGGCTGTGAACAAGGATGTCCCTGTGGGGGCTTAACACAATTTGGCTAATCCACTTGGCGTATAAATGGTTTGCTCAACTTCAACTTTCTTGCCAGTGTGTATACACAAGGTGGGAGCCAGTGCATATGGGCCTGAGACCTTCAGGTAAGATGAGTCATGTTTGTTGGGGATGATCTGGCTCTGGAGTCCCTCTCCTATTCCCCATAAAGTGAGCCCCTCCCTTGGGAGTCTGAAACAAACGGGGGAGAAATCACAATGGGCACAGCTGAGGGTGAGAAGCAGTTTTTCCTGGATAAGTAAAAGACAGAGGAGGAGATGTTGGTAAATAGGCTATTAACACCCAACGTCACTCCATTAATTTCATGGAATAAATCTTTTCTTCCTCCCATCTCCTATGACCTGAGCTGGAGTCTGTTTGCTGGGCTGGAAGGGGATCCTAACATGAAAATAGGGCTCAGTTTCCTTCCTGTAGCCTCAGCTGGCGCCAGCATTCCCCTTTTGATTTGACAAAGGTGACTGCAATGGCAAATGCTCCATCCACCCCAAGAAAGAAGGAATTTGGTATTTGCTATCTTCTTTCCTACACTAGAAAGGCAAGCAGATGCCTTTCAGATAGTACTCAGACATTTGTGCCCATTCTGCCCAGAGGGTACCTCTTCATCCACACCTGCATCTCCCCAGTAAGGACAAAGTCCACAGAGGATGGGAAGAGCTACCAGCCCTAACTCTGGGACAAGGTCTTTGCTGACAGAGAGCCAAAACTTGAGTCAGAAGGGTACAAAGGCTCCCTGGACTCAAATTCAAATGGACAAAGGATGAGCTGCAGCTAGTCCTCATCTGGAACAGCTTGCCTTGGAACCAGTGCATGTGACACTGAATCCCAAGGTGCTGCCACCTGGGTAAAGAAGCAGATTTATTAGGACATCAAATAAATTGGGAGATTTTATTCTCTGTATGCTGTTTGCTGGATCTTAGTGTAGGCTATACTGCAAGACACAGGTATCCATGCAGGAGACACTGGTGTGGTACCCACAGTCCTCATAATGAGGTGAAGCTGGCATGGGGGCCACAGCTGCCATGCAGGAGTAATCTTCCCTCTGCAAAAGTGGCTCATTGACCTGCCCAGGTTTTTGACCATAATTAATTCATACCTGTAAAGCACTGCTTAAAAATCTTCACAAGTTGGCATCACAGATGTGGAATGGAGTGTGACTGATCTATGGGCCTTCCCAGACCCTATTTCAGATCTTCCCAGACTATGTGCAATCCCATCCAGACCTTTCCTCCATGGATCAGTGGAGATTTTGGTTGCTGGGTAGAGATCTCATTGATTTTTTTTTTTTTTAAAGAATTGATGTTGCTATGGCAGGAAAGAGGTTTGCCCTATTGGAGACCACACAGCTGCAGGTAAAGACTGTTACAGTTTGTGGGAGGCTTAATTAGAGAAGGTGATTTGAGTGACCTGCTTTGGCAATGAAAAAAAGCCCTATTAGAATCAGCCTTACTTTGGGAAGGTGGGGAGGTCTGGCAAGTGCTGTCAGGGGGAAGGTTTCCATCTCTAACTGGCCTCGCTCTTGCTAACCAAAGTCCACAGCAAATCCCCCTCCAGTGTAAGAAGGCTCATGACTCATTTTTAGAAGCCTGCTGTGATAAGCTGTTTTTCCCATCCCTTTGCCAATGCAGCCAGCACAGCCCCACATGCTCAGCAGCACTGTTGCCTTTGCCACATTGCTCCATGAGTCCTATCGAGACAGAAATAGGGAGGGTGAGGATGACTGAGATGGAGGGAAAGCAATAGGAATCCTTTGGTTTCAGTCATGACTGGTCCTGTGGGAAGCCAGGGAGAAGGCGAGAAGAGACCCCACTCTGGCATGTATCCCCTACATCCCCCTTCCCACTGACTCTAAGGCAGCTGCAAAACTCACCACTTTCCCAGCACTCACTCAGGAGGGAATAACGATAATAAAAACANGGCGGGAAGAGAATGAGCACTTGGGAACGGCTTGGATTTCACAGCCTCTCCTGGCAAACGTGACTTTTCAGAGGGAAAGTCGCCGCCACCGGCTTGTCCTTTGTGTCTGCAGAAACAGGGTCCTGTCTCAGCCTTTCCCTTGTCATTGGATCTGGTCGGAGGGGCTACAGCCCCTGCCACTTCCCCCATGAAAAAGAAGCAAGATTTGTCATCCCTGCTGTGGGCCCTGCGTTCCCAGCCTCTCTTGCCTCATTTACAAAACACCCCCAGTCCCACAACAATGTAGAGCTTGAAATCCTTTCTTCCTACTTGATACTTCATTATTGTGATTGCTTTTTATTGATTGACAGAGCTGCCTTTGCAAATACCCAGGACCCTTGGAGAACTGTAAGTGGCTGATTCAGTCCAGCTCTCACACACGTGAGCACACCAGCTCTCACTGGGCATGGGCATGGTGGAGCTGCATCTTCCCTCCCCTGCTTCCAAAACACAGCTTCCTCAGAGGGATGGTGAGAACTCAGAGGTTGTTTCTCTGCCCATCATTGCAGCACAAAACTGATCACTTGGGGAAGTGGGATGTTGCCACACATATCACAGCTAGGTGAGAAGATCCACAAGACTGCTACCAAAGACTTTATTAATAATGGTCAAAATTATCTTTGTGCACCAAGGGCAGATGTAGTTCTCAGGGAATCAGGATCTTTGGTTTCCTTATAATCTTGAAATTGTCCCTGCTTTCTCCAAACCCATGCTACAGCTCCCCACTGACCTCATGTCAAGGGTGACTGTGATTTTCCAGCCATTTTCACAGAGGTGTCACCTGGTCATCTGAGACACAACCTCTTTTCCCAGCCATCGAACTTGCCTGCGCCATAAAAAAGAGGTACAGCTAGTACCCAC
The DNA here is from genome assembly GCA_013400935.1 of Turnix velox. Taxonomy (NCBI): domain Eukaryota; kingdom Metazoa; phylum Chordata; class Aves; order Charadriiformes; family Turnicidae; genus Turnix; species Turnix velox. The sequence goes on along the minus strand of VZTY01006499.1, from coordinate 137,595 downwards.
TGGGCCAGTCTCACAGCCTGTGAGCAGATCTCAACTCCTGTCTCTTATGGATGGATGAATGCATGGATGCATGGATGCATGGATGAAGAAGCAGCTCCAGCTATGGGGAAGATCCTGCCCTTACTCCTGCTGGGGCACCTAATGCATTGATGCACTTTCAGAGTTGAGACTGACAGAGGGGACACAGGGCCATGCTGCAAATGTTCTAGGTCCCAGCCTGCCCATGACACCAGGAGAGCTCATTCTTGTAGTGATACAGATCCACCTTGCTGAGACACCCCATAGTGGAATAGGGAGTTCTCCTCATGCTTGAGGACTTTAAACTCCAGATGTACACTCAGAGGAGTCAGAGCAGCCTGCTGGGGACTTCCCAGCAGCCAGCCCTTGTTCCTGCTCAGAACTTCTTGCTGCACATGCAAACTCAATTAAGCACAGCCCAACGGTCAGAGCTGGTCAGAACTGGAGTGGAGGAATGGGTGAAGCATTGAAACCACACAGCATAGCAAAGCTCTGGCAGCTTTCCTGCTCTCTCTTCATAGGATTTAGGAAGACAACTCCCAGAAGCCGAATCTCCTGAGGTGGTCTGGAGGATGCGTCTGCCTGCTCTGGGTCTTCAATCAAACCCAAGGATACTTTCATCTCCTGACTTTATGAGGGCACACTGCTTGGGAAGTAGGAGACAAAATGCAACTGTCAGAATATAGATCTTGGCTGTGATGTATGGGGTAGTGAGATGGGCTGCTGCTTGTTATCCCCTGCCCTGCCACAGTGGCAGACAAGGGGACAATGCAGAGAGCTGCTGCCAGCCAGCAGGCAGATCACAGGGAGACCAGGCATAAGGAAAAAGAAGGACCGGTAGAGATCACTTGTAAAGGTGAGGAGAGCACTAGCTATTAACCTGATGTAGACACTGATTAAAGAGACACTATCCTATAGATTCCATTCAAGGATTTCTTACCGCACTAGGAATAGAAATAATTCCTAACCCAGGGGCTTCCAGGGCTGTTTCCAAGTATTTTAAATTTTAAAGCAGACATTTTCTTTCATTACCGCAGGAGGGATGCCATCAAGTTGCCCCTGCAGAGCTAACTGGGGCCTCACCACCCAGCTCCTTGCCCAGATCACCAGCTTAGAACTTCCCTGACAACTGGTTTGGGATATTGTCATCTCAGACCAGTTTAGCACTGTGAGCTGAGCCACATCCCTCTGTGTGATCATGGTGCCTCCAAGGATCAGCCCTGAGTGCAGTATCCGTGCAGGAGGAGCAAAGGAGCAAACACAGCCCATCCTCTTACAACCACTGTTTCACAACTGTTCTTCATCCACAAGTATGTCACAGAGGGCAAGCTGCAAGGCAAGGCCATGTTCCTACCATTGTGGTGTTTCTGCAGCAGGCTATCTTTCTATTAGCATCATTTTTTGACATAAACAGTAAGTCTTTCCCCAGCAGAAAATGTCTGCAGTGTGGATGCTCGGTGCTATCACACAGCCCTCCATCCCCAAATCCTCTTTGCCAGGGGACATGTCTGAGCCTCCCTGGTATCTCCCAGCAGAGGGAAGCACCGGTACGAAGTCGTGACCGGGTTGCAGCAATGCTTTGTGATTCTAGTGATGGACAATAGCACCCTGCTTCTCTTCTGGAGGCCCAGGGCACTTCTCGCCCCCCGTCTGGGTACACAGAGGAGCCCCAGGCACAGATCACTCGTGCAGAGGATGGAGCAGCTGCCCTTCGTGTCCAGGGTGCCCATCAGCTTTGCATTTGGGAGGCTCCTCCCATGGAGAGGGCAGGTTTAAGCAGTGCCCTGAAGCCTTGGCTTCTTGGAAGGGTTATTCCCTTTGTCTCCTTTTTTTCCAGATCTGACTCAAAACGGAGATCAGGATGACTCTCAGCAAGCAAAGATCCCATGACTGTTTCCCCAAGAGCCAGGATATTACTCCTTGTATCCTGGCCATATTCCAGCTCGGGAAATTACCTTCTGCCTCCCTAAATCCCCCCTGCAGTTTCAATTGGATACAGGCTTCTCCTCTTTCTTGCCGAAACTGCTGCGCGGGGTTGCTGAGCGCGGTTAAGCAGCTGCTCTCGGAGGTGGGTGACAATGAATCTCAGGGGTGTTGGGGTCAGAGCTGAGCAAGGGCAGGGAGCGCCGCCTGCCGTCTGTGCAGCGGCCTCTCCCCGGGGTCGTGCTCAGCCCCAAACGAGGCTCCTCTCCCAGAGCCGTCCCTACTTTCCCCAAGCTCAGCTGCCTCTTTTACCCCCTGTGCATCACAGAACCACAGTTACTACACACCAAGATGGATTTTGCTTCCTTTTGTTGCGTGCCACCTGCCTGGCTGGACACCAGCTGCCAGAGCATCAATTTGTTCACACACCTGGAGAACACGTGCTCTTCTCACAGGCACGTTTAGGCATGGGATCCCTCACCCTTTGGCTAGCCCTCACATCTATGTATGGGCTTTTGGCCATTCCAGAATTTGTCCCTCTGGGAGCAGCCGTTGGAGCCCCATGTGGGATGCTAGGCTTGCAGTATGGACCCCTGAGCAGAAAGAAGTCATAGCACAGTGTGAGACCCCACCCATAGGAACTTCAGGGACAGGTCCCCTTCCAGGATGCAATCTAGAACCCTCATGCTGTGGAAAGCACCAGTGTAGTCCCATCTAGAGAGTCACCTAGGGCTGAAACAAACCCCAGCAGAGAACAACCCTTGAACAGGAATCCCAGAGGTCTCCAGACTGAAGTTGTTCAACCACGAGTTAAGAATGCAACACTGTCAAGTAGCCAGATTTTGCGTTGTTCTTGATGCCAGAATCTATACAAGCAAATTACTTTGCTGTCAGGAATACAACAGGAGAAAGAGAGAGAGAAATCCCCTGCCTGGGCACTCTGGAGACATACCCACAATATTCTGAGTAGTGTGGCCATTTCACTGACATCCTCTGACATCTGGGGAATGCAAAAAANGTGAAATGTGGGAAAAGAAAAAAAAAAAAAAAAAAAAAAGACAGGAAACCTTTAAAGTCATTTAATAGATGTGATTTGTGGATGAAATATAATATACAGTGAAAGGTGGGGACAGCAGCCTTTAATGAAGTGTCTTGGAGAAAATCACACATGATCATGCATGTGTGTCAAGGGGAGGTCTTTATACATATCAATATACATACAGACATTTACACACATATCTGTTACACAATCTTCCCATGTGGTTTATGGGTGCATATAAAAATATATACATCTGTACATGTGCCTGTGCTGTGGGCAAGAGAGCTGCCAAGAGCAGTCAAATTTCAATCCAGCATGCAGAAAGCAGCAGCTCAGTCCTCTCTGCTCCCCATGAATCACAGCCCATGGATGAGGATCAGTGATGATGTCAACTCTGGTGCCAGCTCTTCTTCCCTGGCTCCACTGGGCCAGATTCCCTCTTCACCCCACCCCTCTCATCCCGCTTGTTCCCTACCCTGCTCTTCCCTTCCCAGCAGGATGACATTCATCCATCATCAGCATTTTAAGTGCTGGCATGTCATTGAGGCTGTCAGACACCTTCTTTGCTCAGTGCAAGAAGGCTCCGCTTGGTGGCTTGGTGCGACCGTTTCCATTTGGAGCCCCTAATCTTCCTATTTGGGTTAGTTCCACTTGGTTTCACGGAGCGCAGAGTGAGGGGAACCCAATGGGAAAGCAGTAAATTATATCAAATAATAGAGGGAGAGCTTGCTCTAATAACTCTGACCACAGGATACTCAGGCACAGATGCGATGCCGGGGGTCGAGCACTGCAACCTGCCAGGGTAAATCCCCTGTAGCCTGCCTTCACCACCGAAGACAGAGGGTCCAGGTCCCATCTCAGTGCCACCGGGTGTAAATCTGGAATTAACTGGCTGGGAAAGTGAGCCTGGGATCTGGCCCCAGCTCTGATCCAGTGGGTGTAAAGTGAGCTCTAGCAACCTGGCCCCACGGCTGAAAAATGGATCGACGTAAGGGGAAGGGAGCTGGAGACAGGGTCACTTAGGATAGTCATTGCAAAGTGCCAGGGAGAAGTCATTTCACTATCCCTTGCCCAGAGGGCTGACATTCTTCAGAGGTCTGCCTGTATTTCATCTCGTCAAATGACCATGGCCTGATGTCAAACATGCTTTCCAGAGAAGACAAGCTGTCCAGTGGTGAGTACCCCCAGAGGGGACATCCTCCCTTGGGTCTCATCACTCTGCTCCAACCCCAGCAGAGTCACAATCCCCTCTGAAGTCCACACAGCCCTAACCCACACACACCCTTGCCCTTGCCACTCCAGGTGCTGTTGGAGTGAAAAGCAGCCAGAAAGATGGCACAGCTGCCATCCCAACTCTGCTATGTCATGCGCAGCTACTCAGGTTTAAACTGGGAGTTAGAGGAGATGCTTATTTTAGAAGCAAGTTGTTTTTGCAGCATGCTTAGTCAAAGCAAAAGCAGGAGGGGAGGCAGGGGGATTATTTAAAGGGGAAACCCCCTGAGCATGGACCCAAGCACTGGGCTAATTTTAGAAGCCAGAAGATCCTGGAGTCGTGACAAGGGACTCAATGGGACTTTAAGAAGTGGGCAGCACACCAGAAGAAAGTGAGATCCAGGGCTGTCCGTGTAAGGACTGGTGCTGAGAGCAGGGGTGAATGCACTGAATCAGCTGCTTTGGCTAAAACAGGCAGCTTACTGTTCCGTGCCTCAGTTTCCCCATTCCTTTGGGGATACTGCTTTCACATGAGATCTCTTAATCTCACATCTTGGGGTCTGCAGATGGCATGTAGAAAAGGGCAGTTAATTTCAATCTATGTTAAAAGATAAATGGGAGTCTGTGTAGACTGGATTGTATTTGGGGATCTTTTAAACACTTTTTGTCAAAGCTGTTGAGGTAAACATTTCACAACAGTTCCCTGGCAGAGGTGTGAGTATTCCCAAGAAGGATGGAAGCCACAGGGCCATGGCTGTACACAGAAAAAATGACAGATTTTCATTCCACACCTGCAGACTCCAGGTCACAACATGGCATTACCTCTGCCATTCCTTTCCCCCCTGCTTCCACCACTGCAAAACCCAGGAATAAGCATTGGCCCATGCATGGTGCCTGTGTATGGTGAGCAGCACAGCCCTGGCTCACCCCCCTTCTCTTTCTGGGCATCAGCAGAGCAGTGTGTTGGGGGATGCACACACGCCTGTCTGCCTTCTCCATCCCTGCAACTGCCAGCCTACTGATCTATAAGCTAATCCTACCCCAAGCTGATCTATAACTAATTCACTTACAACACAATTGCAATATCGATTCCCAAACTGCTTTGCAGACAGTGCTAAAATGTGTGTGTGTGCACGGCGGGGACAAGGGAATCGGCTGACAAAAAGGCAGAGCGTGGGGAGGGCACGGGTCAGTGCCTGCTCCTCACAGGAGAGATGGGAGCCTGCTGCAGACACAGCTTCATGTGCACCCTTCCAGCCCTTCCTTTGTCTCCACTGCTGCCAAGGGCTGTGACTGCCTGCAAAGAGATGTGAATGTGCCTTTCTGCCTATGGAATCTATGCATTCACCATCCTTGTGTCTGCTGAGCAAGGCCTGTCTGTCTTTGCGGGATGCTCTTTGTTTATCTCCAGCATCTCAGGACAGCAAGTCCAGTCCTGCATTCTCTCAGCTCTATGGAGTTTCCAGCTGCATGGGCAGGCACAGGACTGGACACTGATGTCTGGAGTACAAGTGCCCAAGCAACAAGGTCACATCTAATTGGGGAAGAGAGCAAGGACTGTGCTTCCAGCAAGAATTGTGGTCTGGAGCAAGAACTGTGCTATCTGAGGTGGGAACCACCTCCACAGCTCCTGGTCCATCTCCAGAGGACAGAATGATTCATCCCAGAGTAGTGATTGCCCTTTCCCTACCTGGTCAGGAGGCCCAACCCCATGTGGACCCACTGTGCTTTGGGAGCTGGCCTGAGCCCAGAGCCTTTGTTCCTGACATTGCTCACTCCAAGCTGTTTCAGGATCAGTTTGGAGATACAAAATCCAACACAGTCTGGGACTAGTGCTCAAGGTACTTTCCTAAACCCTGGGGCAAGCGTAGGGTCTTCCAGCTTGTTGTCTCCTGCATTGAGCAGTGGAGTAGAGGATGCAGGAGCAGTACAAGGCTGAGCATCTCCCAACCAGAAGCAAGAGGCACAGCCTTTTTGTGCTTACACCATTTCCACCAGCAGAACAAGAGAAGGCTGAAACCACCAAGAAAAGACCCTGTCTTTTGGTCAGTGGTCTCTGAGAACCACTCTTCACTCCAGGAGCTATGTTTGAAAGGTTGATTTATGCAGCACAAAGTAAAGAAGACATATTTAATGACAAATGGAAATGTCATATTGATCCAATGGACAGGCTGTGAAATACTGTTGTACATGGGCCGTTGCTGAACCCACTGAGCAGGTGGAGGCATTCAACAGCTGGACAGTCAATACAGGGAGAACCCTGCCCACCCCACACCTGCCTGCAGCATGAGAATCACACAGCCAAGATGGAAACTGGGAGAAAGCTGCTAATCTTAAAAGGAGGGGACATGTTGAAGGACTTTCCCATCCATCCAAGGGTACCATTAGTACTTCAAGTGGTGCACATGCAGGATGGCAGAGCTGTCATCTCATCGCGCCCAGAACAGTGTGGCACTGACTGAGGCTTGGCAGTTCCAGCATTAAATAATATTGGCAAAAGGCAGAACTGCGTATGGTGGCAGGACAAATCATAGACACATAGAATCATAGAACCACAGCATCATAGAATAGTCTGGGTTGGAAGGGACCTTAAAGATCACGAAGATCCAACCCCTAATGTTGGGGTCCCCTAATGAGGGACACCTCCCACTAGATCAGGTTGCTCAGTGCCTTGCCCGGCCTGGCCTTAAACACCTCCAGACAAGGGGTATCCACAACCTTTCTAGGCAATCTGTTCCAGTGTTTCACCACCCTCACCATAAAGAATTTCTTTCTTATATCCAGCCTGAATCTCCCTTCTTCCAATTTACATACATTATCCCTAGTCCTTCCGTCACATATCTTATTAAAAAGTCCTACCCCTGCCTTTCTGTAGGCCCCCTTCAGTTATTGATAAGCAAATCTACTTATCTTTCATCAAATACAGGTCAGAACCTCCCACACAGCCTGTAGTAGGAGCAGAACTACCCATATGTATTCTATGCCTGTGTTTCTCTCCCAGTGGGAAAAGTGATGTATCCAGGACTGCCAGAGCTCATGCCAAATGCCTTGGATTGCAAAATTGAGTGGCATTAATGCTGTTGAGTTTAAAGAGTGTCTGCAGCATCTTTGGAAATGAGACCCCTCAGCCACACAGCCATGTTGTGTGGGACTTCAGGGACCACCTTTATACCCCTGCCCTGCTCATGCTGCAGCCATCAGCAGTTGTTGTGTTGGTGTACCAGAGATTTGCCTCAGCTGGAGAAAAGTTCCACTTGGACAGAGCACAGCAGAGGGGAAAAGTGATCCTAAACTGGCAAAAATAGAGCATCGGCCTCATATAATTTCTCTGAAAACAAGATTTATTGAAGTTCTGTCTGTGGGAATCACTGTAGTGTGGAACACTCAACATATAGATTCAATCACTGACTCGTACCCTACTGCATTTTTCATTAGGAAAAATATTGGCTGGGGAAGTTTGACCTCATAATCTCTGCATTTTAAACAATAACCAAGGAACACAAAAGTGACAGACTAAGGAAATCTCTTCCACTTCAGCACTCCCTTAGGCAGAGGCCAAGACCTGAAATACACTGCTATGGACCTGAGTCACCTACTGTTACCCTTTGGGTCCATATTCCTCCAGAGCTGATGGTGTCTTCAATTGCATGTACACACTGTCCAGAGTGGGCATAATGCACATAGCACCTTGTGGAAGACCAAGGCATAAAACTGGAGTCTGTTCTCAGCGTAATTCAGTTGCCTGAGTAGGGACAGTCTCCATTACAGACCAAATAAAGGATAATCTTCATTTGAGATTAGCTACTCACTTTCTGCAATAAGATGTCCCAAGCCTGTAGTCAGCACAGGGCTAAGGGAGACATATTCCTGTTGGTCAAAGCTGTGGTCTCCACTTTCAGTTTGTCCTGCATGTACCTGGTATCACACAAGGGAGAGCTGGAGTCTCAGCTGCTGATCTAGCACAGCCCCTCTCAAATTAATTCCTGCTTTACAGTCTAAATAAATTAACTTACGTCAATTAGAGGTTCCTGGTGCTTTTAATGTCAGTGTCATAATCAGATACCAAAATGGATTTGACTTTCTAAATCATAGCTCCAAAAGGCTTTCAATCTGAAGCTGTTTTATGTGTGACCCAATTAGAAGCCACAAGACTTGAGGCCCTGATCACCTCTTTTATACAAGCTGCTTAGTTGGTGGTCTTAATGGCCAAAAAGAGACCTCACTGCAGGCCCCATTACTCTATGCTTCTCACCAACTGCATTCCTCCTTTTTTGGCTTTTGACAGCAAGAGACACCCCATCTTGCAGCAAAAGCCAGACCCGAGAAAGCTAAAGGTAGGCAGTGTTGCTCTGTCCTTGATTCATGCATCAGGTTTGTATGGAAAGGGACATCCATATATTTTATGAAGATAAGCTCAACTTGAGAGACAGCACTGGAACTTTATGAAAACCCTCACATTCCCTCAGTGAGTGTCCCTGACAACCCAAAGCCAAAGGATCCTATTATCCATGGGTGTTAGTCTCTTCTCACAGCTAACAAGTGATGGGATGACAGGACACAATCTGAAGTTGTGCCAGCAGAGGTTTAGGTTGGATATTAGGAAAAATTTTTCCACTGCAAGGCTTATCAAGCATTGGAACCAGCTACATAGAGGAATGGTTTGAGTCATCATCCTTGGAGGTATCTAAAAGACGTGTAGATGTGGACTTGGCAGTGTTAGGTATCAAACTGTACCTGGTGATCTGAAGGTGATCCAGCCTAAATCCCATTATCCTATGATTCCATGATTTGATGATATCAAGGAATGCCAAAAGGTAATGAGCTGGAGCGGAGATCTTGGAAGACTTCGGTTCCAGGCATGACTGAATGGGACCATTTTGCCCATTAGGAAGAAGGGGTACATCTCAGGCAGCCTAATTGCCCCCAGGTTTCTAGGGAGATTTTTCTCTTTATCACTGCAGATCTTGAAGCCTTTCTGAGCATTCATCTGATATCAAGGAGGGAATTCTTCTCCACCCCTTTTACTGTGCTCAGCGTCAACCTTGCGACTTCTTCCAAGAGCCTTCAGTTTGATTTCCATGTTCTGACACAGCCATTAGTTACAAAGAGTGATTGGTTTGGTTGTTGTCATTGAGTCATTTTTTAAATGGCTCCAGGCAGCGTCAGAGAACAAAGAAACAAAATACCCGTGAAAAGAGTTAATCACAAATTACTAATTATTTCTCCCCCCTTCCTTTGCACTCCTTCCTTTCCAAATCATGAAATATTATCCCCATGAAGAAAGGAAAAGGTCTGTCCATTCGTGAGCCCTTCACGGATTTTATACACCTAATTCATCAAAAGAGAAACACTTCCTGATTGTCTGGGATTATTTTGAGAGGTGAGCTCATGACCCCCCCAACCCTCCTGAGAGCCACGGCAAGGGGTGAAGGCTCTGATTTACATGTCCCAAGATGCAGCTCTGAGCAATGAGGTGGGGAATGGTGGAGCCTCATGGTATCAAGGAACCCTAATACTCTGGTATGTATATACGAAGGGCCACTGAGCTGGGCCCTTCATGTAGACAGATCCCATGTCTCCAAGTGTTTCTGAAGCCATTCAGATTTTATGGGGCTGCTGATTTCAAACAGGCCGAGGGCTTTGAAGGAGGTACTGTGCATGCCATTTGGGGTTTCATATTTATTTACAATGTGGTCTTTTATTCCCTTTTCCAGCCAGGACGTACGTGCCACAAGACAGGTCTTTAGCTCAACAGAGCTCAACTAGAGGGACAATCTGATAGGAGCGAGAATCTGGCATCCTGAAAAATGTACTTGATAAGAAATTTGGGTGTGATGAAAACTGAGCATTCCGAGCTGCTTCCAGGTCTAGATCCACTGAGATCTGCTCGTAAAATATCCATAGGTCCCTCAGAGTAGAAGCGGATGGGGAAAGCACTGTTGAAAATAATGACTCTTGTAGATGCCCAGTTCCCTGCTTGCCCAGTTCTCCCAGTCCCATAGTACTGAGATCTTTGGCTGTAACAGGTCAGAAATTACTGGTGAGGAATCTGGAATCATAAAGCCTTCATTTCAGATGTCCATGCCTCTCTGTCACCCTTCCTGTTTGATCACTAGCAGAGCAAGTATTCACACCCCAAACTCACACCAGGCATCTCACTGAATCTTGGAGGTGTTCAGCATTCAGTCATAGATTCATCTAAACAGCAAAGATCTTTTCATAAAAAAGTCACAGCATAATCAAACATCTTTGACTTTCAAATCTGTATCAGTAGCTAACACAAAGCAGAAGACAGGCAGAACCACTAGGACTCCTCTACCATAGAAGACTTGAATATACCTGCTGGATGGGTGGTAAATCTCCTCTTTACGGTATTTTTTCGGCCTTTAGGAATGGATCCAATCACAGAGACTCTGAACTGCATCAGCATCACTTCAACAGGCTCAGAATTTGCCCTTTGCATGGTTAAAACCCTTTGACCTTTTCTGTATGCATTCAGGAAGACATCCTATTTTGCGTGAAAATTAAGCTATTTATCTAACTAAGACAAATAAATAAACCCCGATCTTCTAGACCTAGAAGGGGAGTTTGAGAGAAGAGTGCTCCTTGACTAACCTGTTTTTTTTCCCAGGACAGAAAAAGCTTGACCTGTTTGCCTAAAAGCTGAAAGAGATGCAAAAGGAGACCATAAGGGAGCATGAAAACACATGTGAATCAATAAGATCAAGTTAACAGGATCAAGAATAAACAGAATGAATGAAATAGGATAAAAACACTAGGCGAGATGCTCAACTCAGCATCACCTCAGGGATCACTGCTGAAGTAGCTGCAGTGCCAAGTTCATCCTTGGTGTCATTCCTTCAGCCGTTTCCTCCTGCCATTTTAAAGCTTGGTGGATTTAAGAGATTTGGGTGAGATATTTTTTTGTCCCTGTCAATGATGTCTCAATTCAAATAATGTGTGAGATTCTTGGGTTTGTTCCATGTCTGCCTGGCACAGCTTAGGGTCTGGCTTCTAAAAATGGCAACTCCCCATATCCCAGCAGCTCTGTTCTGGCTACCAGGATATCCAGAAAGGTGCCTACATGTGAATTTGGGTGACAAATTTAAAGCAGCCATGTTTGCGAACCAGTTTTGGTGTTTATGTAACAGACTCCATCCCAATTCAACAAGCATGATGACAGCCAGGCTTCACTCCAAGCACGTGTTTAAACTATTTTGGCTTTAAGAGAGTTTATGTTTATGCTTTAAGTCAGGCAGGTGCTTTGTGGATTGAGTCTCGAATCCTTTTAACAGATGCACCATCTTCCCATGGTCCCTCAAAGCGAACAGCCAGAGATTTTAGAAGAGATACTGAGGTATTTGCTGGTTGTTTTTTCCAACAGCTTCCTGCTGTGCAGCACAGCAGGGTGCTCCAGCAGCTCCCAGCATGCCTGGCTCTCATACAGCCCTTGCTACACCATTAAAAAAAAAAATTTAAAAAAAGAATCAAATATGATGTAAAACATCTTTTCTCCAGACTTGTTTCCAAGGTACTTCATGAGCAGGTGTGAATTCTTTGTCTCAGGGAAACCATGGACCTGATCACTGTTTGTTTTATCAAAGGAGAAGGAGGACGCTACAGAAATTGAAGTTCGGTGTTAGCCCCATTCATTGGTGGGTGAGCAGAGGTTCCATGGGTACCCTGACTCCTGGATAATTCTCCTGGTGCCTTCTGGGATCCCTTCACTGGGACACAACGATGCAGCCCACACCCTTGTGCTCTCAAAAACAGCCAGAGAAGACTCCAGCAACAAAGCTGCACCAAACACCTTGTCAGAAAGATGACACCCTCAGAGGGGGCAGTCCCCATAACCCCATGTCTGGGCATAACTCATGGTGCCACTCAGGGATTACCCCTTCATTCTTCTGCCTTGGCTCTCTCACTCAGCTTCCAGTCCAAGGCTGAATTTTGCTTAGTTTAAGAGACTCGATGAGTTCACTGCCTCAGGCAAGATGGCTGCAGGCCATCAGCTAAAATAGCTGCTTGTCATCATCTCCTTTGTCCGGGCTGTGGTCTGGCATGACCTGTGCCTCCTCTGCTGTTTTTGAGATCCTTTTACAGTCCACCTTTGAAGGACTGACTGACAGCAAGACCTTGATCTTTCCTTTCACCCTCTTCCCTCTCCTCTCTCTTTCCCTTGCCACCTGCTCTAGTTATTTCTCCCCTGTGCCTTTTGGGAGGGGTTTCTCTCTCTTCCTTATTGTACCCTTCTCTCCCAACATGGATCTTCTATCCCATGGATCCTACCACCCAGTAGACTCCCAGAACAGCCCTGCTCTGAGTTAGGATGTTCATCAGAACCACTACTACGTTCACCCACTCTGGCATGGTGGTGTGTGCTGGTGAGTGTGGGTCTCACTCAGGATCACATCACAGTCTGGAAGCAGCCAGCCTGGTATAGAGAGGAAGATTATGCTCCAGTATCTTACCCCAGAAGTGCCCATTTTCCCCACACTCTAGGGCAGATGAATTGTGTGTACCTCACAAGTGTCATGAACTTCTCAGGTGTCATGTGGCCTCACCAGAGAGGGATGATCAAAGGAGGTCCCCTGGCCTGGCACCTAGTTGTGCTGTAGGCTCCCTCTGCAGCAGATTGCCCTCACAGTTTGGTGGCCAGTGCAGCCTGGAACATTTTTCCAGCACAAGGAATTCCTCCCAGGTCAAGGACCTGACATGGTAAGGGGTGTCACTTACAGCCAGACGTGGATGGCACAAACTGTAGGGGTTTAACTCATCAAACTGAACCCCTTTCCAGAGAGCAGAGAGCTCCTGAGCTCGGCCAGCTGCTAGGAGCAGGAGTGGGGAAAAGGAGCAAGGTGACCAACCCCAGTGCTGGCTGGGACCTGACAGCTGGGGCTGTCCCCTGTCACAGTCCTTGGGGGATGGTCCTCCAGCCTGGAAGGTGTCAAGCTGGCAGGAGAGTGACATTTTTCCTGAGACAGATATTTTGATGCTGCATCTCTGAAATCAAGACTCCATCCTTACAAGGGTACCTGCTGTATTTGAATCAAGTGCTGCTCGCGCATGTGGGCAACTCATACCAGGGCATCATGCACACTAGTGCAGGACAGTGGCTCACAGCAAGGATTGTACCCAAACCTTGCCTTTCTGCTTCTGAGAAGGCCTGACTGACACCATACTGCCTCCCCAGACTGCACCTCATGATGGAGAAGACCTCTGGCCATTAAAGAGTTTCCTTTCCAAAAGAAGCAAACACTTGGCTCCTTATTCTAATGTGTGAGAGACCTGGGGCTGTAGACCACGCCTGGGATCCAGCCACCACTATGGCAGGGTCCTGCCTCAGCCCTCCCCAGCCAGGCTGCCTCTATTTGTCATGAGCTCTGACTCCAGACACAGACTTGACTGATGTGGATGATGAAAAAGGAAGATGCCACTTCATAGAGCTCTTGATGGGACTGAGTGTCAAAAATGTACCCACTCATCTGTACTTCACTGCTGGCTCCTCAAAGCCCATTGTGCACCTCCTGGGCAGGTCTGCACATGCTGTGTCCAGCATGCCAAAGGGTCTGGAAAGGAATCTGGGCACAGTGGTCTGTGATCAAGGACAAACAAAGCTCAAGGTTTGTGCTGTTGTCCTCCCCCTGTGGGGAGATGGACATCAGCAGGCCCTATCAGTGTCAGCAGGTCGCTCTTGTTCCAGTTAGAAATAAGCTGTTACACTGAATACAATTGACCCTTAATGCCAGCTGCAGGGACCAGAACATGAATTGCCAGGAGGTTATGCTCCTTCCAATCCATCTGCTGTCCGTGTGCCGAGCTCAGATATCTCTCCTTCTCCCCCAGCCCCGAGCTCTCCTCTCAACTTTCAGATTACCCTGACTCCTGGGCTGCACATTTAGTCTTTCTCCTCTCCTACTACTTACACTACTCCACAAAGATGAACGAGGTCAGGGACAGGTGGTATGTCACCACCAGTCCCTCTGTAATCCAGGAAGGATCTGGGAGAAGGCTTAGCTACCCAATATCCATCAGCTCCTGTGAGCATCACTCACTCTAGCACTGGTAAAGGTGATGTTCACTTCACCAGAGCTATAGCTCAAGAGAACAGTGTTTCCAGGGAGACTTGGTGACAGCAGTTAGAGGATGCTGCTGCACTTTTAGGGTCCTTGTCACATGCTGCCCCAAATTGTGAACTTTTTCAGGCTATAAAATTTGGGTTTTCTCTGTTCTAAATCTCTCCAAAAGGAGCCGCTTCATTCAAACATTTCAGCCATGTGGTTCAGGGAAGGCAAACAGCTGAACAAGTGGCATAAATGGGCTAGAAGAAAGTAATTACTTTCCTTGCTTCTGATCCGCTTGCTGGCCCTGGTAGAGATGCTTCCCACTCCCATGACACTATTTCTCCTCCTCCTTTCTGCCTTGTGTGTGCAGTCCGCAGCCTCGTCGGAGAGAACAGGGGCTGGTTTGGGCTGGGATATCTGGTGCTTCAGGAAGACCAATAACCATGACCATACTGCACATAAGAGCTTTCTGCCAACATTCAGGCACTGATACTCTCCCTGCCCACTTTCATCCAATATAAACTGGAGGTTGTACCCGTTCAGGGTCTCAGTAGGAGGATGCTAAATACTTTGTGGGTCTCTGAACATGGACTTGGTGGTGGACATGGGCAGCCACAGCTAAGAGGTGGAGGCAGGATGGGGACATGAAAAGCAGCTGCTGCTGGAGTATGGCACAGCAAACAGCTGCCTCCCCAGAATCTGTCTGAAGCTTTCAGGGAAGTAAAGTTACAAGACTGGGAAAGGGAAGGAACTGGGAGCAAAACTGGAGAAGGCAGAATTTGTTTGTCCTTGGAAATCTTATAGCCATGGTAGGGTCTTGCTGTGCTCAGTGTTTTCAGGGAGAGGCTGGCTCTTCAATCACATACCCACACCGCTCCTCTGCCTTTCCCATATGGCACTGATCCATGGGGACATTCAGTCGGTGAGCTGGGAAGGTGTGTGGTCCAGGTTTTTGCAGGTGCAGGGCTATGATGGCAAAACATCTGCCACACTTGCCTCCATGCTCCCACCCCTCAGGCTCACTCGCATACTGGTCTAGTCTTCTCACACCTCCACTGCCTTTTTATCCTCAGATGGGAACATCCTATCAAAACAATGCACTGCTATTTCCACTGATATCAATGGCACGAGGTAGCCCACCATGGGGAAGGCTTCATCCTGGTGGGGAGAGAGCAGGAGGATGAGCCCCTGACAGGGGTAAGCCTGGGGCAGAGCACACTACAAAATTGATGGTGAGCTGCTGCAGAGAAAGTAGGAAAGGCTGATTTACACCCTCAACCTCTTCTTGCTGCTTGGTTCCAGCAGAGCTGAAGTGCCGGTTTTGCCTGTACTGGGCCCATCACAGTGCAAGATCCTGCCAAAGTGTGAGAGGGATGTGTGGTGGAAAGCGTATCAGGGGTGGTATTGTCTACACGCAAATGCTCAACTTTATGTACTTTTAACTAGAGGTGTAACAGATGGTTGCATTTCGGTCCAAGCAGCGGAGAGCCATGCCCATTCCGGCTGGAGCCAATCAATCCTGCCACTCTGGGGAAAACGGCAGGCTGGGTTTGGAAGCACGGCTGCCAGCAATCCAGGGGAAGGCTCTGCACAGGCAAAATGTGGGCCGCTGCCATGTGGAACCAGGGAAATGGGATAAAAAAGAGCTGGAGGCAGAGAGAAGAGCAGAGCGTGGCACCGCCAGCCTCTCTCGCAGCAAGGGAGACCAGGAGCAGCCCAGGCACAGTCTCCGACCAACCACCCTCTCCTGCACTCCGGCACGGGGAGAGGAAGAGAAAGAGGGTCACTGGGGAGGGGACAGAAGTTTTGTGGGGATGGGGAGAAGGCTGTTCACATGTGGTGATGCTGGGGGAAGGGACTGCCTGTGAAGCTCTGACCAATCATGATGATCTCTGTCTGACCCCCTCCCCTGTATCTCCACCCTGCAGTGCTGTTTCTGTGCGGGATGGTGACTGTCCCTCCCCCCCTCCATAGGTACTGCTCTTCACTGCCCCACAGCTGGGGCAATATCTCTCCTCTGAGCTCAAGAACCAGTGGGGATTGAGGACATGGAGCTGGCTCTGCTCCATGACAAGGAGCAGAGCATTATGGCCAGGGGCAAGGAAGAGCCCAGTGGTAGGAAGATAATCACGTCCAGCACAGACCTACCTCACTGAAAGACCAGTGTAGGAAGTATAGAGTATCTGAGTCAGGTGAATTCAGGAGTACACTTTAAAGTCCAAGATATAAGGACATGGAGAAAGATGGAGAAAGATCACCCAGTGGTGACAAAACTGACCTAGGAGATTACAGCTAGAAGTTTGTAACGTAGCAGATAATAAAGATCAGAGGGAAACCAGCATCAACACTTCTCTTTTTTCTCAGGCTCTTCACCATCTAAAGCAACAGCAGATCATTGCTCATTTACTGGGTAAGGTGCTGTGTTCCCCCAGATCACAAGAGGATTGATTTATCCTTATGGTATGAAGGGCTGGATAAGTACATGGATTCTGGTATCTCTTCCAGGTCCACATTGAGGAATGAAATATCTGCATCACAACTTCCCAGAGCATCTTCCCAAGCCACAGTTCTGCCTTTGGGACACCAGTATTTGCTCCTTACATAGTTCACCCTTCAGTAATAAGGATCATTGAAAACACAACTTTGTCCTTTTTTCTGAAATATAGGTTCACACTGAGAGAGAAGGATGGACAGACCGACAGAGTTAAAATTTGCCTGTGCTCCTCACCTGCTAGTGAGCCTCCAAGAATGAAGCACCATGGGAGGAGATACAGCCAGAGGCATCTAACAGCAGAGCCCATGGATCATTTTGGAGTGCTCAGCAAACACTCAGGATTTAGGAGATGCCCCTCTGGAGACAGCTGTGGGGGCTGCTCACTTCAGCAGTGCAGATCATCAGATGAGGAACTGCAATGGGAGGTTGCAGGAAGGAAAGTGATTTTGTTTAATGGCTTCTAGAGGCTAGAAGACTAGAATTATGGATCCTGGCAGGGGACCTGCACTCCATTTCAGTGCTGTCAACACCAAGCAGCCAAAAAACTGGGAAAGCAGGTTCAAAATCATGAGAGAAAGCTTAAACCAATGGAAAAAAATGTATGGCTTATCCTTGGGTGGTTTGTCCATAGCATCTGCTCATCCTCAAGGGGACCTCTCTCACCACAAAATTCAGATGAGAAGACCCAAGTGTGCAGGCTGAGCTGCCCCCAAGGTTTTGAGTGAAACATTAAAAACAGAAAAGTGCAATGAAGCAATAGTAGGTGACTTAAGGATTCTGCCCAGCAGGGCAACAGGCAGTCCTTGGGCTTAAGTTCTAGTTCTGGAGAACTGTTTAGAGGGAGATGTCTTTATTGAGGACATCAAGTCCCTACCTGTCACTGGCTCCATTCCCCAAAAGTTGCATGCCTATGACTGAGACAGAAATGCATCC
Source organism: Turnix velox (assembly GCA_013400935.1). NCBI lineage: Eukaryota > Metazoa > Chordata > Aves > Charadriiformes > Turnicidae > Turnix > Turnix velox. The sequence goes on along the minus strand of VZTY01006499.1, from coordinate 119,912 downwards.
CAGTGAGGCGGTAGGGAGATGGCAGGGAGCCTTCTGCAATTAAAATGAAATATCTCAAACAAATCTGGCTCTTTCCTCACTCCCACCACATTGCAAAAGCCTCAGGATGTCTCCTCTCCAGGGGCTTCCCCCTCAGCCTGGAAGGCTGGGTGTCCCCCATGGTACCATCAAGCTTTTCAGATCAACCCTAGAGCAGTGAGGGATTTAACCTATTTCAAAGTCTCATTTTCCCTCCCCGCAGCACCTCCACATTCTCTCTCACAGTCATGTTCCCAGGTACTGCTCACCAGAATTTTATGGTGGTTTTTGTAAAACATTTCCACTTTCTGGAGCTTCCCAAGCTTTTTCCATCTTGCAGGTGCTCCTGTCTGGGCAATGCAATGTTATGAAAAGACTCACTTTCCTTGCTCCTCTCCCTGTCCAACAGATAGGGTGCCAAATCTAAAGAGACCAAGAAAAAACTTGTGGAGGCTGATGACACTTCTCCTGACACTTCTACTATCAACTTTAACATTCCCAAGGCACAATAATTTCATGGTAGGGTCCAAAAGTGTCGATGATGTTTTATCTGCATCCAAATTCCTTGGAGGTTACATTTTACATCTGCAAAGCCCTCCTGTCTCTGGGGATGTGGGAAACACAAAAGCATCAAAACCTGTGTGGGAAAAAGAAAGAACCCAGATTGTTGCAGCACATGATGGGATCAGGATGGGGATGGTCTCTCATCCTAGCAGCACTGCCTTGGATGCTGCCAGTCGTTGCTCTTCACATTTGTTTGGTGTACTGACGTCCAACTTAAGTCTATCCCAATAGAGGATGTGTGAGCCTCAAGCTCCTGACCTGCTTTCCACAAACTCCTCAGGAAACCCTGGAGGTTTTAGCCAGCTGGGATGACCTCTATGCCCTTCTGCTTCTGTTTCACTCCTGCAGTCCCAGCAGCCAGCCCTTCACATTCATGAACATCTTGACTCTTACCAGCAAACCAAATGAGTCAGGTAAGGTTTTCCTAATTTGCCCTGGTGGCCCAACATCTCCTCAAGTGTTTGCCCAACTAAAGACACAACAGATTTCCCTACTGCACACTGCACCAAGAACATCATACTCCTTCTGAGCCGTGTCTTGGTTTTCCTGGACTTCTCCACCAGCTGCTCAATCCCGAACAACAGGAGGTACATCTCTCCCACACTCAGCTCTGTGATTGCAGGCTGACAGGCTTGAGCAAGGACTGCAGAGGTCTGTGCTGTCAGACAGGCTGAGGAGTGGGTGAGCAGGGATTAACTGTGTGTCGCCTCTTCCTGAACAAGTGTAAGCGGATGTGGGGTTATCAAGTGGCAGATTCATAACAAATGAAAGGAAGATCTTATCTGCACAGCTTGTAGATTAGCCGTGAAACTCATTGCCTCGGGGTATCATGGATGCCGAAAGATTATATGGGTTGAACAAGTGTTTAGACACGTTCATGGAAGAACAATCTATCTGTGGCTATAAAACACAAAGGTGTCACTTCTTGCTCAGGATTCCCTGAACCACAAATTGCCAGGGGCTGGGAAAGTATGCCAGGGAAGCATGCCATATACTTGCTAATGTTTGTATTATAATAACATAAAGTGATACTGTAGTGACAATAATATACTCTATAATTGGGTCTTATGCTCTCTCAGGACATCCACCATCAGCCAGCAATGGAGCCAGAGTATGGGGCTAGATAAACCTTCATTAAACCTCACATAGTCTTCCTCAACTGCTTGTATATGCTGATGGTATAGATCATTGCCAGGCTGATTGCCATTAGCAACTCCTGCAAACACATAGCACTCACTGAACTGCCTTCTTGTTTTTCAGAGGAAACAGGCAGGGATAAAGCCCCTGATTCTGAGGTGATTCCTGAACCTGGATCTATGTGTTAAACCCCCTTCTGTGCCAAGGAGAAGCATCACTTTGACCTGTGTGTTTGAGCTCTAGATCTCAAATCAAATGCATTGAGCTCAGGGTTGGTGTTGTCTTGGGTGTGAATGTCTGCACCTTTCATGGAAAGGTGCAGATTAAGGAAAGACTTTTATCTGAAAACAGATTTTTGTTCTTTAGCAATGGGCACTTTTCCATTGCCTATCTCCTCTCTCTTGATGCAAAAACATTGACTTTTCAAGGAGGTTTTGCCTTATCCCCTCAGCACCCCCCAAAACAGCACCATCTCCTATGTTCCTGGTATGTGGAGGCCCACTCCCATTCCTGCCACAGCCAGGCTCCTTGGAGATCTTGGATACTGCCCTACTCCATCTCCATGAGCAAGTGTGGACCCTCTGCCACCATCTTCCAGGTGGCAAAGCTGAATAATCCTGACCTACCTCGTGCAGGCATTTCTGGTATAGAATCAGTAGTTTCTGGAGCAGTAGAGTTTGACACAAACTGGTCCTGGTTCAGACAGCAGCAGTTCATTCCATTCCCATTGGTGCCTTGCCCTCATCATCTTCACACTTACTTCTGCCAAAGCTCCCACCTGGGACAGAGACCTGGGGATGGGGGCCAGATTTGACCCCTCCAATAAGCAGGGGAAAGTTTAGGGGAGAAAAAGCAAAACTTATTTTACATTCTAATATAACTAATAATAAAACCAGAGAACAACAATGCTGGAAACATGCAAAGTAAGCAGAAATCTGGCTAAACAGAAGTTTTCCACGAGGCATGGGGAAATCTCTGAATTGCCATGAGTGCCTTATTTAGTGGTGTGTGTGCTTTTTGTCCACACAAGTTCCAGTCACTGCAGCCATCAAACATTTTTTAATAGGAGCATTAACTTAAGAATAGCTAACAGTAATATTCCTAGCTGTGTGGAAACAGCATTTTATTAAATGCTTCACACAGATTTTGTATAATAAAGATGAATATATTATATCCTCTGCCTCCCCCAGAGTGAAACAATAATAGGAAAATAAAAAAAAAAAGCCAATAAAGTGAAACATAAATAGAACATAATGGGACTAGTAGCGAACTGAACTGACTATATAACATCTGCTATTGTTTGCCTGGCAAATGCAAACAAGGGGAGAAACTGAGAAAGATTTCAACAGCCCTAACCTCTTTCCCCTCTGCTGTGAGAAGAGAGCTCTGGTATCCCAAGCGGATCCGTTTCAGAGCTGAGGGAACGGTGCAAGCCACGACCTGCAAATCTGCCCTTAAAAAGATGTGTCAAATTCACAAATCTTCTCTGCACCAAGTCATTTCCACAAGTCTCTTGATGCCAGGCAGTTTCTATGTGTAAATACTCCTGCATTTGGAGGGCTCTCAGTGCAGGCATTCCTTCATTTCACAGCTCGGATTTTGTCATGTGTTTGCCCCTCCATATTCCCTGGCTTCTGAAGCTGGGTCATCCCGTCAAATGTGTGGAAACAAAGCCATGGGAGTCAGGCAATGGATCCTGCCAGCAGAAGAGGTACGGGAAGAGCTGATGTCTATGGGAAAGGCCTCATCTGGCTCCTGTATATCATAGCTGAGGAGCACTTGCCCATATCCAGGACCTTGGGAAAAACTGAGATAACAAAGGGATCATGCTGTGAGCAGAAAGGGGAAAAATTGGAGGAAGGCTTTTTGCCAGGAAGCTCCCAGCTCCTTTGCAGGTAAAGGTCTCACCACAGGTGCTCTCAGCTCAGGTTTTGTGGCCAAACTTAAATCATAGCTGTACTGCTAACAAACTGATAACAGAACTGGCTAGAAGCTGGGGGAAGGAAAGAAGAGCTAAATGCCTATAAAAGTCATTTTCTCTTTTATTTGTTATCTCGCTTGTAATGATCACACCATGCTTCCTATCTATTTTTACAGTAAATTGTACGCTGATCTCTGGAGGCCCGTGGATGACTTATTATTAACGATGTCTTCTTATTATGGACGGTGATTTATTATCAGAATGATTCTATTTGCACCGGGTATGTTGTTCTGCTGCCAGCACAAAGCTCTTACCACCTGCGGAGCAAAAGGTCGTGTTGTTGCAGCACAGCGTGCCCAGCTCAACAACACTCTGCCAGTGGGGTCACACACACACAGGGGGCAGAAGGGCACAGAGGGTGGCCCCACTGCACCCACTTCTCCTTCACCACGGGTTCCACGGGTGCTCTGTCTCCTGCTGATGGATTTCACTGCTGCTTCCCCTCTGCCTGCATACCCTGTAAGTAATGAGGTTGCCATTTAAGGATCTGAATACATCCCAAAAATTCCTAGCTCCTGAAATCTCTACCTTGCATTCTCAGTTGACAAGTGTTTAACCTTAGGAAACTGAAACTGCTTTTCTACCCTGCCCTGGAGTTCGTGTACTTCGAGACTCACAGACACTTTCTGGCTATAATAAGGGACTTGGCACTTAGTTTGCAGGAGACTTCTAACACTCACGTCTTTGCTGAGACTGAAGAAAGCATCCCAAAAAGTCCTAGCTCCTGTAATCTCCACTTTGCATTCTCAGTTGACAACTGTTTAACCTTAGGAAACTGAAACTGCTTTTCTACCCTGCCCTGGAGTTCGTGTACTTCGAGGCTCACAGACACTCTCTGGGTATTATAAGGGACAATTTAGACTTTGGCACTTGATTTCCGGGAGGCTTCCATCACCCATGTCTTTGCTGAGCCTGAAGAAAGCATTAGGAGCGGGCACACAGCTTGCCAAGCACTAAAAACATGGGATTTAAAGTGCAGGAGAGAAAGAGCCTACTAATGGAAAGTCATCCCCTCTTTTAGAATAGACCGAAGTAGCCTCTCCACAGCTGTTTTCCCATCTCCATGGCGGCGATGAGCCCCGAGGTCCGTCCGTCCACCCCCACTTTCCTGCGCGTTCGGCGCCCTCCCTCTAGCGGCTGCTGCCCCGCCGACGCCTACACCGCTCCCCCCTCTAGGGACCCCTTCGAGGGGGACATCGGCGATATTTTTCCATACCTGGCCTCGCAAGGCTTCAACCCGTATCTTCCACGACTTCAGTTCGCATATTCCTCGGGCCTTTCAAACCAGCCACAGCCTCTCCCCAGGCTGAGAGATGCCCACACCAGCCACCACCTTCGCACTCCCAAACTGAGTTATTTCTCCTGTTTGTGGTTTTAAAAACACCTTTTCTGCGTCTCGCCCGTCTTCCTTAGCTCTTACTGAGAAACATCGGGAGGTCCTCATTAAGTCGTAACACTAATGATGGCAGATGCAGGGAACCTGACATTCTGTCATATGCAAGCAGAATCCAGACCCACGTGTTGCTGCATATTTGGCATTAGCAAAGGCCTGCTTCCCAAACCTGTAAAAAGCAGCAGAACTAAATAGACCCTGAGGAGATTTTCAAGCAGAAAAATGGGAGAAATCTTGAGGCTGTTCACTACAAGTTAACAAGTGCACTTGGTGCCCAGACAAAAAGCTGAGGCAGTGGAGTTCCACAATCCTATGCAGTTGTGCACCAGCTGTAAGTCCTGAGTGCTAGTCAGGAGGACACGAGAATTCACTACCACAAGATATCACAAACCACACAAAACAGAGGAAGGAGTCTGATTGGGCCACAGGACACTTGGGTAGAATCTCTACAGATGAGTTACTTTTGTATCAACATTAAACCTCAGAGTTTAGAGTCTGAATCTTCTCCTAGAGAGTGGGAATTAGGGAAATGCCCAACAGGAGAGAGATTTCTTTTAACTCCAACATACTGCAGGAAGCTCTTCTCTCTCTCTGTTGTACTGGCATGCAGCACTGGAGATGGAGAGACAACCTGATCCGGGAGCAATGGGCACAGCAATGCTGAAAGCTGACAGCAGCTACTACACAGGGTGGGAAATGCCAGTCACCATTACAGGATGCTAAAAGCACCCACAGCAAGATCTAAGCCCAGCCGAGAAATGTGTCTAAAGTTCCCGGAGCAGAATGCAGGATGAAACAGACAAAGGTGTAAAGTGTCCCAGAAGAAGTGTCTGCTGGCCTCCACCAAGCTGTTGGGCAAAGATTGCTTTTCAGGGTCTGAGACAGGCCCCAGGCAGGACACAGAGAGCAGCTTGGAACAGGGCAGTGGTGCAGTGGGGCCCTGTATCCATCAGCAATGCCTTTAAGAGGCTGGAGAAACAGCTTGTGAAGCCCAGCCATGGAGGCTAGAGAGAGTATAGTCCTGCCTTTGGTGATAGAAGCAAGGGAATAGAGAATGGGAAAGCTGAAACAGCCTAGACTTGGGAGAGAGGGTAGAGTCTACTACTAAAAGGTGCACAGTTTGGAAGGAAAAGAACAAGAATCATCTGTGACCTTGCAAATCCACCTCACGTGTGAGTTAAAAGACAAGCAAACTGTTGTTAGACGCTGCTTCCTAATGTTCCCCATTCATAAGAGGAGCCAAGAGGGACAAGGGATAAAAACACAGCAAGCCAAATACCAAGGGGTAGGTTTTAGCATACTTTTTTTTCCAGCAGCACTTGTCTGAGCATGGAAAGGTCCCAAGGGGGCAGAAGAAGCAGGATGCAGAAAAAAGAGAGATGGAAAAACAGAAGCACTGAAAGAAAGAAGTGAGAAGTAGGGAGAAACAGCCACACAACACTCAAAGTTGGAAGAGATCACAACCAAACTCTGTCTTTGCATCCCAGTACTACTTGTCCAAGGAGTAGAAATATTAGTTTTTAGTTAATTTTCTTATTGCATTTGCTGGAAGGGGAGGAGAGAGAGATATCACCTTCAAAAAAAGAAATACAAATAACTGCTTTAACAGGAAACTTTTGCTGCTGTAATTTATTGGAAGGAGAAATGAGCTCCGATTACATTATCCACCCGCACTGAGCCGGCAACGCGTACTTCGGATATTGTGCTATAATCCAATGACTGCTGCTGAATTATTAACACCAAGTTGTTATTAGAAGAAGTTGCCTGGCTTATTTCCGCCATTCTTCCTCCCCCCACACTCCTTTTATTAAGTTTCAATTGATTCCCCACACCTCCTCCAGCTCCCCAAAAATGAGCCCTTGCCTCTCCTATTCCTTCAATAGCTGCCACAAACGTTACTTGCACTTGGCAGCCTGGTGAATTATTCACGCGAGTGTGCCGGCAGCAGAGAAGATATTACAGGTCTCCGAAGAGACCGCACGGCTCGGCTGTCACAGCCCTGGGTGGCTGTGTCGTCGCCCTCTCCCTTCTTTCCCCATTTCACGCGTTCAACAAAGTTTTGTCAAGCTAAGAATCCAGAGAGAAGTTTTGGGACGGAGGGGCGGTGGGAGAGAAGTAAGGCATCCTGCTGGCAGTCTCTGCCAGATGAAGTGAGGGAGACACGGGGCAAAATAGGCATCACACCAGGGTTCGACAGCCGTAGCCCAAAGGTGACAGTGAAACCCACCGCTGTGCCTCTGGGCACAGCTGCCTGCTCCAGCCTCCCCTGCGGCCATCCCCGTCATTTCAGCGGAGCCCCTGTCTCTCCTCTTCCAGGCTGAACCCTAGAGCTGAGGGAGGCTGGAGGGAAAGCTGTGGATGTGCCCCGTCCCAAAACGTGAGTGACTGAGGGGAGACTCAAACAGAGCTGGAGCTGCGCTGATCCGAGGCCCGTCCTTGCCTCTCCCGGGACTGGGACAGGACAAGGAGGACCCAAGAGCTGCCAGATCTCTGCCACTCACTTGAATCTGGCACGATCTGGAGGCCTGAAATGCCCCTGACTGGCTCCATTCCACCTCCCTGCGCTCCAAAGGGGTCCTGTTGATTGCATTCGTGGAAGTAGTCAGTTTTATATTTTTAAATAATATACTACTCAAGTTCTTGTCTTGACTGGAGCTGTGATGGGCACGTCCTGGCTGTTTTTCCCAGGGAGGCTGCTCCCAACTGGATTTCTTGGGCTACAAATTAAAGCACTGTAGTTTAAAAGAATAAAAATACATTCAGACATTCAGATACATACGATCCCCACGAACCCAAAAACCGGCAGAAGTCGGAGATCGGGAGTATGTCCTCCAGCCATGGTAAGAGGAGAGAGAACGTGCTGGCTCTGACATTTGGGATGGGAGCACCCCCGTCGCCCTCCCACGCCATGGGAAAAGCTCCTCGTTGCCCCACGAAAGGCCATGTGAGGCAGCCGGAGGAGTTGATTCGCCCGGCAGTCAATTTGTATTTGTACTTTCCAACAGTTTAAGGGGGAGTGGGATCCCTCGTTTTAATTCCACGCACCTCAGGAGCATCCCAGCTGATACTGCTTTAGGGACTCACTCAAATTTAAACTCATACCCCCTGGCCCTGTGGCAGGGCGGTGGGAGACAGTGTCGGAAGGCTTTATTTGAGGGGAAAATAATTGGGCCCGGGAGTGGGCAGGAGTTTCATTTGCAAACGAAATAATAGCGGGGAAAGGCGAAGAGCCAGGCACTGGTCTGTCTGCCGGAGGAGGCTTGTCTCCGCTCCCCCGCTTGTTGATGGGATCTTTTTGGAGAAGGCGAATTTCGCCTCTACCCAGCCCCTAACCTCTGCAGGAGCCCCGAGTAGGAACAGCTCCTTCTCCGTTTTTCTGAGGCGCGGGGAGGCCGGGGATGCGCGGAGAGGGTGCGCTCCAGGCGGGCCGGGCTCACTGTCCCTGGCCCCGGCTCAGCGCCCGGCTGCGGGCACTCGGGTCAGGTTTATTTTTAGTGCAGCCAAGTTCTTTCCCCCTCGGAAAGCTGGTTGCAAGGGGAAGAAAGAGAGGGCGATGGCAGAAAAACGACCTCCAGAAACGGACGAAGTGTCTGTCCCCAGCCCCACCGTGGACCTCGGGCTCCCGGCGTCCCCTGCTCCGCAGAATCGTGAGCCCAAGCGGGCGACCAGCTCGGGGAGGTTGTTTTCCAAGTGGAGCAACGACGAGCAGCGCCCGGCGGCAGCGGGGACAGAACACACCCGTGGGTACGTTTTGCTGGGACAGAGACCTCTCCCTCTTCCGGACTGCATGGCAAGTCCCACCGGGGCTGTCTCGACACTCGCAGCCCCAAACTTTGGGAGGTGCTTAAAGACAAAAATAATAGTTATTTTCCCGGTTCCCGGCCGGCCACCTCGCCCCTCTGCGGGATGCTGTGCCAGGAGCCTGAGCCCACTGTCAGCTGGAGGGCAAGGAGTTTGTGCTCCTCTCCCCCCCTGCTAACAGGGAGCGGCAACGTGTTTAGGCCACTTAAACTGGGCAGTCATAACTGGGAGCCATGCATGGTTTAGCTATGCCGGGAAAGGAGGTGTCATTTGTACGCAGTTACTTTGGTGATCAACACTTGAATGATTTATGCCGCCTGCTTTAATTATATTCCCGTGACATTTTCCTGGACAAAAATGGGCCGCCCACAGCCAAAGCCCTGAAGCCCCAGTAGAGCCATGTCCCGGTAGAGCTCTACCTCAGCCGGGACTGTTCCCGGGGGAGGGCAGACACCCCGAAATGCAGCTCTGGAGGCGACCAGGGGAGAAACTTCCAAAGAGAGATTTTCACTCAATTCTTGCAACACACACACGCACACCTTCCGCCCCCCCTCCCCAACTGCCCCGACTAATTTCCTACTCAGCGATAGTTTTCTGCTCAGTGAAAGAGCGCAGATCGTTGCTTTAAGATTTTCTTCCCCAGCGAATGGAAGGGATCTGGAGTGACACTTCTCCAATGGCTCCGGGTACCCCCTCATCCATCTCCAGGTACATCGAGAAGCCACCATTCTTTCCAGCCCTGCTCCTCTCCAAGCCTCTCGGCCAGAGGCCCGACCCAGACTTTTCTTGCTTGTGCCAGAAGGGGATCTGTGTCTGGTCCCACATCAACTGGGTTGGAGCTGGCAGGAGAGGGAAAAGTGGGGAAAGGGAGATTGAAGCTCTTCAGATAAGGGTGGTTTTCCCCAAACGGCCCCAAAACGGAGAAATACGACCCGCAGTTGCCTCCGGACGGGACGAGTAGGAGAAGATTCTGGAGGGATGAGAAGCTCCGTGGCTGCTGTCGGATTTGGTCCCGGATTTGGGCACCCCCGGTGCCCCCTTGCTCCCTGGGACCCTCCATGGAATGAGAGATGCGATGGGACCTGCCGCGGGGCACCGATGATCCCTAATTCGGGTCCTGGTGCCAACTACGCTGCCAAAAAAAAAA